>BSBM01000358.1:3635000-3830000 GCA_027924585.1 Larix kaempferi | reverse complement strand
TCACCAACATCAACATCATCGTCATCATCATCATCATCATCATCTCCATCATCATCATCATCATCATCACCCTCTTCCTCATCATCATCATCATCGTCGTCATCACCCTATTCCTCATCATCATCATCATCATCATCTTGGTCATCATCATCATCTCCATCATCATCATCTTCATCATCATCATCATCATGATTCATCATCATAATCGTCATCCTCCTCCTCCTCCTCCTCATCATCATCCTCATCATTATCGTCATCATCCTCATCACCCTCTTCCTCATCATCATCATCGTCATCATCATCATCCTCCTCGTCATCATCATCATCATCATCAGCATTGTCATCATCATCACCCTCTTCCTCCTCCTCCTCCTCATCGTCCTCCTCATCATCATCATAAGCATCATCGTCATCCTCATTATCGTCGTCACCATCATCACCATCATCATCATCATCATCATATTTGTCATCATCATCATCAACATCATCATCATCATCCTCATCCTCATCATCATCTTCTTCATCATCGTCATCTAAGTAGGCAGGTGTATTTGAATACTAATAAATGCATACACTACAATCACTCTTATGCCTATGTTTTCATCCATTCAATAGGATTTTTGTATGGATGCATATGTGCTTGAGCTATGGTTTAGTCTGATTTTACTAAATAGCACGTACGCACTATTAGTGCATACATGCTATTTAGTGCATAAAAGCATTTCAAATAACGCGAACATGCCATTTAAATTTTTTAGTTTTGGCGGGTAATTCCTTTCCCACCAACGTGGTGGATGACTTTGCCGCTATGGTTTTAGGTTCGGGTTGCCAAACCAAGTGGACGACTGTGTTATAACAAAATACATCTTATTCTATAACTTCTTCTATTTCGAGCATGATTCTACGTATGCTACACTAGTCCACTGCTAATGAAATTGCACACACTTCTAGAACTATGTGTGCAGATTTCGAATATGTAATTTTTTATTAAATCTATTATTTGTTTCTATTTTTTAATTAATTTCAATTGCACTAATGTCAATATTACACAAAAAGTAGGTTATTTATTTCGTCTATGACTTTTAATTGGATCACCTATTTTGAAAATGGAAAAGAACCCACATAAGTAAACATAAAGACCTACATCCTAAAAAAAAAAGGTTCATTGATTATGTTAAGACCATGATGTTGAGGACTAATGCTCGACCTAGTCATTCTAGGGCTTGGCTAACTTCCTTAATTAAAAAAAAATTAAAATTAAAATAAATAAATATGGAAAAATAGTGCTGCACTAGAACGGCCTGTTATCTACAACTGTATATAATTTTTTTCACAAAATTTCACCATTTTCATACCAAACGAGGGAACTAACGCAAACATATTCATTATGTTTTCTTAAAAAAATAACATACCAACCTTAGGAGAACCTCATTTTTTGGGAGTTACACTTAATTTCCATAAATAATATTTATATATTCTGGAAGGTAATCCGACTGTCTACGTTTCATCTTCTTGTGCCATATTCCAAAAAATTGTGTAGGTAGCTTTAATATTGCTTTTTGACGTTCAGATTTCTATTTTTCCAGGAGTCCATTGCGACTAACGCGTCATGAGTGGCCAGCATTAGCTTGCACCAGCCCTCATTTATTTGGTCATTAGTTGCAACCATTTAAGTAATATGTTTACTAGTTTAATTAGTCATTAATTGTTCTCATTTTGTAATCCATTTAGTCATTTATTTGGTCATAATTGTCACTATTTGGTAGTACAATTAGTTAGTTATTTGATAGTTAGAAAACACTTAAAAAAAAATTCGTCAACATATTTTGGAAGACTCTTTGGCAATAGCTACACACAAGACTCTCATTGTCGATAACTTTCCATCCTCAGACAGACGAATAGAAGGAAGTTGTGAATCGCTTGGTAGTACAATTGCTTCGCATGTACAACCAAAAGCATCGATGAACATGGGATGACAATCTTCCGTACATAAAACACAACTACTATCATGCTCATCACAACTCTATGTGAAAGAGTCCATTTGAGATCTGTTACGGATTTTGACACTCAACGCCCATCGACTTCATCATTTCCTCGACACAGTCGAACAAAACTGACCACAACCAGCGAGAAGTTGACAAAGCAGTCAAGTTTCGAGATCAGATATGCGACATCCAACGACAAGCACAAGATATGTTACACAGAGAAAACGCGAAAGCTAAGGCCCGACACGACAAGCATCGTATTCCTCATTCATTTCAAATTGGGGATAAGGTCCGAATACATCTCAAGAAGGAACACTTCACTGGCCCATACAAGAAGTTGAAACCTTTGCGATATGGTCCAAATAATATTTTTCAATAGATTGGAGAAAATGATTTCCAGCTCGACATTCCTTCATGCCTTGGTCTACATCCAATATTCAATGTGGATCTACTTCGACCATACCATGCACCACTGTTGGAATGGAACGACTTGCAAACAACAGAACCCGATGACATCCATCCAGATGTTCAGGAGGCTCTTCCTTGCGACACCATTGTGGGATGACCAGTATGCCATATCAGGACGAACACAATTCCCTTGTTTTAGGTTTCTAAATCCATACAGATCCTCGCACAAGGAAGGTGGTACTCTTCTATTGAACTAACCGACAAGTTTCCTCACCTTCAAGAGCAAACAATGGGGACCATTGTTTCTTAAGGAAGGAGGTCTGATCCATATTGCAGTTGGCATTGTTGTTGAATGCTAACATCTACTGTGACAAGTCATCGACATCAACACAACTTTGACAAGTTTCGACTTCAACACGACTTCAACAAGTTCCAAATTCAACACGACTTCAAATTTTCGACTTCAACACAACTTCGACACCTTCGTAACTTAGACAAGTTCAGCAACCTCATAGTTTCGCAACGTCGACATGCAGCCTCGACTTGCAACTTGCCACTGTTGAACTTGGATAGGCTATCTTTCTGTCTTCTAGTTGACTGTAACAATTGAACTGCCGAAACCGTTCTAACTTCTCTTATAACTAAACATAACGGGAAGGCACCCAAGCATCTAAACACTTTCTATATAAGTATGTAAACTATTGTAATATACATCTTATCAGTCATGATCTTTTACATTGAGTAATAGAGAATCAGTTCGCATTCATGCATATTTGTCTATACGTTAATATCTTTCTGTGTGTAGTGTAATCTTGCTTTGCTTATTTTATTTCTTATGCTTCCTCCATAACAGAGCCAACTCATTTAGCCGAACTGGTGTCCCCCTTGTGCTTCCTGGCCCCAAGTGGATCAACACTCCTTGGTCCCATGTCTCCTCTCACTTCCTACATGGTCACATGCACACTTCCTCAAGGTATTGTTGAAGTTGGAGACATCATGCATTCACTTTGGTTTAAGCCTCAAGCACATCAAGCTTCATATGGTTTGAAGTTCAATCATTTGGACCATCTACAAGCCGTTTGGAGTTGATCTCCAAACCCCTTTGTTCTCTCATGAGTCTTCTCATTCGAATTTTGAGGATCATCAGTCAGTTGTTGCAGCTCATTCACACTAAGAACCTCTTATTGGTTCACAATTTGGTGTGACATTGGATGCTATGGAGGTTGAATTTCAATATGGATTTATTGCATCCACTCTCACTATCATGCTTTCTATCCAATGCATGGTTATGATTGGCACTTTTTCTCAGAGTTGCACAGAAGATGGAGGACACTATCATTCGCTTGGGATTGATTCTCAAGCTCATCAAGTCTCATTTGGATTTGTTCTGGCCACATTTGGTATGATGATCAAGTCTTAAGAGCACCTAGTTGCACTTGATTCCATAGTTGCAGAGATCAAGAATCTGATCCAAGCATGGGAGCAACATCCACTTCTTCCAAAGAAGAAGGTTCCTCCAGACATATGATCAATTTCACACCTACTTGAGTTTTGGAGTATTTTAGCATTATTTTTGGTGTATTTCATGTCCATTGTAGAGGTAGGATTTTTCCCATGTGGTTTTTCCTCTTTCCTCACTTACATGGATTATTAAATTGTAAATTGTGACCATAAGCCTTTGTTGCTTGGGCCCTCATAATAATTTTCTCTTATCACAACCATTTTGGCTTAAGGGGGGGTGTTGGAACATAATTCCTATCTAGACCTTGGTTAATATTCCTTGCATAAGGTTCCAAGTGTTTAGTGTAAGTTGTTCCATGGTTTTGCTTCATAGTTCCTAGTCTAGGGGGTTTGTCCACATATTAGACTAGTGATTTGTCATTATAGCTAAGTTTTTCCACAAGTGCGCCCCATTTCCTTATGATAGGGATTAAAAGGTGCCCTAATTAATGCATTTAATGAGGAAGGTTCCCATGTTCCTTATTTTATGGGATAAGGTTGTACCAAGGGCTCTAATGCACTAGATTTGGTCAAATTGCTCATTAATGGCCACTACCAAAGGCCTAAACCACCTAATTCTCCCTCATAATGATTCCATCCACATTTATTGACTTTCCTAACTTCCTGATGGTCCTGACAGGTTCATTGGACCTCATTATGTCCCAATACATGAGTTACACTTGGAATAATGTCATAGATTGGGGGAATTACTCCACTAAGCCTAGCATTAACGTGAGCTACTCAACTGCTTCCTAAGGCTCACGAATTTATCTTTTGAGAAGATTTATATATTGTAGACATCTTATTGAATAATAGAGGAGTGGAGTTTACATCAATTGTGTTCTATCTCATGTATTTTTGTTTCAATATTTCTTCTATTTTCTGCTAAAATTTGTGTAAACTCTTTGTGAGGACTAGTTTGTTTCTAGATCTTGGCTTGTAAAATTATTGCATGGCATCAAGGCCATATAAATTTCACAAGAGGTCTCATGAATATATTTATATTTATGATCCTTATCTTTCTTTTCTAAATTATTTTGTTCCTGCGTGCTATTTTTAGGTGCCTTTGAATCTTAATGCCCTAATTTACAACAAACACATGATCCTTTAAGGTATTTTAGCTGCCTATTAGAATAATTTGTTATTTCTTCCATATCAATTCTATAATAAAGTTGTCAAGGAATGACATTTTACAAGTAGTTAATTGCATTCATGGTAACATGGAAGGTGGATAATATAATAGAGTAGTTTTGGGAAAGTTTGGCAAAAATGGACATAACCAACTACCTTTCATCGTTTTTAGTCCCACACAACTTCAGCTTCAACCTTTGATATTTTAACTTGGAGAAAATTTTGTAATATCCTGGGCAAGAACTGACCCAGATATTAACTCCACTTTTAAAACTGTTACAATTTTCACTAGTAAAATTTTCTGTTCATTCCTTCGAACTGGACAGGAGGTAAGTGAGGGGTATTGGTGTAAAGCTTGAGGATGGTGGGAAGAATATTTAATTCTGGAATTTATATGGGGTTAGGTGCAGCAGCAGGTCAAGGAGGTCAGGACAGGTTTGTCTTATGCACAAGGTACCATTACCATTCACTTTTCAGCATAGAGCAAGTCTATGCCTACTTCGAGGCTACCTGGGTATATGGCATATACATACTGGAGAAGGAAGGGTCACTGGGAGTTTAAACAGAGTTTATATCAGTCCAATAAATTATAGTTGAGCTCAGTAAGATTTTTTTGCAACCTTGTGCAAGTATGGGAAAAATTGGGGTTTTGGGGCTCTTCTGGGATGGCTGAGCTAGTGAGTTTCTTATCATTCCCCAACGAGGTTAAAGGTGTCTGAATTTAGGTTTTGTGGACTGATATGGTTAATATATCTTGTTATTATCCTACTTAAAAAGATGGGAGGTCAAATGGATGCACAGTTTGCATTTTACAAGGAAATCATTGAAACTAGTCTAGAAAAACCTTGCAATGAGCTAGTCTTGGATTTTGACTTAATAAATGGATTTCCTTAATTAAAAAATCTGTTCATAAATACTTTGCAGGTCTGATATACTCATATGGAAATTAATATAAAACATTTATGATAACAGAACCCTCATTTTTATTCCAGATACTTTCTCTTTAAGCAAATTGCCTTACAAGCTAGAAATTGCGGTACATTTGATAGAGAATATGAAAAGAGAAGAGATTTGTTACAAGAGATCTGTTATGAAGTAATTATCATGCTCTCTGCATATTAGTGGTCTGATTTGGCTGTAGCCACTGCTGCAAAACTCTAATGATGCACCCTCCTTCAACTGGTTAACTCCACCAGTGAAAACACCTCTAGATTTGGTTGTACGAGCTAGAGAAGTGAGAGATGAATAGAAGATTAGATCTAAGCTTGAACTATGAACATGGAAGCCACTAATATCTGCTGATAATATCTTCTAGAGCTCACTGGAAGCCCTGGGCACTCTCCTCCTTAGTTATCTTCATCTGCTGGTGGCCCTTCTCCAAAACTAGCTAGTAAACTGCTGAACTGGTGATCTCCTCTCCAAACTGGCACTGAATCTTCAATGGTGACCTGAACTGAATATCAATGGCTGCAATACTGAACACTATATCTAAATAACACTCACAAGAAAACTCTCATGGCCTTGGGGCACATCACCCAAGAAAAATAGCTGAGGCACATCACTCAACTGGAGGGCTTAGAGCTCTCATACAAAATTCTCAAATGATCAAAATTTCTTCATTGGAGTTGGTTGGATTCTTTTATAAACTTTATGATGACCTGTTGAGTAAGTTACTTAGCTTTGGTGACTTGTGAGAGTAGGTTACCACTTTCCCATCCTACTCCAAGTCATGTGGGCACCTTCTTGGAATAATTAGCAAGCTTTGTCTTAGAAAAACTTGCCAACTTTTGTCTCTCTTCACCCAGATTAGTAACTGTGCCTTAGTTAGCTTTCTGGATGTTGATAAATCTTTACTTACAGCTTTTCTTGTTCTTTCCACTTTATTTACTTTCCACTTTTTTGCTTTTGCCACCTTTTCTGTTTGCTTTTGCCAGTTTCTAATTTGTTTGGATTGTCTTCTTTCCTCCTTTGGACTCCTTGCTTTTCCCGAGATTTGCCACTAAGGCAAGAGTGGTCCACATGACCAAATTCGACCTCCTAGCCATATTATCACCACTTTCCAATATTTATTAGCAATATTTATTAATAAAAATATTCCAAATCAGAATTAATTCCAAATTCAACATTTAAGCAATTAATTAATTCATGTAGTATAATTGCCTCAAAATTAACCCCTACTCCAATTTGGCAACATCTTCCACATGGGTGCCCTCTTGGCCCACTTGCTCATTATCCATTAATTTATTTATCAAAATTGCCTTTAATAAATAAATTTGCCAACTTGGGAGACTTAGGCCAAAATTAATTCTAAGCAAATAGAACTAATACCATTTAATTCCCTTAGGGGTTGATTTTGTCCCCTTTCACCCATGGTACTGGATGAACCAAAATTGGGGACATGACAAAATTCCTAGATAATGTCAAACCTACTTGGGCACAAGCTAATTATCATTCTCTAGATGATGAACTCTCAATATGTCTTGCTTCCCAAAGGGTATTTACAACATGATACAAACAACATTGTGTTATTTTGTAGATCAATGTGAAAGAGAATGACAAGATTATAGAGCGACATAGTAATATATATGTTTTATCATGCTGGTTAAACCATTTTGTCTTTTCATCATCAACTATGGCTTCAAATTCAATTCCCATATCTTTTAAGTAAAACCATTTTCTCCTTAAAAGAATCATCACCTTCGATTTCTAATCACAGTAATTGAATGGTGTTAAGAGGGATATCTAATCCTTATCCATTGTTGTAGGAATAGTACTATTGTAGAACATGGTGAAAACAAGGCATTTTTAGCTTTAGATGAGTCACAACAAGATGCTATAGGAAATTTGTAGGAGCCTATATGATTTGTGCTCAACAAGCACTTGAAAATGGCCTATATGGAATTCTTGTTGAATGCATATAAATATTTTGTAACCATATTTTGGATCATGGAGGATACAAAATCTATGAAGGATTGCTCTAGATTTGGAAGCGATATTTTAATAACCTCCATGTAATGCAAATACGTGATTTGAGTCACAATGAGCTTGAGAATGGAGATCATGCATAATCATTAAACCTATTATTCATGGAAGAATCATATAATAGTTGCTTTTTCTATAAGATATTAAGTTCCAACTTCAAGTTAGGGTCGAGACTAGGAGAATCCTATGTAACTGCAAACCATTTCTCGAGAGTTACTTTGGGATAGCCTATTGGTGGCATGACTAATGAATTTCCAAATGCTCAACTTTTTGAAGTCTAAAACAAGATGAAGTGGTATGAAGATGTAGGAGAGTACTTGTCAATAGGGATTTTCTCCCCAAAAATCCAACTGAAGAACAACAACAATTGGCAAAGAGGCAACATCAATTGAATTAATTGGAGGATTTTATCTAAACAAGAGCAAATTCTATTATAATGATGTGTCCTTTAAGAGTAAAGCGATACAGTTCTACAGGACTTGTTGGAGCACACATGGGGGAAACTGAAGCCACATACTGTACCATGCATGATGAATCCAAACCAAACTTTGAAACAAAGTCTTTGTTAGCTCCAAGCCTCATTGAAGCCACTTCAAAAAAGGCATTTGCAAATTGCAAAGCATGAATCCATGGCATGAATAGATTTGGAGCACCTCTACCCAAAATTGTTGACAAGATCAAAATGAGTGCTACCCTAATGCTCTTGTGAATAAAGGAAACATTCCTATGAATATCAAAACTAAAACTACACTAGAATTCAAATGAAGACACTACTTTCAAGGTGCTCAGCAATAGACTTGAATTCCCCTGTGTTGGACCCTACTAACAACCACCCCATTATTTGTCACAAATGAATGGGCGCTCACCAATATTTTCTTACCCTGCATAGTAAGAAGATCAACTTCGATTGTCAAATGCTTACAAAGGAAAGTAGTCTACTACTTGTTTTTGCTAGTTTATTCATTTTGAGTGCTTGTTTATGGTACATTACTGGGACTACGTATGCATAAATCAATTGTTTGGGTTCATAATTAAATGAGATTTTTCGTTAATGAATGAATTCCATGACTGGAAGCATGGAATTCATTCTAGCAAGTGTCATTTGGATCGAGTCAACATTATTACATTCTACATCCTTATTCTGCAGCCTAGGATAAACATATATAATATCATGATTTTCTTTTATTTCGTTGCTTACATTGATCAAGTTACTGATGGATATTTCATGTTTCTCCTTTGCAGATGGATAGATTGGCAAAAAACTTTATCTGATTCGATTTCACTTTCCTCATTTATTCTACAGCTGACTTAATCTTCACTTGATTTCATTTATGCAAATTTATGAATGGATCTCCAATGTATAAATATGAATAATACCACATGATGGATGTTTTTTCATCCCTAGAAATCGTAACAAGACCAATTCCTTTGTTTCAATCTCTTTTCACTTGATTTGATTTATGCCTTGTTTTTCTTTGACTTCACATGGTTATTTTACTATAACGAGAGGTTTTTGTTTTGATTTTAATTGAATATTTCACTATGGTTTTGGTGTTGAATTGATTATAAAGGGGAAATTATTTTTCATATATAACAACATTACCCCTTAGTTCATCATAAAACTTGTGTCATTATACTCTAGAAAGATAAACATGCGACTTAAATTATGAGCGAGTTAACTTTATAATTGATTGGTCAAATTGAGGTTATGACTTGTTTATGCCTTATACATTGTATCAATTGATCCATGGGTGATGTAGGTTAAAGCCAATTCTCATGATGGTGATGCAATGTCTTTTCCCAAATCCAATTTAACTTAGTTAACCATATTTCTTACTTATTCCAAATACTTAAACAACTTAAATTTCGATATTTAAATTGAAATAATATCATTACTATTTTAATATCTTTTTATAAATATATATGCTACCCATTCCAAAAATTTATATAACTTAAATCTATATGTTTATAATAAAAAATATCATTAACATTTATTTTTTTTAATAAATAGCATTATATATATATATATATATATATATAATCTAGTCGAAAAGCTTATACAACTTAAATCAATATGTTTCTATTAAAATAGTACTGTAAACATTTTAAATCTTCACACACATATCATATTATTTACTCATTCCATATACTTATACAACTTAAATTTAGATATTTAAAGTATATATATATATATATATATATATATATAATTAATTTAAACATATAATAATACACTTAACATTCTTAATCTTAATGAAAAAGTATCATTAACATTCAATTTTTTAATAAATAGTATTATTTTAATATATATTTGTTTATGGGTGATATGTAATTACTATGATACCTAATATATTTATAAAGGTCATTATAACTAATTAATTTACCTATAGTAGCAAACTTTAACAGCGTTTTTATTACAATAATTTTTAAATTTTACATACACAAATAAATAAAAGTCACATATATCGTAAAGAGATATATTTGTTCAAAACTTATTAAATTTGATGGGAAAGGTAAATGAAGGGAGTGTTCAAATAAAACCCTAATTATTTTTAAATTTTAGATACACAAATTAATAAAAGTCACATATATCGTAAAGAGAGATATATTTGTTCAAAACTTATTAAATTTGATGGAAAAGGTAAATACAAGGTAGTGTCCAAATAAAAACCTCATTGAAAATACTGAATATTGATTTCTAAGGATAATTATTTGAAAATAGTGAATATTGACCCTTTAAGGATAATTATTCATGGATTTTGATGATATAATTTTGGATTAAATTTAATTTTTATTATAAAAATAAGGTTTACTTCTTTCAATATTCCTATTATATTTGAATTGTATTATCTTATTATTTATATTTGTAATCTCACCAACTTTTAACTAAATTTTCAAACTTGAAAAAAAAAACAAATTCAAATTCAAAATTTTGATTATTTAGATCATTTTATTCTCTTTTATAAATATCAACTAAAACCAAAAATTAAATATCAACCAACATAACAAGAAAATCCATCTTTTAGCACCTTAGCACTACTTATATTTTTTGGTGTAAATGTGGTGGTATTGGCACCACTTATATTCCACTTACATTTATGTGGTATTAAAGTGGTGTTATTAACATCATTTATATTTTGTGGTGTTAAAGTGCTGGTATTAGCACCACTTATATTTAGTGGTGTTAATATGGTGTTATATTTGTTAATATTATTGAAAATTGAGTTTTACCTTTATGAGAAATGCCATATTGGCAAGTACTATAAAGTGGTGCTAAGCTATTATTTTCACATGGACATGTACAAATAGGATTTAATTATGTGGATTTGCACCATAACAAATTCACAAATAATTATTTCGAAAATAACTCAATTTAATATTTATTTATTTTTTCATCGATTAAAATAAATGATCAAAGATTAATTTATGAGTTTTTGCACCATACTTACAATAAATTCAAATATTTATATTTAGAATATTTAAGCAAATAAATTCATGTGATTCATTTATCAAGCTTTACACCACAAGCACAAGTTCAAAAAAAATATTTGGAACATAGCTCAATTCATTTATTCATTTTTTATATTATTTAAACATATAAATACAATTGACAAATAAATAAAAACAACTATTTTTAATATATTACTATTCTAAAGTAGGAATAAAATTGTTTGAATTTAAATTTGATTATTCATTTGAGATATTTTT
Organism: Larix kaempferi; assembly: GCA_027924585.1. Lineage (NCBI taxonomy): Eukaryota > Viridiplantae > Streptophyta > Pinopsida > Pinales > Pinaceae > Larix > Larix kaempferi. The sequence continues at coordinate 3,818,286 of BSBM01000358.1, read as the reverse complement.
ATCTTCTTAAATTTTTTTTGATGGAAATTAGTATTATTATTAGGTTTTTAACACAAGACATGGGTCTTAGATCCATCTATATGATCAATGGAGAAAACCTCTACCTAAGGCCCTAAAAGAAGCTTTTAGGAGTCTAGGACCAAGAAAGACACCACAAAGGTCCCCACACATATTTCTAAGAGTATTCTTAGCCTCTAAGTATGGGCATTCACACTATTATAAGTTTTTAATCACTAGGGATAGGTTCAATGGCCCTCAACATTGTTGAGCGAACAATCATAGGCCTCAACCTAAAGGAATCCTAAGCATAAAGAAATGTCATGTTGTCAAGTACCATATAGTGGTGCTAAGCTCATATTTGTCACATGGACATGTACAAAAATGATTTAACTATGATGATTTGCACCATAAACACAACAACATCACAAATAATTATTTTGTAATAACTTAATTCAATTTTTTTCATTCAAATAAATGCCCATGATTAATTTATGAGGTTTTAAACCATAATCACAACAAATTCAATTATTTGTTTTTATCACTATTTAAACCAATAAGCTCACATGATTCATTTATGAGATGTTCGCACCACAAACACAACAATTTCACAAATAATTATTTCTAAATAGCTCAAGTTGACTATTCATTTTCAATATTATCCAAGCAAATAAACACCCATGATTCTTAAATTTCACAAATAATTAAAGACAACCATTTTTACTTTATTACTATTATAAAATATTAATAAAAATTATTTGAATTGAGATTTCATTATTTGATAGGGTATATTTTTATTGATATTATTAAATTTTCTAATTTGGATATTAATATCATTACTAGGCTTGATGATTCCCTCACAGATCCTTTGAGCTAGGTTAAGTTGGTTCCACTTCTTGGCTCTCCCCCACCGTTAGCCTCCCTACCCAGGGCTTGGCTGCTCTCATAGACACCCCACTAGGAGGAGCAGGCGGCTCCTCTCAAGTGACTCCCGCGATGGACCTGATATCCTCCAATAGATCACCTGCCGTCAAGCTGAAGATTGGATCGGTGGAGATCCCCATTAGGGATGATTTTAGAGGCGAAATTTATCCCAATGGCGAATTTAGAAGGTTTCCAATTTTTTTAGGGCGAATTTTTATGTAAAAGAGGTTTTTGAGAATTAATTTTAATAGCCCACTAATTATTATTTTTTAAATATTCAAAAACTATATAGCCAAAATCGTATTTAGCAGGAATTTACAAGAGAAACTAGTCGCCCCCGATTTTTGTGGGAGAAATAGGGGAAAATTTATTTTCGCTAGTTTATTTCCCTTGATTTTTCCTTGGATGCACCAGTCGCCCCTGATTTTTAGGGATGGTGTTTCCTGTAAACTCATTTGCCCTTGATTTTTGGCATGGCAGTTTTTGGAGCTATTGTTTGCCCTCAATTTCAAGGAATAGCGGTTTTGGAGTCCGATTCGCCCGCGATTTGGCTGCTAGAGTGCCAATAAAACCCCTAGCATCGCCCATGCTGAATCAATGCTGAATCACGTTGGTAAAATTCTTGATTTTCACCCATACGAGGCTCATTTTTACTATTTGTTTCAAAGAATCGTGTTACCGGTTTCTAGCGTGTATCTTGAGGTTTGCAAACTGCTTTGGCTGTACATTTCAGAAGGGTTTTGAGCATTAAAAGGTATGTGACAACTGGATTGATTGCTTGTATAGTACCTGGATTTAAAAACTACATCCATTATACTTCACACCTACTTCAAATACCATGTATTCAAAAATTGCAAGTGTTGTCTGTTTCAATATGGTAAAATTGCCTATTTTGCATAAAGTTTTGAAAAATAATAAGCTTTCTGTTGATGTATATGTAACTTCGGAATGTATTTCATCTATGTATTTCATATATATTTATTGTACCCTTACAAGAGATGTGTAATACCTCTATAAGGAAGTGTCGTCATGTGGATTGACAAGTGTCGCAAGTGTGTGTACTTGCCGATGGGTTATTAGACCACCATGTGTGGGGTCGGCCCTAAAATATATATTATATTGTGGATGTATCTAGATAGACAAGTTGGCACCATAAGATCACTGGGCAAACAAGTTAAGTATAAATAGAGATCGGGAGATCTCTATTTGGATCATTCGGAAAGACACACTTCTCTCACTCAGAAAGTGGCGCACTACTGAGGAGGAGGATCATCTGCTCTAGGAGACTATCTCAAGTGTATTTTGGTTGAGCCATTGCTCTCTCTATCTCTTAGGAAGTTGTGGGGTTTTTCACCTTAGGTTTTTCCCCATGGAAACTTTATGTCTCTTGTCTCTCATGCTTTTGATTCTTGTGATGCTTGTCATGCTTATTATGATTGTTATGCATTGATATACTGTATATGTTATTCTCTCAGTAAAGATCCAAGAGTATTATGAATTTATGCTCAAATTTTAACATGGTATCAGAGGTAACCTGAGAAGAAGATATTTTGTAGTGACGAAAACTTGAGTTTCTTGTTTATTGGGTTTCTCTCCACAGTTTTTGGAAAAGCAGTATAGTAGATTGACTCTACTCATCAAGGAGAATCTCTTTGTCCAATCATAATTCAATTCTGAGCATTTTCAGATTTGGCCCTAAAAATTAGGGTTTCCACAAAAATAGGAATTTCTGAAATTTGGAGCCATAGCTAGAAGCTCCTTGCAACAATAGAAGTTTAGAGCTTTGGATCGAGATTTTTTGCTGGGTAGATCTCCGAGAAACTCAAACCCTAATTCAGGGCTCTCCCTAGTGAACCTGAGAGGACAAAAAGGCAAATCTGAAGGGTAAAGCTTTGTTGATGTCAAATTATGAATACACCAGGCTGATCAGCTCATCAAGGCGCAACTTTCTATCCTTTCAGAAAGTTGAAATTCACATTTTGAATTTTTAGGGTTTTTTCGACAAACGCTAATCTGGGACCAGATCTAGTTTTTAGCATTTCAAGTGGTAAGACCTAAATCTTTTCTATTTCATTTGAAGTAATCTTTAAGATGTCTCACCACACCAAGCTTGAGGATAAGCTTGAAGGGGCTGATAAATTGTGAGCTTGGAAGTATAGGATTGGGTTAATCCTGGAAGAGAATGAGTTGGGCTCATCTATAAAAGAAGACATCCCTATCCTAGAGGATGAAGAGGCTAAGGTATTGCATAAGAAGAACTTGGTCAAGGCAAAGAGAATCATTGTTGATTCTATCAAATACCATCTCATACCCCATGTGTCTTCTCTAAAGACACCCAAGGCTATGTTTGACTCTTTGACCAAGCTATTTGAAGGAAAGAACATAAATCGGAAGATGACCCCGCGGAATCAATTGAAAGGGGTCAAGATGTCGAATGGAGAAACTATTCAATCCTATTTCTCCAAGGTCTCTCAGATCAAGGAACAACTTGAAGCTGTAGATGAAATGGTGGAGAATGGTGAAATTGTTATGACTACTTTGAATGGCTTACCTAGGTCATGGGACTCTTTTATCCAGGGGATCTGTGCCAGAAAGAAGTTAATATCCTTCAGTAGATTATGGGAGGAATGTTCTCAAGAAGAAGCAAGGCTTATGGCAAGAGAAGAGAAGATGGGAAATCAAGATCAAGCTCTCACAACTCACACTAAGAAGGGCAAGTTCAAGAGGGAGCCATCCCATCACAAGAAGAAATCTTCTCATCATTTTCACAAAGACAAGAAAGATCTAAGGTGTTTCACTTGTAATGAGAAGGGTCACTTTGCTTCAGAATGTCCCAAGAACAAAAGGGAGAAACACAACAACAACAACTCCAGCAAGAAGAAGAAGGGTAACTCCAGTAATGATGACTCATCAAGTGAAGAAGAGTATGTTCTAATCTTTTCTCTCACATGCACTATCTCCCATGGTTGTAATGATTGTTTAATTGACAGTGGGGCTTCCAAACACATGACTGGGTTTAAAGAATCCTTTGTAAATCTATCTAAACATGAATCACCCCATAAAGTGAAACTTGGGGATGTTTATCAATATCCCATCAAAGGAAGTGGTGAAGCCTCCTACAACCTAGATTCTGGAAAATATTTGAAGACGAAAGAAGTCCTTTATGTACCTGGGTTCAAGAAGAACTTACTCTCCATCTCTGCATTGGATGCAAAAGGTATGAGGGTTGCATTTGTGGATGGCCAAGTCCTAATGTGGCCAAAGGGAAAGACCATAGATGATGCAGTTGTGATTGGAGAGCAAGAGGGAAGTTTTTTATAAATTAAAAGGACAACCTAAACATCCCATGGTGCATGAATCCATGGAGCCAAGTGAACTTTGGCATAGAATACTTGCTCATATGCACTATAGGACACTTCCAATTGCAAGCAAGGCTGTAGAGGGTCTTCCTGAAATCAAGACCAAACATGAAGGTGTTTACAAAGGATGTGCAAAAGGAAAGAACATTGAGAAGGCATTTCCAAGCAGTGAAAGCAAGGCAAAAGGTATCCTGGAAATCATCCACTCAGATGTATGTGGTCCTATGTCATCCATTTCTCTGAGTGGGTATGTTTACTATGTCTCATTTATTGATGACTTCCAGGGATAATTTTAAGGACACATACTTATTTAAAAGTGTATAAACCTTGGTGAATCTTACCAATTCATAAAATGTCAACTATAAAATATTTGGTGATATTTTTCTAAAATTATTTCTATTTCTAAGGATTTTATATAGTTTATATAATAATTTGGCGAATCGTTTTTTGGAAAAAAACATGGAAAAATAGCCCATGGGATAAATTTCGCCCCTAAAATTATCCTCGATGACTTCTCCAGGAAGACTTGGGTATACTTCTTGAAAAACAAAGATGAGGTGTTTGATAAGTTCAAGGAATTCAAAACCTTGATGGAGAATCAAACTAACAAGAAGATCAAAACATTCAGATCTGACAATGGTGGAGAATTCACCTCAAGTGACTTCAAGAAGCTTTGCAGTGATTCAGGGATTAAGAGGGAGTTGACTGCTCCTTACAATCCTCAACAGAATGGAGTTGAAGAAAGGAAGAACAGAACAATCATGGAAGCAACAAGGGCAATGCTGCATGACTAGGATCTACCTATGCATCTATGGGCAGAAGCAGCTAGAACAGCTGTATATGTGCAGAATAGAACACCCCACAAGATATTGGACAACAAGACACCAGAAGAGGTCTTTTCTAGTAAGAAAACTAAAGTCATCCATCTCATAATATTTGGTTGTCTAGTATACATTCATGTCCCAAAGGAAAAGAGGACTAAACTAGATCCTTCAGGAAAGAAGGGTATCTTTGTGGGTTACAGTGAAAGCTCGAAGGCTTACAGAATATACTTTCTAGGGTTCAAGAAGATTAATGTCAGCAAGGATGAATATAAGTTCAAGGACAGGTAATCCATGAAGCAAAGATCAAGAGGGAGCACACTCCAGCAGCTCTTGCAAGGATGCAGATTTTCAGAGGGAGTTGACCATCTTCCTACATTCCACAACATAAAGGTGTAGAAGAAGCTACTTCAGCAGCTCTTGCCAGGAATCAAAGACTCGAAGGGAGTCCACCCAACAAACAAACAAAGATAAGTATTTCAATTATCATTTCTTGCCTATTTTGTTTGTTTAAATAATATTATGCTTATGTTTCTAGACTTAGGAGATGTATTGTGCATATTAGAATGCTTGCATTAATGAATAGTATACTACTAATATGCATGTGATGGGTAAGTGGCCTATGGAACTGTACAACATTCCAGTGCTACTTATCTAGAATGAAACCTCTTTGCTGACATGTTGGCAATAGTGCAAACTCTTAACAATGTTCTGGTAGAGACTGGAAGGCATCTAGAAAGTTGTGGAACATGGATAAATGTTGTATTGAAGAATTGGCTAAGATAACTGCATGAAGGCACGACATATTTCTTTATTTGTAAAGAATTTGTTCTGAAAATTATGAGATGTTTCTAATCATGCAATTTAACTTGTTTTGTAGGAAAGACTGTATATCTTCACCTACGAAAGGACTACAACATTTGTTCCAGCAACAAAGATATCTATTGAAGATATTGAAGCTCGCAGGATCTGGGATGAAGAAATGGAATGCCATGATCCGTCGATCATGAAGAAGATGTTTTTGATGCAGTCCCAAGACCTGACAAGGATTCACATGTGTGCAGATTGAAGAAAGCCTTGTATGGCTTGTAGCAAGCTCCCAAAACTTGGTGTGATACAAAGAGGAAGCTTACTGCCGAATTCGATATGAAGAACTTTGGGAATGATGCATTATCTCCTAGGTATGGAGGTGTGGCAAAATTTAGGTGGGATCTTCTTTGGTCAAGGGAAGTACACAGTAGATATCCTGAAGAGATTCAGGATGATGGATTGCAAGGCCATGGCCACACCCATGGCATCGAATCTAAAGCTTCTATGTGATGCTTCATCTGAGCCGGTTGATGTCTCTATGTATAGTGAGATGATTGGGTCCTTGGTGTACTTGACAAACACAAGACCAGATATTTGCTTTGCAGTGAACACATTGAGCCAATTCCTGATGGATCCGAGGAGTGTTCATCTGGTTGCTATAAAGCATGTTTTGAGGTACCTAAAGGGTACAGTGGATTATGGGCTCAAGTATGAAGCAAATCAAAAGTTTAACTTGCAGGGTTATGTTGATTCAGATTGGGCTGGCAGTGTTGCAGATAGGAAGAGCACATCTGGGTGCTGCTTCAGTATGGGATCAGTTGTGATCTCTTGGTTCAGCAGGAAGCAGTCCTGCGTAGCACTGAGTACAGCTGAGGCAGAGTATGTTGCACCCTGTTCAGCTAGTTGTGAGGCAGTATGGCTACGAAATCTACTATCTGAGTTATTTGATCTCCCATTGGATGCTACTGGTATATTCTATGATAAACAAAGTTGTGTGAAGCTGTCTGAGAACCCAATGTTTCATGACAGGTCGAAACACATAGAGATCAAATATCACTATATCATGGATATGGTGCAGAGAGGAGCCGTGAAGCTCCTGTATGTTGCGATGGACGAGCAGATTGCAGATGTGCTGACGAAGCCACTAGCCAGGGTGAAGTTCAAGTACTTCAGGGAGAGGCTTGGTGTTCTTCAGATCGATGACACTTCGAGGAAGAAGTGATGGACACATTTGCTGAAGCCATCCCAAGGGTGTTGGAAGGAGGATCCTTCACATGGCTATGGATGTAAGCACTGGATGATGAGTATCAGGACGATGCTCCAGTTACTGCTCTGTATATGCATCATGTTGGATGCTGGATATGATCAGTTGGATCATTTATATCTGTATGTATGTACGCATCGTGTTGATGCTGGATATGATCAGTTGGATCATTTATATTTCTATGTATGTACACATCGTGTTGATGTTGGATATGATCAGTTGGATCATTTATATTTGTATGTATGTACGCATCGTGTTGATGCTGGATATGATCAGTTGGATCATTTATACGTATGTATGCATCATGTTGGATGCTGGATATGATCGGTTGGATCATTTGTATGTATTTGTATATGCATCATGTTGGATGCTTGGACCATGTATCTGTATCAGGTGGATACATTGTATGATCAGGTAGATCATGTATGTTGATATGTATCATGTATTTGTATTTGTATCAGGTGGATACACTGTATGATCAGGTGGATCATGTATGATGATATGTATCAGGTAGATACTTGGTGTGCATTAGGTGGATGCATTGTATGATCAAGTTGATCATGATGATGAGCTTCAGGATGTTGCTCCAGATGATATGTACCATCATGGTACAAGTGATGATGATCAAGGGCATCAGGATGATGCCTCATGCGATGATGATTCGTTGGATCATGAGTATCAGGTTGATACTTGGAGGTCAGAGATGATATGTGGCAGGTTGTGCAAATAGCATGTAATCAGTCATGGGAAATCTTTCCGGTCGTGCTGTGGCACATAAATGTTTCTGGGGTACTCTTTTCGGTATTGCTATGTAGTATGTAATCAATCCTCAGATATCCGATAGGTTGAGCTGTGTGCTTGTAATCAGTCCTGGGATGAGGTATTACTATGGAGACATGTAATCAGTCTTGGAGATCTGAAAAGTTGAGCTATGTGCTCGTAATTAGTCCTGCGATGCTCTTTAGAGATCTTGCCGGTCGTGCTGTAGCACATAAATGTTCCTGGGATGCTCTTTCAAGGTTTTGTCTATCCACATGTAATTAGTCCTGGAGATCTGAGAGGTTGAGCTGTATGCTCGTAATAAGTCCTGGGATGCTCTTTAGAGATCTTGCCGATCATGCTACGACACATAAATGTTCCTGGGATTCTCTTTAAAGGTATTGTGGAGGATATGCATGTAATTATTCCTGGAAGATCTTGTCGGTCGTGCTTAGGCACATAAATGTTCCTCGGATATTCTTTCCGGTATTGCATCTGCACATAAAATTAGTCCTGAGAGGCCACCTCTATCAAACTGTTCGCGTAGATGATGAAGACCTGTAGGTGGTGGGCCTACATCCAATATGAAAAAGGACTGGCTCTATAGAAATTCCTATGACGAGTAGACTTAGAGATTGGTTGAGATAGCAGCAGTAGTGACAATGATGATGACGATGATTCTAAGAAGAAGACTTGTCTAGCATAATTGTGTCGAGAAATACCTTCCTAGTTAAGAGGGAGTGTTGATGTATATGTAACTTCATAATGTATTTCATCTATGTATTTCATATATATTTATTGTACCCTTATAAGAGATGTGTTATTCCTCTATGTCGTCATGTGGATTGACAAGTGTCACAAGTGTGTGTACTTGCCAATGGGTTATTAGACCACCATGTGTGGGGTCGGCCCTAAAATATATATTATATTGTGGATGTATCTAGATAGACAAGTTGGCCCCATAAGGTCACTGGGAAAACAGGTTAAGTATAAATAGAGATCGGGATATCTCTATTTGGATCATTCGGAAAGACACACTTCTCTCACTCAGAAAGTGGCGCACTAGTGAGGAGGAGGATCATCTACTCTAGGAGACTATCTCAAGTGTATTTTGGTTGAGCCATTGCTCTCTCTATCTCTGAGGAAGTTGTGGGGTTTTTCACCTTAGGGTTTTCCCCACGGAAACTCTGTGTCTCTTGTCTCTCATGGTTTTGATTCTTGTGATGATTGTCATGCTTATTGTGATAGTTATGCATTGATATACTGTATATGTTATTCTCTCAGTAAAGATCCAAGAGTATTGTGAATTAATGCTCAAATTTTAACACTTTCTTCAGAAAAATGTGTATTCAGATATTCTCTTTGTAAGGGATTTACAATGATTGAAAGCTTGGCCTGAATTGATTCCCGAGCTTACTGTTATTCCCATTGAAAGTTGGCAATTTGTGAGTTTCTACAATTCTGTTGATGCAAATCAAGGTTGGAGACCAACTTCTACCACCTGTGGAGAAAATCAAGTTAGCAATTGGAAAATTTTTCTATTGGGAGCTGATAGTTTTCTCACTTATAGGCACCTAGATATTTTCATCCTTATCATATGCTATCTTCTTTTCATTTGTTTCATTTCACTGTTGTAATTGGCATTAAGAATATGATCTCAACCATCTTTATTATTTTACCAAGAACTTAACTTTGCTCTTGATTTCTTCCCAGCACCTTATGAGTGATTTTTGTGTATGTTGATCAGTTGGATTATTTGTACAGACCTATTAGTTTCATGATAGCATACAACCCCTAGGGACACCCCCCATAAGGCTAAAAAAACACTAGTCTAAATAGAGATACATCTCTTGGTGATAGAGCTAGGAAGCTTATAATTATTAGGTGGGTCTGTTGGCTCATATTTGCATGATAACATCGACATCATGAGTGTGGTCAAGGTTATGAGCACTAGTAGAATAGATAATGAAGGAAAAAGTAAAGGTTTGGTTGCCCTTTTGATTGTTTCTAAAGGAAATGGATGATTGTTTTAAACAACAATAATGATAGGCTGAAGTCCAATGCTGAGGGTTATTTCTTTTGATAGTTTAAGTGACAAAGAGAAAATAAAATAAATATTAGTGTTGAAGGGAAGTATTTTTAGCAGTTATCCTTGGAAGTTAGCATAAACAATAACTTTTTCACACTAAACACTCATCCAAAATAACAAGAAAATCCACCCAAACAACAAATCAAGCTACAGTGTCAAGCATGCAGATATTATCCGATTTAGTATGATTTATTTCCTCTTCCCATAAGCAATTAGGAGTGGATTTTGATTCTATAAATGCAGAGGGAGATTACATATGCAAAGATTAGTAAGTATTCATTGGGAAAATTACAACATGCTCTGATTACCCTTCCACCTTTTGGATCCAACTGACTGGTTCCATCATTGGCATGATACTAGGACTATTGCAACCTCTCTTGTGTTAACACAATGCTTTAATGCAATCTCTTAAATAACACATGGATTTGGTTTGACTATGTCTTGCCTCTAGCTCTTTGAATCTCTTGGATGGATAGTTATTAATTGTAACTTGTATCACAGTGTTTGTAGCTTTAATGCACTTACTTTGACTTCTTAATCACTTAAGACTCATATTTTCTTCTTTTCATTTGTTTCATTTCACTATTGTAATTGGCATTAAGAATATGATCTCAACCATCTTTATTATTTTACCGAGAACTTAACTTTGCTCTTGATTTCTTCCCAGCACCTTAAGAGTGATTTTTGTGTATGTTGATCAGTTGGATTATTTTCACAGACCTATTAATTTCATGATAGCATACAAGCCCTAGGGACACCCCCCATAAGGCTAAGAAAACACTAGTCTGAATAGAGATACATCTATTGGTGACAGAGCTAGGTAGCTTAGAATTTTTAGGCAGGTCTGTTGGCTCATATTTGCATGATAACATCAACATCATGAGTGTGGTCAAGGTTATGAGCACTAGTAGAATAGCTAATGAAGGAGGATTCCAAGTCAATTTCCTTAATTATAGTATTTAGTCTCTCAAATCCCACATTGTTAGTTGTTTAAGCATGTTGTTTGTTCTTGTTTATAGTTATCACATGCTGGTAACAGTTTATGCATCATAGCAATGCTAAAGTGGCTAACAATCAAACCTGGTAACTTTTGAGAATGAGTAGCAGTAGTAAACAATGGATATTTGAGAAATAAATCCATGTTGTTGAGTAAGGGAAATATGCTTAGTTAATTCTTCCCCACTCTCTCCCCCGTTTCTCAATGAATCTTATTTCTTGGAATTTAAGAAGCCTAAACAGAACCTCAAAACATAGAATTTTGAAATGAAAAATCCTTCAGGATCTACCTTCTGTCATATTCGTGCAGGAGACAAAGTGCTATAGTTACACTCTCTAAACCCTCATGGCCAAAATATGGAAAAGGTTGCCACATCATGGCCATTGATGCCACCAGAGCCTCTGGTGGCCTAGCCATTGTTTGTAAGCCCACCCTCATTTCACTAGGGGATTTCTCCTCAACTTCCCATTCCCTCTCATCCTCTTTCCACCTCATTGGAACCAATATTCATGGGTATCTGTTGAATGTCTATAGGCCCCAACCCCCTACCATCAAACTCCATTTGATTGACTATTTGTATTGGTTCACTTCTCAGCACCATGACTCCTCTCATCTTTGGGGGTGACTTCAACTTGATCACCTCCCTACAGGAGAAGAAAGGAGGCATAAATACTCTTTCTAATGAGGACTTGGGTTTCAAAACCTTCATCAACAACTCCAACCTGGTGGATCTCAACACCTATCAAGGATTTTTTACTTGGATGAATCGTCAGGGGGGGAGAAAAGTGGATCGCTTCCTAGTCTCTAAAAGTGTCATCGACTTAGGAGGCCTCTTGATTTCTGTTTTCCTTCTAGTAGCAGGATCAGATCGTTGGCCCATATCATTCCCCTGGGAATGTGTGGGAACTAAGCTCCTTCGTCCCTTCCATTTTGAAAAGTCCTGGCTCTCTCATCCTGAGTTCCAAGACACTATCTGATCCTAGTGGATGTGGATGCAGGTATATGGGCACTCTAAGATGGACACAATGCAATAGAAGCTAAAAATATTTAGATCCAAACTCAGAATTTGGAACCATCATACCTTTGGAAATATCTTCAAAGCTAAAAGTGATCTAGAAAAAGATCTGGAAAAGATACAAGAAATAAACATGACTCAGGGCCTCTATAAAGCACACAAAACCAAGGAAAAAGAGATCTTGACCCAGTTGGACAAATGTTGTGAGCAAGAGGAGATCTTGTGGAGACAAAAATAGAGATTTCAATTGTTAAAAGAGGGTGAACGCAACAATTCCTTCTTTCATCATTCTACCATTCAACACTGCATGAACAAACATATCTCCACTCTCTAGGATGAGGATGGAACACATCTAAAAGACCATGTGGACATCGATCAAGAGTTGGTTCGCTTATATAAATATATTCTAACGGAAAGTATCCCCTCAAGGACTCAGGCTATTGATCAGATCACAATGAAGATCCCAAAAATTCTTAATGATGAGCACAACACAACCCTAATAAAGCCCATCCCTCTTCAAGAAGTGGAATCAGCTGTAAATCATATGGTGGAAGGCAAGGATCTGGGACCTAATGGCTTCACCATCAACTTTTTCCATCACTATTGGGATATTCTAAAGAAAGAGGTGTTGGAGCTGGTGGAGGAATCTAGGGAAAAAAATAGGTTCTTCCAACCCTCAACGCAACTTTCCTCACAGTCATGCCAAAGGAAAATGGAGCTTCTCAACCTGGTAAGTTCATACCTATATGCCTTTGTAATGTTCTTTACAAAATCATCACAAAAGTGATTGCCAACAGGATCAAGCCTCTTCTACCGATGCTTATCTCCACTGAGCAAACCGGCTATGTTGAAGGACGTCAGATACTAGATGGCATTATTCTTTCCCATGGAGTCACGCATTCCTTGAAAGTAGAAAAAACCCCTAGCATGCTCATCAATTTGGATCTCTCTAAGGCCTTCGACAAACTTAGGTGGGAGTTTATTGAAATAATGCTTCTATATTTTGGCTTCAGCCAGGACTGGAATCGCTGGATCCTCACCCTGACCTCCTCTTCCTTCTTCTCAGTCTTAGTCAATGGCTCCTCATCTGCTAATTTCTCCCCCTCCATAGGTATCCATCAAGGAGTTCCACTCCAGTCCTTTCTCTTCATTCTCATGGCAGAAGGTATCAACCGAATGATAAATGAAGATAACGTTGGACTCATCATAGGTCTCTCCATTTACAACACACACCCCTTATCCTACCAACAATTTGTTGATGACAACCTTCTTTTTAGCCACCCCTCTGTCCAGGAAGCCCGCAAGTTCAAAAAATTCCTTCACCTCTTCCTGGAAGCCTCCAGAACCACCATTAATCTAGACAAATCCCAAATCTTCTTCTTCAACATGGATGTTGTCTCTCAGCACAAGGTGACCCGCAGACTGGGCTTCTCTACTTTCTCCCTCCCCTCCAAATACTTGGGTGTTCCTCTCACTGAATCAACCATTAAACATTCCTCCTGGATAACTTGAAAGCAAAATCTCTTCTTGGACCTTTAGAACCCTAAACTTAGCCAACCATTTAACTCTTCTCAATTCTATTCTCCAGTCTATGCCTTTCTATCTCTTTTCCATCCTTGCTGCCCCCAAATGGTTCCTCAAGTGTATCAAAAAGTTGCAATGCTCTTTCCTTTGGGGAGGGGACAACAACCACCACAAGTGGGCCCTTTTCAACTAGCGAAGAGTCTACCTACCAAAGAGGGAAGGAGGCCTAGGAATTCGGGATCTAGAGATAAACAATGAGATTCTCTCGGCAAAAAATTGGTGGAACTGGATCTCCAAGGATGCCACCCCATGGGCCAAACTATGGAATTTCACATATGCTCCCAGCTGGTCCACCTCTTAGCTCATTCACTATGATATGGACCCACTAGGTTCCCTTATCTGGAGGACATCCAATTGCCAAAGGGCCTTAATTAAACAACATAGTTTCTAGGAAATCAGAGAGGGAGCCTATGCAAATTTTTTATTTGACTCGTGGAAACAAATGCCCAGCCTATGCAATCAAAATGAATCACTGGAACTTCATACCTTCATGTAGAATAAAGAGAGCCTAAAGGTGCAAGACTTATGGACACTCTCTAACAATTCCCCCTTTACGATCTCGAAGGATCCCACACTCTGGGGCTTCACAGGGCAGGTTGATGATCTCTGGCAGGAGTTATAGAGGCAAAAAATATGCAATACTCAGGGTCCTGGCATTATTAGATGAGGGAACAGGCCGAAAGGAACCTTTACGATCAAGGAAGCTTACCACCAAAAGACTCAACGACAAGATGTGGATCCTAATGGAGGATGTCAATCCCATTAGTGGTTTTGAGTAATCTGTAGGTGTCTTAGGGCATTGGGAATGAAGTTCTAGAGAAGAAGACCATGCCTTTTTCCTTAAATAATCGTTAAGGCGTTCAAAGTCATGAACACTTCCTTAAATAAGCATGCATGACTTCACAAGGGTATTTATGGCACTATGCATCTAGGTCTTGTGTCCTGGAGACTTAGACATTATTATTGGAGGAGACCTAAACCTCGGCCTCAAAAATAATCTTCAAGGCATATAGGGCTAAGTAGGTTACCTCCACCAATGACACATGGCCTATTGAGGGTATCATTGGCATATGATTGAGGATGTCGATGCTATTAGGGGGTATTGGGAATTATGTAGGTGTAATAGTGCCTCAAGAATGGAATTATAGGGAAGAATACCATTCCATTGGCCCTAAAATAACCATTGATCCATCCATAGCAATGAAAAATGCCTCAGATCACAACACATGACTTTGCATGGGTATCAATTGTGATATCTATCTATGTCTTGTGGTCTTGTAGCCTTGGACATAGTTAATGGAGGAGACCTAAAGCTTGATCCCTAAAGGAATCTTCTACCCATCTATTGCTGAGAAGGTTTCCTCCACCAACAATACATAGCCTCCTAAGGGTATCATTGGCCTATGATTGTTGATGTTTGTGCCATTATGTGGTTTTAAGCAATATGTAGATGTCCTAGCGCCATGAGAATGACATTCCACAAAATAATACCATGCCTTTAGACCTAAGGAAACCATGGAACAATGTATCCAGGGCCTTATGTATCTAATTCCAAACCCCTTAAATGTCTTAACCCCTAAATAAATATTTTGGGAATCTAAGTCTAGACATGACACCTAAAATCACCATGCATGATTTCCTGAGGTTATTATGCATCTACAAGTAAGGATATTTGTTCCCTTATGATGATTTATAATTAGTTATGGGTCTTAGGGATTTAGAGATGGTTGGGGTAGGAAACTCAAGCCTTAGTCACTAAAGGAAGCTTCTAGGCATTCAAGGCCATGATTAACACCTAAAAGCATCATGCGTTACCTCCTGATGATATGTGTATCTTAGAGTGCTAATATCTGTGTCATTAGGGTTTTTGTAGGGTCCTAGGGTCTTGGACATGGTTTGAGGAGAATACTCGAGGTGCAAGCTATCAAAGAAGCTTCTAGGAATGAAAGTCCATGAATGATGAATCAAAGCACCAAACATGATCTATTAATAGTATTCATGATTTTTGAGTGGGGATATTGATGCCATTAAAAGATTGATAGCACTAGGTATGGGTATTGAGGCTTTGTGCATGGTTCAAGGAGGAATCCATCCGTAAGAATTTCATAGTATCGAAACACAAGAAAAATCCAAAAGTCATCCTATTTAAGTAGAGATCCTTTAATTTTTCCTCGCAAATAAAATTGTAGCCAATGTTACAAGAAACAAGTAAAAAATGTGAATCTAAGATGATATTTTAAATTCAAATACCCATCTACACTCTTAGGAATTTGTGATGAGAGAGTATTTTTAGACAACTCCAATAGTAGATAAAGTAGATTACTAGCACACAAAATGGAAATATGAATCAATTTAAGGTAAGGTCATCATAGAGAATTGGAAATAATCTTTTTGATGTTCATGACAGTGATAGAGGAGGAAGAAACATCAACCACTATAATCACCATTCTTTCAAGGTGAGTTATATTATCTAGATAGTATGTACAATTCGTTTGACAAGCTAAAAAATAGAAGACTCTCCTTATTTGATTTTAATGACACCTCAATAATTCCAAAGTGAATTTTGTGGGGTTCTTCCATTTTTTTTATAATTATAAGCACAGTAAGAATTAATTATGAATGGCCATAGTTCTATTTCATGTTCATGAGACTCTGATAATGTGTCTTCATGCTACACACTCAACTCCATAATATTATCTTACTTAAGCATGTTTGGAATACACATTTGAATTCACCAGTGGCTCATTTCCAAGGATGTAGAACTCTATTATAAGAGTAACCAACCACTACTTTTGGGTAGAATCGTTATTGAGATAGACACTCATATGTAAAGTGGTTCTATGTAACTAGCACATAACTACTCTCTAGGGAAACAAACATCGTTTTGTAATAAAATGTGGTAGTGTATATAATGATCAATAAAACTATATATGGTAATAAAATAAATTAAGATAGATCCCTTCTAATCTTGATATTTTAATCATTGATACATTTGTAATTTTATTTTGTTTTGATCCCTCTAGGTTCTCACCTTAAGAGATTTGATCATTTACTAAGTATAATATATCCATAGCTAAGATGTTATAATTAGAATAATTTAATTAATTATTAAAATAAAATACAAAATTTTAGATCAATCTTTGAGATCCTATCTTACTTTTTTGGGGAATTACAAGCTATAAAGATTATTTTGGTTCTCTAAAAGCTATTTTTAATTATAGATTTTTTGGTTGTTTATATGTTTTAAATTTACCTTAGAAAATAAAAGATATTTAAAATCATTTAGTAACTTATTATTTTAATCATTATATAAAATTATTTTCACTTAACTTCAATTTTTAAATATATTAATATAATAAAAACTATTTTCACTTTCTTAAATAAATCATATCACATTTTTTTATTGTAAAGCATATTTAAATTATAATCCTAATCTTTATTTTAATCGAAAACAATCATACTAAATTCTATATTTATTTTATTTTATTGTACATATCTAAAAATTAAATATTCATGATATGTTAATGAGTACATTCAATAGATTGTTTAAGCATTCAAAGTGTCTAGGAAAAGTTATTATTCATTTTTTTTATCTAGACATTTGTCATCCCTTCCATTATTTATGATTAGCTACTTAGATTTTATAACTATATTTGGTGTCATTTTTCTTGTTATACACATTAATATTTTTACCATTAAATTATTCAATATTTTTGTTTCTTAAATCATTCATTTTGGGGATTTTTGTTTAGCCTTATAAAATTTCTAAAATGGTTAATGGATGTCTTGGAAACTTCAAAAAACGCTATTAAGAATCAAAGCAAGTAAATTTCATTCTCTCCATCTCAAAATTAAAAAAAAAAAAAACATTGGTGACTAACATGGTTGATATTAGATTAGAAACTTTAAAAAAATGCTAAATAAAACTCATTTTCTTGCCATCTCATAAAAACAAAAATTACACTAATCACTAAAATTGTTGATACATGATTGGAAACTTTAAAAAATATGTCCAAAATAGAAAAATTACATTGATGACCAAAATTGTTGATATTAAATTAGAAACTTTTTAAAAATGCCAAATAAAACTAATTTTCTAGCCATCTCAAGAAAGAATGATTACACTAATCACTAAAATTGGTTATACATGATTGGAAACTTTAAAAAAATGTCCAATAAAACTCATTTTTCCATGTATATGTACATTTTTTCGTTGCATTCAAGAAATACTACTACAAAGTTATTTCTTGCCAAGTTAATGCCAAATTTGTTTTTGGTTGCATTCAAGGAATACTACTACAACCTGATTTTTATTTTTTATATTTTATGGTGAATCGAATTCTTTGTTATAGCTGGAAGAGAATGAAGATTTTCCTTTTGTAGAGGAAGGATCAATCATCTCCCTGAACTGAAGCTAATGGCGAAAGAGGTGAATATTTCTTATTAGATCTCCATGGACTGAAGCTAATGGTGAAAGAGGTGAATATTTCTTATTAGTTTTTCATATTTAATTATGGTGAATGGTTTTTAGCCATATTGAGTTTCAATGTTTGTTATGCAGTTTTTTAATCAATTATAACTTTCAATATTTTTAACTCCCTGTTATGCTAAGTGCAGGTTGGTATGAGAAAAAAGAGGCAAGCAAGTGGACGGAGGTTGAATTGGTATTGACAGCCATTCTCAATTTTCAAATTTGTGTCTCGTACCAATCACAGCTCAAATGGTAGAGACAAGGATGAGCTGAAGAAGTCCGCCCTCTATATATTTCCTATATCCCCTGTATCCTGTACCTCTCTCTACTCTAAACTATCTACTACCTCTAGCTCGATACTCTAGACGTTAAGTTCAACCCTCCATTCAATCCATGAAAGAAAGACGTTCAGTGAAGGAAGTCCATATGCGTGAATTCCATATACGAGGAGCGATAGGAATTATAGCGAGTCTTATAGCGTTGTTAAGCAGCTGATAAGGCTTCAGAAACTCGGGCTTGTGAGCAAGAGTCTGCAAAAATGACAGGGCAGAAAATTGCTCCCGTTGCTGATACAGATACAGATTTGAAGATTCTCTGCTTCAGCTTTATTTCAATCTCCCAGTTAAACTTTCCAATGAGGCATAGTAGTTGGGGGTAGGCCTGGACACTGATGGATTTTTCCATTGATGCAACATAGTAGTTGGAGCTGGGGCATGGTCCAACGGACGGGTCCATAATGAACCGAAACAGTGCTGGTAATTCCAGTATAACCACCGACTCCCCTGGTTGTTCCTAAAGCTGTTTGTTCAAGTTGGTTGTTCATATTGACAACTGGTTGTTTCAAATAAGATTTTAATTCACACTCCAGTTAATAACAATAATAGTACGCGGATCCTTGAGATATTCTAAATTACTACGCAATATGTATTATTACCATAAGATTTTATATTTTAACTGGAGTTAATATTGTAATTGTTTAAGTTAAATGTTTTTTTTATGATTTTGGTATACATCTTTTATTTTTATTTTCACATGGAAAATACCATTTTCCTACTATTGAGAAGGAAACAAGGAAAGCTAAAACATGTATGGGAAATCTCAACAAACTTCTCCGTGCACCTTAGTGAAAGGAGGAAAACTATTTTTCTTTATCTGATTAAATTATTAGTTTTTATCTCTTTTATATTTTAAAAAACAACAAATAAAATATTAAAGATAAACAAAAAGTAATTTAACATTGTATTAATAATTTGATAAACATGAAGTAATTTAACATTGTATTAATAATCCTGCTATGTAATTAATATGATTAATAAATTCATATAGAAAATATTATAAACTATTATTTTAATAATTACTTATTCGTGATTATTAATTATAAAGAAATTGAAAAAACATTATGAATT
Organism: Larix kaempferi; assembly: GCA_027924585.1. Lineage (NCBI taxonomy): Eukaryota > Viridiplantae > Streptophyta > Pinopsida > Pinales > Pinaceae > Larix > Larix kaempferi. The sequence goes on along the minus strand of BSBM01000358.1, from coordinate 3,798,790 downwards.
TTCTTTACTACATATAATATAGTGAATTGTTGTTAATAGTGAAAATTCAAATAAAAAATTTGTTGATATAATTATTTTATTTCTCTAAATTCTTTTAAAAGACAAGTGACATTCATATTAAATTTTATAAGGCACATATAATAAACCCCTATACAAACACATTTTTTCTATATAGCAGGTTTGTGTTTTGTTTTTACACCATTTATTAATTTATGGTGCTTTACACCATATGCAACTATATAATAATAATGATAATAATAATCTTAAAAAAATCCACAATTACACAAGAATTATATATATATATATTATAGTGATTTAATTTTTTTTGCACCATTTATTATTTTATGGTGCTTGGCACCACTTGCCATTTTATGGTGCTTTGCACCATATACAAGTTTGTGTATAATAATAATAATAATAATAGTGTTTTGCACTAGAAAGTCCCAATCCATGTTGGATTGGTTTTGGTGTTTTGTATCACAAAATCTCAATCCACCTAGGATTGGTTTTGGTGGTTTGCACCAGACACCATAGAATACCACATATTCATTTAATACCAAAACCAACTTTTTTACAAAAACCACTTTTACACCATAAATCTTAGATGCCATTTTTCAGTGTAAAAATCCAAATTATAATATGTATTAAATTTCAAGATTTCGAATAGATCGATGGATCTTGGATCTTTCCAGCGTATAAAAATATCTGGAACTTTCTAGAATGCAGACACCAAGATGCCGTTTTGAATAATATTTATGACTCTATACGACTCCACTTTGGAGCAGAGAAGTAACTCCGGTTCAGACCGTCCGACAGATCACAGAACCCACTGCTTCGTTGTGAATTGTAGAAATTTTCAGATTTAATTATTTTTCGAATTTATAAAATTATTTGGAAAAGTAAAATTTTGAATATAAGATGATCAAATCTATCTTAATTCACAAAATCTATCATAACTCAATGCTATCTTAGCTCAATTGCCAAACAATTTGATTATGTTGATTTGCTAAATAATTTGATAATTATACCGATAGGTGTTTAGTAATCATTCCATGGTCGCGTATCTTGTTAGCTTGCTATTCTAGAGAATCAAGGTGGCACGAATTACAATCATTACAATATGGGCTGATCAAGAGCAATATGTCACTTACAAGAATTGAACCTCAGTGGGGAGGGTAACAAACAATCCTCCCAACCAGCCAGGCTACAACCAATGGACATTCACGGGCTACTTTACTTGTGGCTGTGGTAGTAAATAATTGCCAAACAAATTGATAATAAGTAATTTCATACTAATAAGTATTTATTGAGGTTAAAAAATTTCATATCTTTTAAACTAGCATAGTCACTTGTGGTCCGTGAACACTAATAGGTCACAACTCACAAGTTAAGTGCCATGTAATCATCACTTATCTTAATTGAGACTAGTTATTCATATATTAACTACCACTTATCCATGCATAACTACTAACTATTTTTTATATTCTTTTTCTATAATTATTTATTTTAAATTATCTTTTCTCTTGTCAATCTTCTTCTCGGATGACTGGCACTCAAATAGCCTAGCTTTTTAGGCGATTTGCTCCCTAGATTCAATTATAAAAAACTATGCCATGAAACTATGTCTAAGGATTTTGGCCCATTTTAAGACGACCCAAATCTTCCAAATTCCAAAAAAATAACAAAAACGCTGAAACTGTGCCTAGCTGAAAAATTTTCCGTCACAGCAAGGAGCTGCAAGGAGCGATTTGAGTGCCAGTTATCTCACGCCATTCTTCTCCTCCTCCTCAAGTCAAAGTCAATATTTATACACATAAAGCAAACGAACCGAAATAATAATTCCAATTCAGACCGTACCCGTACCACAGAGCGCTTGCTTAATATTCGTTGTAGAGTAGTTTTTCCTAGCGAAAAATTCGTTTGAATAAATATACAAAACGTTTGAAGAAATATGCAAAAGAGCTTTAATAGATGGTAGGTTGCTTGGTCATTAGTTGTGTGGAAGAAAGTGGCAAAGAATTAATATTTTACATTGAAATTGAGTCAGTTGAGACAGCTATGGCTGCTCTGCAACATTAATTTTCTGTACATAATTCAAAATTTTCACTTCACTGCCCCTCGCCTCCGGCCCGCCTCTCTCACAGCTCCGACGAGACATTAAAAAGGATACATTTCCCATGCATTTCCACGATTCACTGATCTACTTGTCTCATACACATATCTGTGAAGTTGCTCATCTTAGAGTTGCAAATAAATTTTGTGAAATTGCTCATGTCAGAGTTGCTGCCTGTAAATTTTGGCCAAAGCATGCAAATATCGGATCAAACGAAGCAAAATAATGAAACGGATGAAACAGTTTGCGTGACGGGAGCAGCGGGTTTCATTGGCTCATGGCTCGTCAAGATGCTACTCCAGAGAGGCTACGCTGTCAGAGCTGCAGTTCGCACCAACCCGGCTGGTATATTCACTAATTACTAGTATTCTTAGAACAAAAACTTTTTTTCTTATATTTGGTGTGTTATATAGTATAGACAATTTGCCAGTTTATATGGCTAAATCGTTGAAATTGCATAATTGGAATGTTTCAAAGGTATTTTAGGGAGTTGAATTTATTTTTGCAATCAAATTATAATTTCAGTAATGAAAAATGCAATTTTTCAACCATGTTGCCCATTTCGATCAAACTCACTAAACAAATACAAATAATATAGACTTTAACCCACTGCCTTATATTTGATGTGCAAATAATCTAGACTTTAACCCACTCCCTTATATTTGGTTTTACATCGAATGAGTATATCGATACATATGAAAATCCTAATTACTTCATGGATGGAAATATGAGCATCTAAGAGCGTTGGAAGGAGCAAAAGAGAGGCTTCAACTTCTCAAAGCCGATATTCTCGATTACCAGAGCTTAGTGGCAGTCATCCGAGGATGCCACGGTGTCTTTCACGTTGCTGCCATTCTCAATGATGATCCTGTAATCAATTCTATGACCATTTAATTACTATTCTCCCAACTCTATTGGCATAATTCCAATTCCTTGTAGTTATTCTCTCGACTCTATTGGCATAATTCCAATTCCATATTGTAGTTCGTTGGAGCCTAAAATGGCATGAAAAAACCATGGACCATTATGCTACGTTTAGATCTTGTTAAAGTTTTTTTTTCTTTTTTAAATGGAGTGATCGATGCAGAAGCAAGTGATAGAGCCAGCAGTGAAAGGGACGAGGAACGTGATGGAGGCCTGCGCAGAAACTGCGGTCAACCGCGTTGTCTTTACTTCTTCTATCGGTGCGGTTTACATGAATCCTCACAGAGATCCACTTGCAGTAGTCCATGATGACTGCTGGAGCGATTTGGACTACTGCATACAAACAAAGGTACTAATTAACAGCGCTGCTTATATCAAATATTGTAGATAGAAGTTGAATCAGCTTATGCAAACGTTGGAGTTGTAACTGATGGGTATGGCTCATTCATTACAGAATTGGTATTGCTATGCAAAAACCTTGGGAGAGAAATCTGCATGGGATATTGCCAAGAGAAGGAATTTAGAGCTGGTGGTGATTAATCCAGGACTGGCTTTAGGTCCCTTGTTGCAGTCCGCCATGAACCCCAGTACTGTTCATATTATGAAATACTTGACAGGTAGGTAATGTTTATATAGATTATTTGGTTATTTGTGGATAATGATTTGATAGTCATGAATGAATTGTGATATTTATTTGTTGTAGTTTAGGTGGTTGTGAGAAAAAATTGTTGCACAAATTCAATTCTTGTAAATGATATGATGCTCTCGTAAATAATATAAATAATATAATGATCAAGATCCGCGAAAACCTATGCAAACTCAACTCAAGTATATGTGGATGTGAGGGACGTAGCAGAAGCTCATATTTTGGTGTATGAAACGCCATCAGCGAGTGGCCAAAGATATGTGTGCACAGAATGCAAACTCCACAGAGGAGATCTGGTCCGCATATTGGCCAAACTGTGTCCTGCTTGTCCCCTCCCTACCAAGTACGCCCCCACTAAACTCTCACGTTATAAATATATTTATGTGATAGTAGATTTAAGATAATTAATCAAACCAACTGCCTACACGCAGGTGTTCAGATGAGATAAATACAAGGGAGAAGCCATACAAGTTCACGAATCAGAAGCTGAGGGATCTAGGCCTCTCATTTAGGCCTATTAACCAGTGTTTGGCTGACGCTGTCGCAAGCTTACAGGACAAGGGGTTTCTCCCACGTCACCTTTTGGGGGTGGGCTGGCACCGGTGGCGACCACTCTGTAATGGCCAGGTTGTGATAGGTTCAGGGATCAGCACAGTCCACTGTTTCTTCGATGGCTACTATATTAAAATCTTTTTTTATAATAATGTTTTGCCATTGCCATGTTTTAGGAGATGTACTCATCCATGTTTGACTGATACTCTTCAAGGATTGTAATAATTCTCAATAGTACAATAGTATTATGGAAGGTTTTCCACAGGTATGCCCATGGGTCGCCAAAAAAGCATAGCATAGCTGCATAGCATACCATAAGGGCTTGTTGGTATGGATGGACCGGTTTTGGTATTTTGGGTAGAGGTGTCTACCTCTGTGCTCTGTGTGCTTTGTGGGAGCTTTCTTTTCTATTTTCTGCGGCTATCCCATTTTGTATGGGTCAGTCTTTATTGTTGGTATGGTTTAGACTCCTCCGTTATGGTTCTTTTGGTTTTCCGTTGGGTCAGCTTGCTATGTGACCGTGTTGAGAAATCTTTTGATCTTTGTTTTTGAATGGATTTTATTGTACTATTTGAATATTGAACTCAGTAACAACTATTAACTGTTTTTAATATAAATAATACGAACTTTTTCTTGTGAAAAAAAAAGAGCTTGTTATCCTACATTTGGCATGGTTATATTTATATTATAATAGATATAAATATACACATTTATCACTCTTTTTCAATGTTAAACATTTATATTTTTAAGACATATTTAAATTATAATTATAACATTGTTCTGGATTATTCCCGTGATTGAATCCGGACAATAGGCATTGAAAACAACTCTACAAATTTACAAATTCCGATCACAAGTGGTAATGAGCCACATTGAATACAGTCTTTTGCTGTACCATGAGTGAAAGCCATCGGCCCGCGTCTGTACTGAATCACTGCAGGGTTGTTATTATTTTATTTTATAAATGAAACTGTTCTCTGTGGAGTTTAGTGATTTTATTGGAAGTTTATTTCTTTGAAATTCTATTTATGAACATTTTCAAACATTTTAATATAAATATTTTTTTTAATATATATTATTGTATATTTTTGCATGTATTTCATAATATTATTGTTGAAATTAATATTTTTTAAGTTTTCTTTTAGTCTTAAATCTTTAATGATCTTAAATAAATAAATTATTATAAAAAATAAAAAAATAAATCAAATTATTAATATATTTATTTAATATTATTTTAATATTTCTTTGTCAATGAATAAATATTAATATTTTTTATAAAATTTGATTACAAATTTTTAATAAGTGTGAATGAATTTTTATTTATGTGTTTACATAATTTATTTACCTTTTCACATAAAATTATTTATTATCCATATTACAACAAGTGAAATTAGCAGCAAAGCTTATACCTGTCTCTTACAAATGGATCAATGTAATAGTTACATGCCAATCTCTTAGAAATATATCAATGTAATAGTTACATATCAAGTTTTTTTTTGCAATATAGTATAGTGTATTTATAGATTGGTGGTGTCTTTATACGTAGTCATTTTTACTAAATTTCCAAGATGAGCCTCAACCAAATTTGCAATAACAATAACTATAATTTGATTTATGAGTAACCTATAAAATAGTGTATCTATAGATTGGTGGTGTCTTTATACGTAGTGATTTTTACTAAATTTCCAAGATGAGCCTCAACCAAATTGGCAATAACAATAATTGTAATTTGATTTATGAGTTTGTCTTTTCTTGAATTTCTCCAATCTATAACGAGTTGATCCTATAACTCAATGTAATATTTATTTAGGATTTTATCCATGGTCTAGTTACATTAACCATTTTCTAAAATAAAAACCCTTGATATTATTGTTGGTTAATTTCTAATTAGAGATTGTTGTGATGCACACAAAATGTTCTTAACCTACTAAATAGCATATTAGCTAGACCAAATTGAAATTAATACCTAGGTGACCTAATTTGTGAGGACTTTAATAAACATTATATTGAATTTTTCTTTTATAAATTTGCAATAACAATTTGGAATTGATTTATGCCATTAAAGTCAACATATTTATTTTTAATAATATAATATTACAACCTCTATAATACTAGTATACTTTATTTTATATATATATATATATATATATTATAATTTGTTTTTTAAATAAGTTCATTACATTAATTTTTTCTTTTATAAATTTTAGAATTCAATAACAATTTGGAATTGATTTATGCAATTAAAGTCAACATTTATGTACATTTTATTAATTCTTTTCCGGTAAAGTCAAAAATTAAAATGACGAACACATTTGAAATTGATAATATTGAGGCATTCGATGTTTTTTATAAAAGACAAAGGTGAAACAAGTTAATGATTTGTAAGTCTCACGAAGCTAGAGCAGGCACTAAGCATTGATTGTTTCTAGTACGAACCAACAGAACCAACCATGGACCGACCCACATCACACGAACCAACCCACATTATATAGTACATTTATTCGGTTATGATGTGGTAGGTTAGCTATTTTTAAAATTTTAATTTTTTTTAGTTTCTGACAATTAACTCTCAAACCAGGGTAAATTAGTCTAATGAGTAATTTTAGTCAAAATGAGTAAATTGATATTTTAAAATTATAAAAATTATTTTTTGATTTTTAAATATTCAATTTAATATATATATTTTTGAAAACTATTGAAAACTATAAAAAAAATCTATATGACAAAAGTAAAATTAATTGAAAATAAAAATTTTTGAATCCTAACTGATTGCTATATAATTGTCTTCAGCACGTATAATAAGTAAAGACTATTTAATTAGATGATCTATATTTTATTGTTTACATTCTCTTGAAATGTAAATTAAATTTGTTTAAGTAAAAACTATTTAATTAGATTATCTATATTTTATTGTTTACATTCTCTTGAAATGTAAATTAAACTTGTTTACATTCTCCTGAAATGTAAATTAAACTTTATAACTTTTTAAAATTAAAGTGTACATTTTTTATATTACAATAAAACTATTTAATTATACACAATTATACACAATTTACAAAAGTTTGTGAGTAATGTTGAATTGATCCATTACGTTTGTGAGTAATGTTGAATGGATCCATTGGATCACAATGGTGCAACTTGATATCAAATCAAGGTTATGAATTTCAAAGAGAGAGAACTACATAGTATTAGAAAAAAAATTGTCAAAAGAAGATATATGACTACATAAAAATTTTATACAATAAAATTTAACTGCTTTAAAACATTTCAACATTTCATTTATTATGGCATGACAAAAAACGTATTCATAATAGTAGGTAATTATTTTAAAATATTTCATAGGATAAAAAATGCACTTATAATAGTAGCAGAAAAAATCAATGTAGATTTGATATAATTCATTATAGTTGATAGTAGAATCTATTAGAAGAAGAAATCAATGTAGATTTAATATAATTCATTATAATTGAAAGTAAAAGAAGAAATCAATGTAGATTTTATATAATTCATTATAGTTGATTTTGTAGAGCTATGTTTTAAGATGGCATAATTGCATGTGAAAAAATACAATTTTTTTAATAATTTTGGAAATATATAAATGATTAATTGAAGTGTTGGAAATTTTCAAAGATGTTTAGTTTAATGAAAAGATTGTATTTTTTTGTTTAATGATGTGTAATAATTTTGTAAAGAGATTGATTATTTTTCCTATTTGAGATAACTTATAAGATGAATCTTAAAAGGATTTTATATTTGGATGATTTGTTAATCCATGTAAAAAAATGAGATGGGTCGGGGATATTTATAGGTGTAAAAAATATAAAATGAGAAATAGAATGTTTAGGAATTTTGAATTGTATTTTTTTGATAAAACATTTAAAGAAAGAGTATTACCATATGGGATTGCAATAGTTTTGTGAATAGGTTTATGTTTTTTTATTCAAAACAATGTATAAAATAAATATTAAAAAACATTTTACAATATAAATGGATTTAAAGATATTTATAGATCTAAGAATAATTAAATGAATGTGAAGAAAAAATAGTACAAGATTTATATGGATATGCACACATAATCATATAATATTTAAAAAAATTGAAGTTGTGATTTTGTTCATAAAATACTTTAAAAAAAAAGATTATTTTAAAAAATAATAATATTTAAAAATTTTGAAGTTATGATTTTGCTAATAAAATATTTAGAAGATGATGCAGGAGTATTAGGGCCTAGTTAGATCAGTCGAAGTTAGTTGACATGGAAAAGGCCAAACAGAGGGATTGTCAATGACCACTGGTGCGGGAGAGCAGATTGGATGTTGAAGTCAATAAGTCGAGCAGGAGCAGTCGATACGCATATCAACAGAAAGTGCGGAAGGTCGAGAGTCGACATGTCAAGGGTCGATAGACGACAAGGTAGCAGTAGGGGCGTCGAGGGTCGACAGTTGTTGAACCGCGACTCCGATAAGTTTGGGCATGAGCCAAGCAAGGAGTGTGAAATTGAAACACAACAGATCTATTGAACAAGTAAATCAATTACAATAGATGCATAAAGAATAATATGTGTAAACTGTGCAAGAGAATTACAGCAGTGCTCTATTGAACTCAGAAGTAGAATACAATACAATGTGTAGTCACAATGACTGAATAATTTGAATTAACCAAGGAGGTCATTCGAATATGCTGCATGGAATAGCTTGCCTCCACTAGGATTCTTCATCATCAGATCAATGAAGTCATCAATGCACTAGTAACAGTCAACCAGGTGTCAAACTGAGTCTAACTGAGTGTGGTAAGTGTAACTCGCACATGGAAGCACTAATGTAGGGAAGGAGGCACATTCGAGGGCGCATGGGGAGCTAAATGGAGTCAAAATAGGCAATCTAGTCTCACTTGGGGTCGAACAGAGTGTTTCAGTCAGTTAACTAGTCAACCAATCCTTAAAATAAGGAAAGATCCACAAGTCAAGCTAACTAACTGAAGTGTAATTGAGTGGTAGGTGAGAGAGGCACACATGTCAAGCTGGAGGCTCAATAATGGTGCATCATGGACTAGGAGGGCTGGAATTAAACAGAAAGAAGCTCCTGGGGCTAGCAAACTAGGGACTGGGTTTTGGAGGACACCTCACTGATGATTGGGATGCATGCAAAATTGTGTGATACGCTTGATATGCATGATCTGCATGACTTCATGATATGCATGATATGCATGCCTACATGATATGCATGATATGCATGACTGCATGACAACAAGATGAGAATATCCTAACACCCCTCCTCAAGCTATACTATGTAGTAAAAAATAAAAGATAAGGCCTTGGTAACTAGACCAAAGTTCACCCCAATATAATAATCCAAAAATGCTAGAAAAAATCTAGGTCAGGAAAGAGGGAAAACCCAATGGGAAGAAAGCCCCCCCTCAAGCTGAACATAGAAGGATATAATCTGTCTCCACCATGATGGAACTCACCCCCAACAGTGAATGGAGGTAAGAGAACTTCTTCTCAGTGAAGCTCTTAGTGAAGATGTCTTCAATTTGCTCATCGGTAGGGCAATATTGCAAAATAGTGGTTCTATCATGCACAAGCTATCGGATGTAGTGCATGTGGATCTTGATGTGCTTGGTCCTCTATCTCTGAACTGGATCCATCAAGATCTTGGTAGCACTTTGATTGTCACAAAAGATGACAGTCAAATTAGTACTACCAATATCAAACTCTGCCAAAATACCCTGCAACCAAATTGCCTGAATGCAAGCATTGGTTGCTCCTCAATACTCTGCCTCTAGTGAAGATAAGGCAATGCATTCCTGATTTTTGCTTGAACAACAAATAGGCCTAGTGCCAATCATGAAAACATAACCGAAAGTGGAATTTCAATCAATACTATCACCCATCCAATCTGAATCATTGTACCCAACCAAATCTAGCTTTGAATCTGCAATATAGTGTATGCCAAAATGTCTAGTACCCTGCACATAGTGCAATATCCTATTGGATGCCCGCCAATGGATCTCATGGGGATGCTGCATATATCTTGATACAACACTCATGGCATAAAATATATCAAGCCTTGAGTGTGTCACGTAGAGAAGGCTACCAATCAACTATCGGTACAATGCAGAATCTACAAGTGGTGTAGAATTTCCCTCAAGACTGATTCCTGAGAGGAATGGGAATGGGACTACCTTACAATCTGACATATTGAATTTGTTTAACAGGTCTGAAACATATTTTTGCTAAGATATGGTGATCCCATCAAAATTTTGAGCAATCTCAATCCCCAGAAATTGCTTTAGCAAGCCCAAATTGCTCATGTCAAAAGCTAGATTTAAAGTAGTTTTTAACTTGTCGATTGAAGCAAGAGTGCTTCTAGTTATTAAAAGATCGTCAACATAAAGAACTATAATCAGAAAATTACCTTCAGTTTGCTGTAGGTAAACATTTGGATCTAATTTTCACCTTTCGAAATTCTCTGAAAGAAGGAAGGAGTCCATCTTTGTGTACCAAGCTCTTGGGGCCTATTTTAAGCCATACAATGACTTCTTCTTTCTGCACACTAATGTTGGATCTAATATATATCCTTTTGTCTGCTTCATGTAAATCTATTCTTTCATATCTCCATGGAGAAATGCACTCTTCACATCCATATGGTGCACTTCCCAATGCTTGGATGCGGAAATAGCCAAAACTAGGAGGATATAATCCATCTTTGCAACCGGTGCAAAGGTCTCAGTGTAGTCCACTCCTTGGACTTGGGAGAAACATTTTGCAACCAAACGAGCTTTGTATTTGCAGGTTGAGCCATCAGCAACAAACTTTGTGCAATAGACCCATATACATTAGACTAATTTCCTCCCAGGTGGAAGAGAAACTAGCTCCCATGTAGCATTCTTTTGAAGAGAACTGGACTCTTCTTCCATGGCAGTTTGCCATCTCGTATCTCGGTGGGCATGATAATATGATTTAGTATCTAAACCTATCATCAAAAATCATTTCTCAGATAGCAGAGGATCAGAACATGAAAGAACCATACCTTCTGTTTGCAAGTCTGCTCGAGTTCTCCTTGGATCGACAGGATTTCCAATGTTTGAACCAGTAGAATTTAGTGTATTTTGGGCCCACTTTGGCAAGTGTTGGGGCACATCTGGATCAACTTCTGAACCTGATATTTAATGTTCATCAAAGTCTGATAAAATATAAAAAATATCATAACCATAAATTTCATAATCTTCTCCGAAATCTTCTTCTTGTAGAGGTGGTAAATCAACAGTTTCTTCTTCAACTAGCTCTAGATTTTGAAGTGGTTCCTCAAATCTGACACTTCGCTCAATGAATATCTTTTTGGATCTGATATCCATGAGTTTGTATAATTTTGATTATTCAGCATATCGCAATAGGATGCATTCAACACTTTGTTGATCCAAATATTTTCTCTTTTCAGTAAGAATTCTAACCTAAGCGGTTGAGCGAAAAACCCTGAGATTGGACACATCAGGTTTGTGACCAGTGTAGGATTCGAAAGGAGTAGTATTTGTCAAAGATGAATGTGAAACTTTGTTTTGAATGTATGCGGAAAAATTCATGGCCTCGGCCCAAATATTTTCATTCAAACCTTTTGATTCAATCATACAGGTTGCCATCTCTTTCAGTGATCGGTTCTTCCTTTTCGCTACACCATTCTGCTGAGGTGTGTACGGAACTGTGTGCTAGATATGAATGCTGCTTTCAACACAAAGTTGTAGCAGCTTTGATTTGATATATTCACCTCCATTATCAGATCTAAGAGCTTTGTTCTTTCTCTCGATAGCAGTCTCAATGGAAGCCTTGAAAATCTTGAATTTTCCTAGCACTTCTAACTTGTTTTTGAGAAAGAATACCCATGTAAATATGGAGAAGTCATCGATAAATGTTAGAACATACCTTGAGCCATTCATGGAGGTATGTGGCAGTGGATGAATGATATCAGAATGTATCAGCCCCAAAATACATGAAGCTCTACTAGCTTTGCCTCGGTCAAATTTGTGCTCGGGGTGCTTCCTAATGATGCAACCTTTGCATATTCCCTTCGAGGATTTGATCGTCGGAAGGCCATCAACCATGGAATTTTTCTGTAGCAGCTGCAAATATTTATGATTTAGGTGTCCAAACCTCTCATGCCATATCCTACTAACCTCATTGCCATGAGTTAGAAGAGCGGTGGGCTTGTCATGTGGCAAAAAGTGTGAAAATTAATATGTTTTTGAAGCATGATTGGCTTTTCCTACTGCAATAATTTTTCCACTTTGAATATCAGAAATTTCAACTTTCTTAGGGCAGAATACAACTTTCTTTGCTGAACGAGTGTGTGTCATCTGATAAATGGAAAGAATATTTGAAGCTAAGGAAGGAACATAGAGAACATTGTGAAAATTGCCATGCTCTAAATGAATGGTTCCTTTTCCCTTTGAAGAAATTTGAGAGTCATCTCCCATGTGGATGGAGATGGTGTTGTTGGGATAAAATGATGATAGACAATATTTATTTGCAGCCATGTGGTTCGAAGCTCCAGAATCAATGAGTAGAGTTGTGGAAGTCGAAATAGTTTCCATGAGTGCATGACCTCTCTCGGGGTGATCATTTTTCTCCTTCTTCCTTGCACCGTCAGGAAGGGTTATGTTGTTTTTCTCTAAAAGAAGAGCCATCTTATCTATGGTTTTCTTCATGCATGAACTTTCAGGATGAAAGCCCTTGCTGCAATAAGAACATTTAGATTTCTCTTTGCCCTCTTTCCCTTTTTGCTTGTTTCTTGAACTAGATGGCTCATCCAATTGCTTTGTCTTCTCTCTTGGCTTGGAAGGATCAAACTTTGGCTTTTGTTTCTTTTGCTTCCCTTTTCCATTCACAGCTTTGGATTCTCCAGCAAATGAATCTTGATATTTGGATCATATGGTCCCCATTTGAATGAGTTTATCATGCTCCTTCGTCACGGATTCAATGAAGGCACTTAAGGTAGGCATTTTCCAATTTGGAATTGTGAGCTTTTTTGTATTGAAAGTTTAAACAAAAACTGAATAATATTTCCCAAGTTTTGAAAGAATACATAGGATCAATTGTTTATCTTCTTTTTCCACTCCACATTGCTTCAATAACATAACCAAGCTTTTAAACTTAATGAAGAAGTCATTGATGGTCTCGAAATTTTCAGGATTGAGGGCAATCAACTCATTCTCTAGCTAATAAGATCATATATCATCCTGCTTGCCAAAGAGTGTGCCAAGTTTTTCCCATAACTCTTTCGGAGTAGTCAATCCATTGAGATGGAAAAGAAGATCCTTAGAGATGCTGAGACAAAGGAAACCATAAGCTTCATCAAGCTTATTGAAATATTTCTCTTTCTCTACTGTTGATGTAGCTTCAACTTCTAGGCCCATGGTAACTCTGTAGAAACCTTTAGAATGCAGCAATATCTCCATATCAACCTTCCACTGAAAATAGTTGAAAGGAGTGAGGAGATTTGATGAAGAGGTGTCCATCTTTCAAGGAGAGCAAGTGTAATAGGAGGAGAAGAATAACCTGCAAATCACAAGAAAACAAGAACCATAAGGTTGAACAATCCACACTTTTCAAGTTTCTTCACACCCAACATAGGACAAGCAAGCAAGCTTGAAGATCCAATGATTCGAATCTAGGAATTATGTGGAAAACTTTCGGCTTCTGGAGTGGATTGGAAGAGAATTTTTGGTACTACATGACCAAGAGTGAATGCACATGAGAGAATGCATGCCACTGCTACAATATTTTTGTGAGTAAATTCACTCAATCTTCATGAATAATCCCTGCGAAAAAGAATTATTGTCCCTTCCATGGCTCTGATACCATGTGAAATTGAAACACAGTAGATCTATTGAACAAGTAAATCAATTACAACAGATGCACAAAGAATAATATGTGTAAATTGTGCAAGAGAATTGCAGCAATGCTTTATTGAACTCATAAGTAGAATCCAATACAATGTGCAGTCACAATGACTGAATAATTTGAATTAACCAAGGAGGTCATTTGAATATTCTGCATGGAATAGCTTGGCTCCACTAGGAGTCCTCATCATCAGATTAGTGAAGTCATCAATGCACTAGTAACGGTCAATCAAGTGTCAAACTGAGTCTAAATGAGTGTGGTAACTGTAACTGGCACATGGAAGCACTAATGTAGGGAAGGAGGATCAGTGGAGGGCGCATGGGGAGTTGACTAGAGTCAAAATAGGCAATCTAGTCTCACTGGGGGTCCAACGGAGTGTTTCGGTCAATTAACTAGTCAATCAGTCCTTAAATCAAGGAAAGATCCACCTGTCAAGCTAACTAACCGAAGTGTAACTAAGTGGTAGGTGAGCGAGGCACACATGTCAAGTTGGAGGCTAAATAATGGCACATCATGGACTAGGAAGACTAGAACTAAGTAGAAAGAAGCTCCTGAGGCTAGCAAACTAGGGACTGGGTGCTGGAGGACACCTCATTGATGACTGGGTTGCATGCAAAATTGCATGATATGCATGATCTACATGACTGCATGATATGCATCACTGCATCACAACATGATGAGAATATCCTAACAAGGAGGAAGGGGTGGATTGGCGAAGCCTAGAAGCGCGAAAGGAAGCCGACATGTATGTCGAAGGCTGGCGGAATATAGTATGGTCGAGGCAGTGAAATGACCGACTACTGTAGCAGTGTCAGGAGGATGTGTAGAATTCAAGAGGAGTACTTGGAAAAAGTTCAAGGTTTCTAAGGATGTTATTGGCAGTTATTGCAGGTGGTTGAAGACATGAGAGATGTCAACACAGGTAGAGATTGTGTAACATGACATGGGTGCTGATAGTTGCAGGTCTGAAAGATCTGAGGAAGTCGGTAGATAGAGGAAGCATGTCTCAGGGGTTGGAGTGGTCTCGGGAACAACAGCGGTAGAGTATAAGGCTTGTGCACAGGCACAGGGAGTTCAGTTCGGTCAACAGAGGATCAAGAGAGGGGAGTTCGGGGAGAAGATTAGTAGATTGGAGAGAACACTCACATGTGTTCCAAACGTAGAGAAGATCGAGCCATAGCTCAAAGTTTCGTAGTGAACCAAGAGAGGTTGACAGTCGACACACTGAGAGAGAGCACATTTACTTCTGTATTGTAGTTTGGCTAAGGCTGACAATAGTTAGTTATTTCATTCCTTGCAGTTTGGATTGTAACCATTTCGGTAGAAGTAATATAAGCCAACTTCTGGCATCCAGTTTGCATTTTGTTTATGTGAATGCATGTGTTGTGTGTCTTTGTTAAGAAAGAACCTTTGTCATAAGGTGCCTTGCGTCAAGTGATATCAGAGCGGAAGAATCCTGTGAGTAGGAAGGAATCAAGTGGTATCAAAGTAGGAAGAGAATCTAGTGAGCAAGTGCGTTGAACAACTCTAGCTACAGTTGGGTAGAGTTCTGCATGACTTGTTGAAGTTTGGTTGCAATTGGACGAGTGGGAGTTTCATTCGAGGTTGAAAATGGCTCATAGAGGCGTTAACGTTTGAGGTGTTGGATGAAGATCGCGTGGTGCATCAGTCACAGTTGATCATGAGATGTTCGATGAGTGCGTCCGAACAATGTGAACTTTGAAAAATGAAGTCGCATCGATCAAAGAAAGCCAAAGGCATGGTTGTATTCCTGATGCGTTAGACACAGCGACGAGGAGGTCGAAGAAGTGGAAGCACGAGAAGCAGTAGGGGAAGAACCAGAGGATAAACTGATCAAAATTCTGATGGATATGAGAGGTCGAACAAAGATAGATGTGCATACCTACTCAGGAAGTCTGTATCCAGAAGACATGATCGACTGGTTCAGAGATATGGAGTGTTAAATTTTGAGCATTAATTCACAATACTCTAGGATCTTTACTGAGAGAATAACATGTACAGTATATCAATGCATAACAATCATATCAAGCATGTCAAGTATCACAAGAATCAAAAACAAGAGAGACAAGAGACACAGAGTTTCCGTGGGGAAAACCCTAAGGTGAAAAACCCCACAACTTCCTCAGAGATAGAGAGAGCAATGGCTCAACCAAAGTACAACCAAAATACACTGAGATAGTCTCCTATTAGCAGATGATCCTCCTCCTCACTAGTGCGCCACTTTTTGAGTGAGAGAAGTATGAGTTTCTGAGTGATCCAAATAGAGATCTCCCGATCTCTATTTATACTAGTCGGTTTGCTAGTGACCTTATGGGGCCGACTTGTCTAGCTAGGTATATACCCCATATAATATATATTTCAGGGCTGACCCCACACATGGTGGTCTAATAAGCCTTTTCCAAGTACACACACTTGCGACACTTGTCAATACACATGACGACACTTCCTTATAGAGGAATAACACATCTCTTACAAGGGTACAATAAATATATATGAAATACATGGATGAAATACATTCTGAAGTTACATATACATCAACACTCCCTCTTAACTAGGAAGGTATTTCTTGACACAGTTCTACTAGACAAGTCTTCTTCTCGGGATCATCATCATCGATGCATCATCATCATCTTCGTCACTGCTGCTGCTATCTCAACCAATCTCTGACTCTACTCGTCATAGGAAGTTCTACAGAGCCAGTCCTTTTTCATACTGGATGTAGGCCCACCACCTGCAGGTCTTCGTCATCACTGGCCATACTGTGGAATCCTCAGGACTTATTACGTGCATCACAAAACCTTACAAGAGCATCCCAGGACTTATTACGGGCACACAGCCCAACCTATCGGATCTCCCAGGGAGCTATTACATGTGACCCTACCACAAAACCTCGAAAGAGAATCCTAGGACTGATTACGAGCACACAGCTCAACCTATCGGATCTCCCAAGGCGCTATTATATGTGGTCACCACAAAAACCTTGCAAGAGCATCCCAAGACTTATTACGGGAACACATCCCAACCTATCGGATCTCCCAGGGCGATATTACATGTGGCCATGGCAAAACCTTGCCAGAGCATCCCAGGACTTATTACGAGCACACAGCTCAACTTATCGGATCTCCCAGGGCCGAATTATATGCCATAGGACAAAACCTCAAAAGAGCATCTGCCAGATATCCCAGGGCCAAATTATATGCCATAGGAAAAACCTTGCAAGACTATCTGTAGATCTCCTAGGGCCAAATTATATGTCCTCCCAGAGCAAAACCTCGAAAGAGCATTTGTCAGATATCCCAGGGCCAGATTACATGCCATGGGAAAAACCTTGAAAGGATATCTGCAAATATCCCAGGGCCAAATTATATGCTCATCTGCACAACCTGATCCACGGCCATAGAGTATCATCCCAATACTCACCATACATCATCCTGATGTAGACATGATCATCCTGATGTAGACATGATCATCCTGATCATCATCACTGCAACATCCTACTGCATGTCATCTGGAACAACATCCTGAAGCTCGTCATCCATGATCATCCTAATCATATAATGAATCTACCTGATGCATACCAAGTATCTACTTGATACATATCATCATACATGATCCACCTGATCATACAATGTATACACCTGATACAAATACAAAAACATGATCCACCTGATCATACCTGATACATATCAACATACATGATCTACCTGATTGTACACAGTATCCACCTGATACATATACAGATACATGGTCCAAGCATCCAACATGATACATATACAAAACATATACAAATGATATTACTAATCATATCCAGCATCTAACATGATGCATACATACATATACATATAAATGATCCAACTAATCATATCCAGCATCCAACATGACGCATACATACATATAAATATAAATGATCCAACTGATCATATCCAGCATCCTCCTGATGCATATACATAGCAGTAACTGGAGCATCGTCCTGATGCTCATCATCCAGCGCTTACATCCACAGCCATGTGAAGGATCCTCCTTCCAACATGCTTGGAATGGCTTCTGCAAATGTGTCCATCACTTCTTCCTCGAAGTGTCATCAATATGAAGAACACCAAGCCTCTCCCTGAAGTACTCGAACTTCACCTTGGCTAGTGGCTTCGTCAGCACATCTGCAATCTGCTCGTCCGTCTCAATGTACACGAGCTTCACAGCTCCTCTCTGCACCATATCCCTGATATAGTGATATTTGATCTCTATGTGTTTTGACCTGTCATGAAACACTGGGTTCTCGAACAGATTCACACAACTCTGGTTATCACAAAAGATACCAGTAGCATCCAACAAGAGATCAAATAACTGAGACAGTAGCTTCCGAAGCCATACTACCTCACAACTAGCTGAACAGGTTGCAACATACTCTGCCTCAGCTGTACTCAGTGATATGCAAGACTACTTCCTGCTGAACCAAGAGATCACACCTGATCCCATACTGAAGCAACATCCAGATGTGCTCTTCCTATCTGCAGCACTGCCAACCCAATCTAAATCAACATAACCCTGCAGGTTAAGCTTTTGATTCGCTTCATACTTGAGCCCATAATCCATTGTACCCTTTAGGTACCTCAGAACATTCTTTACAACAACTAGGTGAACACTCCTTGGATCCGTCAGGAACTGGCTCAATTGGTTCACCGCAAAGCAAATATCTGGTCTCGTGTTTGCCAGGTACATCAAGGACCCAATCATCTGACGATACATAGAGACATCAACCGGCTCAGATGAAGCATCATATAGAAGATTCATATTCGATGCCATAGGTGTGGCCATGGCCTTGCAATCCATCATCCCGAATCTCTTCAGGATATCTACTATGTACTTCCCTTGACCAAGGAAGATCCCACCTGCACTTTGCCACACCTCCATACCTAGGAAATAATGCATCATTCCCAAATATTTCATATCGAACTCGACAGCAAGCTTCCTCTTAGTATCTGCAATCAATCTGTCATCTCCTATTACAAATAAGTCATCCACATACAGGAGTAGAATAACCGGATTCCCTTCCTCAACCTTGTAGTAAAGGTTGGAATCCGCTTTACTCTTGGTAAAGCCCAAACTAGATAGGAAACTATCCATCCTACCATACCAAGTTCTGGGAGCTTGCTTCAAGCCATACAAGGATTTTTTCAATCTGTACACATATGACTCCCTGTCATGTATTTCGAAACCGAGTGGCTGCTCCACATATATTTCCTCTTCAACTACACCATTCAGGAAAGTAGTCTTGACATCCATTTGGTGTGTTTTCCATTTCATTGCTGCAGCCAAGGCAAGTACTGTTCTGATGGAAGTATACCTCGCTACAGGTGCAAAAGTTTCTTCATAATCTATTCCCTCCTTTTGAGAGAAGCCATGAACGAATCTTTCCTTGTATTTCTCTACACTACCATCTGCAGCATGCTTGATTTTGTAGATCCATTTGGAAGTCACAACAGACTTCTCTTCAGGTCTTGGGACAACATCCCAAACATCATTCTTCATTATTGATTGGTATTCCTTAACCATGGCATCCTTCCATTCTTTCTTTTCCATTGCTTCTTCATAACTGGAAGGTTCTTTGTTCATAATGTCACAAAGTAAAGAAACATAGCTGGTATGTGATCTGGTTCTCTTCTTTGCTCTGTGTTCTTCTTCTGGAATGCCAAATCTTTCTGCATCTTGAATGAGCTCTCTTGCCCATGCAGGTTTCCTCTTGTGAGAGTTATCCTCACGGGGTGGATCTACAGGTTCTTGCGGATCTTCAAACTCACGAACAACTTTTGGAATTGCTTCAGTCATGGTAGTGTCTTGAAATCTAGTTTCCTTAGGTTCTTCATAAACTTCGATAGGTGCCTTCCTTGATTTGATGAATGTTGAGTTTTCATCAAATGTTACATCCCTGCTTACATCAATCTTCTTGAACCCTGGAAAATATATTCTGTAAGCCTTCGAGCTTTCACTGTAACCCATAAAGATACCATTCTTTCCTGAAGGATCTAGTTTGGTCCTCTTTTCCTTTGGGACAAGAGTGTATACTGGACAACCAAATATTCTGAGATGGCTGACTTCAGGTTTCTTACCAGAAAAGACCTCTTTTGGTGTCTTGCTGTCCAATATCTTGTGGGGTGTTCTATTCTGCACATATATAGCTATTTTAGCTACTTCTTCCCATAGATGCATAGGTAGATCTTGGTCATGCAGCATTGCCCTCGCTACTTCCATGATTGTTCCATTCTTCCTTTCTGCAACTCCGTTCTGTTGAGGATTATAAGGAGTAGTCAACTCCCTCTTAGTCCCTGAATCACTGCAAAGCTTCTTGAAGTCACCTAAGGTGAATTCTCCACCATTGTCGGATCTGGAGGTTTTGATCTTCTTTTCAGTTTGATTCTCCATCAAGGTTTTGAATTCCTTGAACTTATCGAACACCTCATCTTTGTTCTTCAAGAAATATACCCAAGTCTTCCTGGAGAAGTCATCAATAAATGAGACATAGTAAACATACCCACTCAGAGAACTGGATGACATAGGACCACATACATCTGAGTGGATGATTTCCAGGATACCTTTTTTCTTGCTTTCACTGCTTGGGAAAGCCTTCTTAATGTTCTTACCTTTTTCACATCCTTTGCAAACACCTTCATGTTTGGTCTTGATTTTAGGAAGACCCTCTACAACCTTGCTTGCAATTGGAAGTGACCTATAGTGCATATGAGTAAGTCTTCTATGCCAAAGTTCACTTGGCTCCATGGATTCATGCACCATGGCATGTTCAGGTTGTCCTTTCAATTTATACAAACCTCCCTCTTGCTCTCCAATCACTACTGCATCATCTATGGTCTTTCCCTTTGGCCACATTAGGACTTGGCCATCCACAAATGCAACCCTCATACCTTTTGCATCCAATGCAAAGATGGAGAGTAAGTTCTTCTTGAGCCCAGGTACATAAAGGACTTCTTTCATCTTTAAAGATTTTTTAGAATCTAGGTTGTAGGAGGCTTCACCACTTCCTTTGATTGGGTATTGATAATCATCCCCAAGTTTCACCTTATGGGGTGATTCATGTTCAGATAGGTTTACAAAAGATTCTTTAAACCCAGTCATGTGTTTGGAAGCCCCACTGTCAATTAACCAATCATTACAACCATGGGAGATAGTACCTGTGAGAGCAGAGATTAGAACATACTCTTCTTCACTTGATGAGTCATCATCTCTATCATCACTTTCTGCCCTAGCCTTCTTCTTTGGAGGTTCATCATCTTCGGCAACATGAACATGGAACCTTTTTTTTTATGCCCTTCTTCTTCTTGCTGGAGTTGATGTTATCCCTTTTGTTCTTGGGACATTCTGAAGCAAAGTGACCCTTCTCATTGCATGTGAAACATCTTATATCCTTCTTATTCTTTTGTTGGTTGTGATAGGATCTCTTGTGGTGAGAGTGCTCCTTCTTAGGCTTGCTTCTTTTGGTGTGGGCTGTGAGAGCTTGATCTTCACCTCCCATCTTTTCTTCACAAGCAACAAGACTAGCTTCTTCTTGAGAGCATTCCTCCCACAGTTTACTGAAAGAGATCAATTTCATTCTTGCACAGATTCCTTGAATAAATGAATCCCATGACCTAGGAAGGCCATTCAGAGTGGTCATAACAACTTCAGCATTATCTACTACTTCATCCATAGCTTCAAGTTGTTCCTTGATCTGAGAGACCTTGGAGAAGTAAGATTGAATGGTTTCTCCATTCAACATCTTCACCCCTTTCAATTGATTCCATAGACTCATCTTCTGATTTATGTTCTTCCCTTCAAATAACTTGGTCAAAGAATCAAACATCTCCTTGGGTGTCTTTAGAGAAGACACATGGGGTATGAGATGGTCTTTGATGGAATCAGCAATGATTCTCTTTTCCTTGACCAAGTTCTTCTTATGCAATACCTTAGCCTCTTCATCCTCTGGGATAGGGAGATCTTCTTTTATGTATGAGTCCAACTCATTCTCTTCCAGGATTAACCCAATCCTATACTTCCAAGCTCGGAAGTTATCAACCCCTTTAAGCTTATCCTCAAGCTTGGTGTGGTGAGACATCTTAAAGAGTACTTCAAATGGAAATAGAAAAGATTTAGGTCTTACCACTTGAAATGTTGAAAACTGGATCTAGTCCCGGATTAGGGTTTGTCGAAAAAACCCTAAAAATTCAAAATGTGAATTTCAACTTTCTGAAAGGATAGAAAGATGTGCCTTGATGAGCTAATCAGCTTGGTGTATTCAGAATTTGAGATCAACAAAGCATTACTCTTCAGATTTTCCTTTTTGTCCTCTTGGGTTCATTAGGGAGAGCCCTGAATTAGGATTTGAGTTTCCCGGAGATCTACCCAGCCAAAAATCTCGATCCAAAACTCTAAACTTCTATTTTTGCAAGGAGCTTCTAGCTATGTCTTCATATTTCAGAAATTCCTATTTTTGTGGAAACCCTAATTTTTAGGGCCAAATCTAAAAATGCTCAGAATTGAATTCTGATTGGACAGATAGATTCTCCTTGATGAGTAGAGTCAATCTACTATACTACTTTTCCAAAATCTGTGGAGAGAAACCTAATAAATAAGAAACTCAAGTTTTCGTCACTTCAAAATGTTTTCTTCTCAGGTTAGCTTTGATACCATGTTAAATTTTGAGCATTAATTCACAATACTCTAGGATCTTTACTGAGAGAATAACATGTACAGAATATCAATGCATAACAATCATATCAAGCATGTCAAGCATCACAAGAATAAAAAACAAGAGAGACAAGAGACATAGAGTTTTCGTGGGGAAAACCCTAAGGTGAAAAACCCCACAACTTCCTCAGAGATAGAAAGAGCAATGGCTCAACCAAAGTATAACCAAAATACACTAAGATAGTCTCCTAGTAGCAAATGATCCTCCTCCTCACTAGTGAGCCACTTTTTGAGTGAGAGAAGTATGAGGTTCTGAGTGATCCAAATAGAGATCTCCCGATCTCTATTTATACTAGTCTGTTTGCCTAGTGACCTTATGGGGCCGACTTGTCTAGCTAGGTATATCAACCATATAATATATATTTTAGGGCCGACCCCACACATGGTGGTCTAATAACCCTTCGCCAAGTCACTAGAGAGATTTTGAGGTCAAAAAAGGGCCTCCTAAAAGATGTACTACAAAAATATGAGATATATTAAAATATTATGAATTGGGGGTTTTATGGGGTAGGTATATATGACAAGGCACCTCCCACACTATTTTCTATGCACAATATAAATAACCATGGTTGAGTTACTTTTCAAAATTCACTAGAAATAAAATTAATAAAATAAGTCTACATTGATGTGACTAAGATTCATTGTAAATTCCCAAAAATGTATTGTCCTTTAACATTTATTTGTCTTGAACTTGCAAATGAAATTAAATAATAAAAAACATTTTTAAGAGCTTTTTTTTAAATTTTATGTTGACTTTTTATATTTAGTACTTTTTTCATGAATTTAATAATGTAATTTAATTGAGAATTTATTTACATGTAAAATGTCAATAATATTATTATAATCCACATTGCATTATTATTATTATTATTATTATTTATTAAATCTATTATTATTCTTTATTAGTTTGACATTATGTTATTAAATAGAATGGAGTGAATATATAATTTAAAATTAAAAACATAAAAATGATAATATATTATTTTATAAAAAAATGTGAAAGGACTTTCTTTATGAATTAAGAGTACTTCACTTGAAAATGACAATAATATTATTTTATGTGAAAGTGTGAAAAGACATTCATTATGAGTACTTTACTTGAAAATGACAATAATATTATTTTATGAAAATACTATCATTATGAGTACTTTACTTTATGACTTAAAAGTACTTACACCACTACCTTGGTTAACTATGTGTTTTCATCCACCATAGAAAATTTGACAAATAAGCATTCTTAACTCATGCAATGCCACCTCACCAAGGGGGATGATGTCATCTACTAGAATGTGATTGGTTGTATTTTATAGTATATTTTCTTTGTTTTGAGGCCCTTTTTTGACCTCAAAATTTCTCTAATGACACACACTTGCGACACTTGTCAATACACATGACAACACTTCCTTATAGAGGAATAACACATCTCTTATAAGGATACAATAAATATATATGAAATACATTCCGAAGTTACATATACATCAACATGGAGAAATACTTTGTCATAGAGCATATCGAGGATCTTGAACAGGTTAAGACTGCATGTCTGAGATTGAAGGGTCATGCCTCATTGTGGTGGGACAATGTGTAGGATGACAGAAGCAAGAAGGGCAAGGATAAAATCAAGTATTGGGATAGGATGGTCACCAAGCTAAAATGGAAGTTATTTCCAAATGACTATGTGATTTCCTTGTTCCGGAAGTTGCAGAACTTTCGACAAAAAGAGATGACCATGAAGGAGTACATGGAAGAATTCCATAAATTGTCGATAAGGTCGGGACAGACCGATGAAGGCGAAGAAGGTGTCACAAGATACGTGAAAGGATTGAAATATGTCATTCAGGATGAATTGAGCATGTCGAGATTCAAAGCGGTCGGTGAAGCCTACCGATTAGTTCTGAAGGCAGAAGAGAAACTGTTGAGGAAATCTGCAACGGCTAGAGGTAGGGTGACTGGTTGGGCTGCAAAGACTATTTCCGTGAAAATTCAAAGTAGCAGTTACAGGAGGGAATCTATTGAAGAGAACTGATGAACGGAAGGGACATTAACAAGGGACAAAGCGCAAGAAAACCAATGCGATGGTCGAGAAACACTCGGTCGAGGTGCGTATGGTCGAAGTGGTACATTCGATAGAAAAGGAGCTAACAGACCGGCCATAATTTGTTACAAGTGTGGTGGAGCGGGACACAAGGCATATGAATTCCCATAGAACCTATGTGCTACAGAGGAGTCAAAGAAGAAAAATTGAAACCTGACAATCAGGCGAATATTGGTTCAAGAAGACCGACGCGACCAGCAAGAGCTAGCACAACGAAAGGCCATCTTTCGAACCAAAGTACGAATTGGCGAATGGCGTTGCAAGACCATAGTTGATGGTGGAAGCACTGAGAATCTTGTGTCGAGAGAGATCATCGACAGGATCAGGTTGAAATGTCGAGAACATCCACACCCTTACAAGATCTCATGGTTGCAGAAAGGACATCATGTGAAGGTGACTAGACAGTGCCTGATTAACTTCAGAGTCCAAGGATCTGAAGACAATGTACTGTGCGACATAATCCCAATAGAAGCGTGCCATCTGTTGTTAGGAAGACCATCGAAATATGATCAAAAAATGATCTATGATGGTCGAGCCAACACAGTCACAGTGTGGAAAAATGGCGTGCAGAGGACTCTTAAGCCAAAGCCGGAGGAGCAAGCCGATGGTAAGCAGGGTGAGAGCAACTTTTGGGAGAAGCAAGTGCTGATGTGTTCAGCGAAAGAATTCCTCACGAAAGAGGAAAACCAGTCAGGATGTTTTTCTATCATTCCAAAGGGACCATGTGTCGAGAGGACAACAATGGAGAAGATTCTGGTTGAAGTCGAAAAGATGCTAGACGAGTTTTGAAGCATAGTAGTCGTCGAGACACCGACAGGATTGCCATCGATGAGAAGCATATACCATTAGATTGAATTGATTCCAGGGTCGAGTCTGCCAAACAAAGCACCGCATAGGATGAGTTTGACAGAAGATCAGGAACTCAATCGAGCATTTCAGGAATTGTTGGACAGGGGATTGATCAGAGAAAGTCGGAGTCCATGCGCGGTACTAGCAGTAATAACGCTGAATAAAGGTGAAGAATGGAGGATGTGTACAGACTCTAGAGCCATCAACAAGATCACGATCAAGTACCAGTTTCCACTGCCGAGGATGGACGACTTGATGGATTGCTTGAGTGGAGCAAAGTACTTCACGAAGATAGACCTAAAAGGCGGTTATATCACCAGATTCGGGTTAGAGAAGGAGATGAATGGAAGACAACGTTCAAGATGAAGGAAGGGCTGTATGAGTGGTTAGTCATGCCATTCAGATTGACTAATGCACCCAGTACATTCATGCGGTTGATGAATGAAGTACTGAAACCATTCTTGGGTAAGTTCATCGTAGTGTGCCTAGATGATATCCTGATATTTAGTCGAACCAAGACAGAGCACTTGGGGCACATTCGACAGGTATTGTAGAAGTTGCAGGAAGAGAAGCTGATGGTGAACCTGCAAAAATGTTTCTTCATGAAGGAAGAATTGGTGTGCTTGGGATTTGTAATCTTGGGTAAAGGGTTGGTGATAGGGTAATTTTTAGGGGTGAAATTTTGCTAATTGGCTATTTTTGGGGTTTTTTTTCAAAAAATAAATTCGCAATTTGGTTATTTTAGTCTCTAATATCGCCTATATTTACATAAAATATTTTTTTTATCATAATATTCTCCAAAATTTAGACGTTATAGTAGTAAATTGTAGGTTTCATATTTAATATTCGCCTACCTATCTATATCTATGTTTTTTCCAATCCAAAATAATCGCCTAGAACACTATATTTAAATGTAATATTAGAATCCTTAAAAAATACCCTGGTTGGTGATGGACCCAAAAAAGGTGAAGGCAATATTGGATTGGCCGGAACCGACATGTACGACTGGAGTAAGAAGTATCCGTGGAATTGCCAATTTCTACAGGAAGTTCATTTGGGGATTCAGTTAGATTTGTTCACCTTTGACATGAGAGTGCATGAGAAAAGGGGAATTCAAGTGGACGGAAGCAGCCCAGCGATCTTTCGACAAGTTGAAGGAAAAGGTCACTGAGAGCCCAGTGTTAGCATTCCCAGATTTCGACAAAGTTTTCCAAGTTGATTGCGACGTGAGTGGAATGGCAATTGGCGCAGTGTTGAGCCAGGAGGGCCGACCAATTGCATTCTTCAGTGAGAAGTTGGATGATGCAAAGCAGAAATATTCATTCTATGACGAGGAATTTTATGCTATTGTCCAAGCATTGAAGAAGTGGAGGCATTATTTGTTTCCCAATGAATTTTTGTTATGCACAGATCACCAAGCATTGAGGTATCTGAACACTCAGTCAAAGCTGAATCAGTGGCACATGAAATGGGTCGAATTCTTGCAGGGATATACTTTCATGTTGCGACATAAGTAGGGTAAGTCAAACAAGGTTGCTGATGCGCTGAGTCGAAGAGTTGTATTGCTGAACATGACGACAGTTTAGGCAACAAGAATAGAGTCGGTAAAGGAAGAGTATGCGACCGATGAGGATTTTGCGAAAGCGTGGGAGGATTGTTGTGAACCATGGAGTGTGGATAGGACTCCATACTTGGATTATTTTATCCAAGAGGGATACCTATTCAAGGGACAACAATTGTGTATTCCCAAAGGATCCATAAGGAAGAACCTAGTTCGAGAATTGCATTACGACAGATAAGTAGGTCATTTTGGCATCGACAAGACCAGGGCATTGGTCGAAGAGAATTATTATTGGCCAGGAATGATGAAAGACGTCGAAAAGTGGGTTCGACAATGTAGAGTTTGCCAGTTGGAAAAAGGGAGAAGTCAGAATATGGGGTTGTATACACCATTACCTGTACCGGATACCCCATGGGAGCACCTGAGCATGGATTTTGTGCTAGGATTTTTGAAGACACAGCAAGGGAGCAACTCAATCTTTGTTGTAGTTGACATGTTTTTGAAAATGGAACACTTTATTCTGTGTCAGAAGACAAGCGATGCCACAGGAATTGCTATACTATTCTTTAAGGAAGTAGTCAGATTGCATGGGTTGCAAAAGAGTATCACATCGAAAAAAAATACCAAGTTTATGGGACATTTCTGGAGAACCCTATGGAAGAAACTGGACATGAGGTTGCAGTTTAGCTCGGCATATCATCCATAGACAGACGAACAAACCGAGGTGGTAAATAAAATTTTGGGAAACCTTCTAAGGTGTTTGATGACCGACAGACTCAACCAGTGGGAGAACGTGTTGGCGCAAGCAGACTTTGCATATAACAATTTTGTGAATCGGTCGATAGGGTTGAGCCCATTCCAGATTGTTCAGGGAAGAATCCCACATGGAGTGGTGGATTTGGTCAAGTTACCGACAGAAACCATGAAAAGCGCGGATGCAGAGTCGTTCGTAGAGCATATGAAAGAAGTGCATGAAGATATGCGAAAGCACATAGAAAAGAGTAACACGGAATACAAGTTGAGAGACGACAGGAAGAAGAGGCTACAGTTGTTCAACAAAAGGGACTTAGTCTATGCACATTTGCAGAAGGAGAGATTTTCGATGTCAACGTATAACAAGCTGAAGCTAAAGAAGATTGGACCATGTAAGATTCTGAAGAAGATTTCAGACAATGCTAATGTGTTGGAGTTTCCGAATGACTAGATCATTTCACCAATGTTCAATGTCTCAGATTTGTACAAGTTTGAAGAAGGTTCAAGAAATAGAAGCGAGGAAGTTTTGAACATCAACTGAACAATGCAGATTCTAGATCGACAGAAAGAAGAAATCGCAGAAGTAATAGAGGAACATGAAGTTGGGCGTACACACAGTTCGTGAAAGAATGAATACTTCATGCGATGGAAAAATGATGAGTTGCAGGAGGCAACATGGATTTTCGAAGAAGAGTGCAGGAGGCTGACGAAGCAGTCGAGTTCTTTTTCACCTGGGGAGTCTAATGCAGGAGCATCAGGACCTAGGCAGATCAGTCAAAGTTAGTCGACATGGAGAAGGCCGACTAGAGGGATTGCCGATGACCACTGCAGCGGGAGAGAAGATTGGTTGTTGAATTCAATAAGTCGAGCAGGAGCAGTCGATACACATATCGACAAAAGGTGCGAAATGTCGAGAGTTGACATGTCAAGGGTCGACAAATGATAGGGTAGTAGCAAGGACGTCGAGGGTCGACATGTTGTCAAACCGCGACTCTGATAAGTTTGGGCATGAGCCAAGTGAGGAGGAAGGGATGGATTGGAGAAGCCTAGAAGCGTGAAAGGAAGCCAATAGGTATGTCGAAGGCTAATGGAATATAGTATGGTCAAGGAATTGAAATGACCGACTACTGTAGCAGTGTTAAGAGGACACATAGAAGTCAAGAGGAGTACTTGGCAACAATTCGGGGTTGCTAAGGAAGTTATTGGAAATTATTGCAGGTGGTTGAAGACATGACAGATGTCAACACAGGTAGAGATTGTGCAGCATGGTAGGGGCGTTGACAGTTGCAGGTCTACAAGATCTGAGGAAGTCGACAGATAAAGGAAGCGTGTCTCGGGGGTCGGAGTGGTCTTGGGAATAGTAGCAGTAGAGTAGAAGGCTTGTGTGTAGGCACAGGGATTTCAGTTTGGTTAGTAGAGGATTGAGAGAGGGGAGTTCGGGGAGAAGATTGGTAGATTGGAGAGAAAAGGCACATGTCTTCCGAACGTAGAGAAGATCAAGCCATAGCTCAGAGTTCCGCAGTTAACTAGAAGAGGGTGGCGGTTGACACATTGATAGAGCACACAGTAACTTCTGTATTGTAGTTTGGCTAAGGCCGACAATAGTTAGTTATTTCATTCCTTGCAGTTTGCATTGTAATTGTTTCGGCAGAAGTAAAGAAGCCAACTTCTGGCATCCAGTTTACATCTTGTTTTTGTGAACGCATGTGTTGTGTGTCTTTGTTAAGCAAGAACCTTTGTCATAAGGTGCCTTGCGTTAGAAAAAATACTATTTTAAAAATAATATATTAAATTGAATGTAAAGAAAATTGAATCTTGTGAAAAGGGTGCAATACCAATTATTCATATTTAATGTTATTATATTATAAATAAGACATCGTAATGAAGAAAATGAAATAATTAAAAAAATACATATTAATTTTAAAAATGACAAGAAGCATGATAAATTGATGGATGTTGAAAAGGTAGTTCTTTGGAATTGAAATTTACATTATTCTCATATCTACTTGAGGAAGGAGTACAAAACCTCTAATTTTATTTGTGCATACCAACCTTTTATATACATAGTCATTTTCCATGTTGCAAACTCTATGAACACATTCATTAACTTTATACTAGTGTAAATTCATTGATTTGATTTGCATAGCCAAAGTTAACAAGTACAATAGTTAAATTTTGTATTTATGCGAATAAGCTAAGTTAATTTATTTTTCACATTATGTAATGAACTATTTTTGCACCGAGAGTAGCTAGGTGCTTTACAAGAACGTGTAATGTGTATGTTATGTAACATGTAGTCTCCATTAAAAAAGAAATAAAAATTTAAGTGATGTTGACTTATAAAAAAATTAAATTATATTTATTTTATTTTAAACTTTAGATATATCAAGCACCAAGAGAGATCAAATATATTTAGGGTTTTTTTTTAATCTGTAAAATTTTAAGATAAACAAAAATTACACCTGAAGAAATTGGATCCCTCTGGATACTTATTGATCTAGGCTTAAGATAGATATATACATCATAATGATTTGTAAATTTGTCGTTAATATATAATTGTAATTTATGAATTTTTTATTTATTTATTTTAATGAAAATTTTGTATTTATATTTTTACTAAATTTATTTATGTATTTTAATTATAAGATTTAAATTAGATATACTCTTTGTAAACTTATATAAATATATATATAT
The DNA here is from genome assembly GCA_027924585.1 of Larix kaempferi. Lineage (NCBI taxonomy): Eukaryota > Viridiplantae > Streptophyta > Pinopsida > Pinales > Pinaceae > Larix > Larix kaempferi. The sequence goes on along the minus strand of BSBM01000358.1, from coordinate 3,767,954 downwards.
AAACTCTGTAATGATATTTTTATTAAAATCATTTAGGTATATGTTAGTTATTATATTAAAAGTTGTATGGAAAAAATATTATCACTTTACTAAAAGGTTAAAAAATATAAAAAATATATATAATCAAACAAAATTAGATGTATACTTAAACAACACACATTCAAACTATTAAGAATCCAACAATCAGGTGGCTCTCTGAAGAACGTAGCCATTAATTTTTCTTTACATGGACAAATGTTTGGAGATCTAAAAACGCTTCTCCAAATCAACCAAATGTTGGGCTCACTCATCTAGTTAAAGTTCGGTCAATAAAAAAAGTTGAAAGCCATCTATAAATCCCAAAAATCCAGCGATAATATTGTATCCACATTTTGTATCAAGGGTGTATCTACTAATTACGGTATACACAAGTCGAAGAAAAGTGCTCTATGAGAAGTGGAGCATAGACCAATGTAAGTATATTTTATATTAAAAATGAGTAAAAAATAAACTTATTTTATTTTATTGTTAATGTTTTAGTGTTAATGTAAAATCAATGTTATTTTTTAATTTAATAGTGATATTAAATATATATGGTTTTTTCTTAAGGTTAAAATTTTTATTGTTTAAAAAAATGGTCACAACATTAACAAAATAGGCCTAGCGAGAAGGAGAGCACTTATAAAACCTGAGTTTATCAAAGTTGGTATCGTATGTCTGAGACATACTATAAAAACTGTTTAGTAGATTAAGAAATTGTTGATCATTACTAAGATAACAGTGAACGACAGGCATTGGCTATGGAGGAGCAACTTCATACTTCTACCCTATAGTTTCCTTAATAAGTTAATCCACCTTGTTGTTCATCTCATCCATTTGCGGTAGGAGTTCATTACCCTCCTCTTTTGTATCCAATTTTTTTTTCCCAACAGGGATTTGGTAGTCTAATGCAATGGTAAGGTTCTAAAGTATTTGGTGTCTTTTGAATGAGTATGCCTTGAATTATTAACCTATGGTTGTATCTCTTTATCAATTTCCTCAGGCTTAGTTAAATCATGTTCCCCTTCACCCTCGTCTCTTCTCGAGCAATTTGAGCTCAAATTTATGGAGGGATCTCTTGATAATATTGCTCTTATGACTCCTTATCCTTAATTTAAGCCTGATTTGGACCTCTACTACTGCTACCTCTTTGAGCTTGCATGACCCTACCTCATTTCTCCATTAAAATTGATACCATTTCCCAAAACAAGGAGGTCGTGTCTCCTACGAGTTACTTCCCATTGTGCTCATTGAATTTCACCCTCAGAACCCAAAAAGATCCCAGGTCGAGTCGCTCGACATTTCTAGGGAGAGAGGCACCCTCCAGTTCCAAGAGGATATGCCCTTGCTTGCTAATGATCGGCCAACAACCCAGTTGGTGAAGGAGAGGACTAGAAAAAATGTCGGCGTTACCCCCTCAATTTGTTGAATGTGAATTAATAATCAGACTCGAATTAAATTGCACGAAAAAACTCTGACCAAAGTGGCTAGAGGACTTGCAAGGTTGGTTAAGATGATCATCGTATGAGTCCACCAACTTATCCACCAAGGATTGAGTGTACTTGTAGCGTCGTCGATATATACTTTATCGTATAATAATCCTTGCGTTCTTTTATCATGGATTAAGTAACATTTAATTTCTTACTGCATTATTGTTGTTGTTCTGTTTGTCGGAAAATAAACATCGTGCGTCTTAAATCTAACATCTATTATCATTATCACAGTACGATTTCTTAGTTTTTCAACGTTAATTGTTGATTATCTTCTTCTTGTTTGAAAGGGGTACTTGTGATGACCTGAGGCTTACTTAGCTTTTATCAAGCTAATGCATGTCGATAAATTTTGTCCAGATTTACAGGTAAAGATTCTCAGTCAAAAGATTGACTAATACTTTAATAATTCTAAGTACCTGGGTTATATGCTAACCTAGCTTATAGTTTCCAAGCATGATATTTCTACGCTAATCCTAATTTAACACTATAGGGTTGGAGTGTAATATCCCTCCCTTATGCCCTCGTTTGGAAAAAAAAAAAAAAAAGATTTTATCATAACGTGGCATGCTATGGATAAATTTCTGATAGATTATCCTAAGTACTTTTAATCAACCATATTCGGAGAGATAGTACTAGAGAGTGCAATGACTTCATAAGCGAAAATGAGACTTAGCTTATTGATTTAAATAATTGATAAGCTCATCCAAATAATTAATATGCTATTACACTTGACCACGAGTTATTAGTTTATATCATGGATATTAGTATAAACTATTAAAATACTCGATTAATAGTATACCTTGTTATACTATAAAATAAATGAAGGATTATCTATGGATGTTTTGGCATAATTAGTCATAATTATATGTTGAATAAACGTATAAATTATGCATATTTAAATACATCAATATACATGACAAAGAATGAGTTATGGAAGGAGTTAACCTTAGCAAATAAATGATAAGGTTAAAAGACTTTAGAATATATATATATATATATTCAGTATACACATTTTATATGTATGACTTATAACACAATGGATACACATTTGAGATAGGCAAACATTGCTCCTCTATACATCTTCATATTATATGTATCAAAGGTGAATGTCCTTGAGATAAGGGCAGTTAAATATATTTAATTCACTCAAAGGTTAGTTGAGCATAACTTGGTTACGAAAATAATTTTGGTTCTTCCATAAAGGGAAAGATTTACAAGCTATACGGTCTATAGGGTATAGTCTTCTCAAAAAGGAAATAAAAATGTTATTTATAGGTACAAAGCTTAAATTACTCCCCAAACCCGATTTTATAATCCTTAGTCGACTGCCTTAAAGAGTGACATCTTCCTTATTGAGAAGCCAAACGCCAACTTGATGAAGGGATGACTCATGGATAGTTTGATTCGTTGGTCGCCGGAACAGATCTCCATAACCCACATGACGCTCCTTGGAAGATCCGTCTTACACTTTGCATTCTCCTTGGAGGATCTGTGTTACACTTGGCATTAAAATCCTTCCAAGTGGAGGTACGGGTTTTTGGGTTTGCATCTTTATATATATTTATATTGTACGAGGAATTGGGGGGAAAAGGGGGATCGGGGAAATCTCTCACTCGTTGAAGATCGGGAATTGTACATTGAATACCAGGAAGCCACATGGGGAAGGGATCATTCTGGATTCGCCTCTACAGATTTCTTGACAGAGTATGCAACAATCCCTGCGAGGAGTAGGAGAAGGGGACTCTTCAATAACTGGCGTTGATGTGAAAAGGTGAAAAAGAAAGTGCCGAAAGGAACAAGATCCTTGCAAAGGATATGGCGTGTTAAATCTCTGCACTACTAAGATCTATGAGATCTGCGTTGGTAAGTACAAATCCGTGTAGTGTAGGCAGAATTAAGAGTTTTGCATCTTTTAATGGCAGGGTGTAAGTTTGTTTCCAGAAAGTTCTGTTCATTTCACTAATGTCTCATGCTGGGAGTATAACGAATCCATGGGAGGTTGATTTCCGTAACTCTTTATTTTCTGCATGGTATTTTGTATCGACATATCCTTTATAGCTGCTACTTAAGAAGTGGTTGGGTCTCAGCCGAAATCGACATGGAATAAAAGTTCAGGAAGGACGAGCTCTGGGAGGAACGATACCTCGCTTCAGGGTTATGATTCTTTTGAGAATAGATTTCTTGCTTTATTTAGTCTTGGAAGAAAACGATGAATCAGTAATATACTCTAAGATTGAAATCGTGGGTTTGTTATTCTCTGCATTGTTGGAAAATTGGAAGTGTAGATATTGAATTGCTAACTGGATTGTGATGTGTGATTATATTATTCTTGCTAGTATTTGCTTCTGCAATTAAATATATATATTATCTTCACCGAGGATAGATTCGACCACTGTATCAGAAAGAGGATGTCGACTGGCTTGTTAAATTCTACTGATACATTTCCCATATATTATTTTCTGTAATGGTGTGTATACAGAGTCTTTTAGTTTATGATTGTTTATTTTCCAGTGAAGGGAAAGCTTCAACCAAGCTGAACCACACTTATTTTGGTTGTTATGCATGTGCATCGTGAGAGGAGAACAGCTCATGAAAGGACTTGTGATCTTTGCATGAACCATTAACACCCAATACTAGAGATCTCTGAGTGCTCAGAGATCGGGGTTCCATTTTTTATTTTCTTCTTGTTTAAAACTCGTGATCCTGGAGCGATCAAATAGATCCCAATTTTGGGGACATCCCGGCGTGTGCAGGAGATTGGGATTTTCCAGGATTTCAGTTTTGCGTTGTTTAAAACTTTGATCACTGTATGAGCGATTAAATATTTACATATACGCAGTAGATATTGGTGTGGTCTGTATCTTTTGTTTTGATACAGGGCATGGTTGAAAACCCGCTTATGTGCAGTAGATCCTTACGTCTGTAAAACCTATGTTCCAGCGGTTTGTGATAGGTAGAGATCGTAGATCACTTATTTTTTTTACCACGCTGTTTTCGTATTTATTTTCCAGATGATTGTTGCTAGACTGAGATCACAGATCTCCGTCCTTTACTGTGGAAAAATCATATTTCTTCCAGCGGATTGTGGTAGGTGGAAAATCGTAGGTCCCTTTCCTTGTCTTTACTGTACTGAAATCATATCTATGATAGTTCTGTATTATATCCTATTTGGTATCAACATAATTCTGAATTATGTTCAAGCTTGATCTCTGGATCAAAGTACTGTGATGAGTTTCTACATTTGGATTTCTGGAATATGCATTTACATTATAGACATTTTAATAACCCTCTGCACACAAAATACTGGATGGAGGATTGTCCGATCCAAGGATTATAACTTATATGATTAATATCAGAATACTTAGAGTAGGACAACTCCACCGGAAGTTGGATTCTGTGTCGATTATATACAGTATCTTATTATTTCAATGTTGAGGGTATCAATAATCCTTATTATGGTTTGTAGGCACAGAGTTTCGGATTTGGTTTTGATATCAGAGTTGTATTATGATTTAATCCCTTGATTGGGTAAGTCCAGATCATAATCGTAGGTGTGTATCCTTCAAGAACTCTGCATTTTTTGTACTGTTCAGTATGGATCTCGATTCAATGAAATCGTAGATCTTTCGTGGAACCCTGTGCTATATTGAAATGAGACTATCATATTGTGGTACATTATGGATGCAAAAATCGTGGATCATGTTTGCATTGACATCGTAGAACTCTTTTTCTAGGAAGTTGTGTCGAGCTGAAATTATAATTACAACATTCACTGTTCTTTTAGTTTTCATGATTGGTATCATATAGGAATGCTACTTGCCTTCTTTAGCAGGTTTTATGTTTACACAAGGACTATGCTATCACAATGTAGATGATAGAGCTAGCTCCAGGTCTTGGTTCGGTTCTTTTAGAATCTTGTTGTCTGGAAAAATTGATAGAGTTACGAAAACAAGAGGAGTATTCTCGGGATTATGCTGATCAGTGCTTGGCAATACCTAATCAGGAAAAGGATATGGTAATTTATCTATGTTCAAGTTGTTTTTAAAATCGCTTTTAAATCTGGTGATAGAATACCCGGAGAAAGTGAAAATGCAAAGATTGTAAAAAGATGCCTTGTAGAATCCTTCTTTATTGATGAATAAAGATATGACAGTTTTGTGGACGTAGCCCAAGGAGGGGGTGAACCACGGTATATCTTGTCTCGTTCATATTTTTCATGGTGATGTTGTTACATGGTTATTTTGTGTCAAATGAAATTCTTGGTAATTGATTTTGGGTTGCTATTTAAAATATATCATTGTTCGGCCTATGCTGTGTAAATGGATGTATAATAATCATTTGTATTATTGTTTTAGTCACGGAAGCATGTCATGCAGAAACCACTGACATCATGACAATACATTTACTTCGTTAATTAATGGAAGAATTGTTTTAAACATTACCAAATTTACTAACTCGTTTTTCTTGGAGATGTTACATATGGTATCAGAGCACAGGTTGCAAACACTCGGGCTTATTGGGCTCAATAGGGGAAACAAAAACAAGTTTGTCGAGCTAGGAAGGGACTCCATTCGATTAGACACAAACATGAAACTTCATTTCAAGGATCGGCAAGAGGTAAGCAACGTGACGTTCTGGAAATTGCAAGTAAGTATGTTCCATTTCACGGGAGCATTACAATGGCTTAGTAGTGTCTAATTGTGAACATACATCGCGTACGACTTTTTATGTAATTGAATGATCTTCTATTGATAAATACTAAACGATGGATATCTTGTCATACTCTACAATGTGTTTCATACTCTATAAGGTCAAAAATTTACTTTAAAAAAAAAAATTTACTATGGGAGTTAAGTCCTTATGAAATGGGTACTTGTAAGTAGAGTAAAAGCACGTATTGGAAGTTATACTAGCTACTTCAAAGTGAGGTTTATAGGCTAAGGAAGTCTCCTAAGTTGGTTGACCTTAGATAACTAAGTAAACGGGATTGACCAATAGTCTAGATTTCCAAATATGAAATTTAGATGGGAAATGCAAGCAACTTAGATCTGTTAAAAGATCCATTAAGATCAAATCAAAAGTAAGTCTATATGTTGATAGTCTCCTTGCTAATCAATTTCATTCTAGTATGTAATTGTATAGGATAAGTAATTATAATACGATTTTTGTGACATTGAAGCATGCTTGTACCCTTACATATAAGTGCAACAAAAGGAAAATGGATATAATTACAAGGTATACATGTGAATATTAATGAGTTAATGCATGAGTACCTTTTATATATACCTCTTGTTTCAGTAATTTCTACTAAGATAGATGTAGGAAATAATGAGTAATAGTTATACTTTATTTGTTCAATATTTATGACGACTTGCTATCCATGTACAACTATATGTTTTCTCAAATTGAGTATTTTGTTAAAAGATAGATTATTGGAAACCTAGAACACAACGAATGACTGTTTTTATTTATTATGTGTTAAGGAAAACATTGATGACATGGAATTTGCAGGATAGATCGGAAGTGATCTTTGAGACAGTAATCGAGGTATAAGCTATTATGAAACAAGTAAAAATGTTGTTGAACATATGTTATATGTATGATTGTTCTTATGATTTAATCACCTTATACGACTAACACTTTGAATGTTGTGGTCGAGCAAATGTTATTTTTCCTACACATCACTGCCTGACAACCATCAATGGGTAAATGTGAGATGTATATATCGATTCATGTATAATACTAATGTGTGGTGATACAAGTAAACTGGAACCTCGGCAGATGAAGGTGAGCTATGCGGTCGCCTTTACAAAGGTACATGGTTATCTGTATCAGGTATGTAAGTTTGTTTTTAGACAATTGGTTATCCCTATATGATGCTAGGGTATACAAAAGGGGTTGTATAACTAAAATAGGAATTGTGTTGAAATGGTGAAAGATAACATTCGAGGTTAAGAAATCATAATGTCCACGGGTCATCATAGAAGAATATTATTTCGTGTTCAAGGAATTATGTAATCCTATTAAGTAAGTTAGTTATGCTTGGAAGGAGAAAACGTTTACTTCAGATGATCAAGTATGGATATTGTAGTATGAAGAATGGATGATTGTCTTATTTACAAATATTTGATTTTGTTATATAAAGTGTTACTAACAATTGAATTTGGCAGATGGCCAAAACTCGGTGGAACTTGTTGAAAGACAAAAGCTTAATATATTATGCATGGTACAATAAAGGGGTGAGGATTTAAGATCCACATCGCAACTGTTACAGATTCTTTTAAATTTTGATATATTCTTAATCAGAAAACTCGACCCAGATTGGTCAGAGTAATCGTATGGGTACAGAATGTAATGTGACGAAATAAATTGATTAAACTGAAAGAGAATTTTTCTAGACTCAAGCAAGGCGGCTTGGAGAAAATAAATTCCGGGACTCAAGCGAGAAGGCTTGAGGGGAATTAAGTAAGAGTGCATTAAAGGCACTGAAACACTCCCTAGAAAGGAGGGAGTTGACAACCGCCAGGATTCTCGAAAGAATCGGCTGGTTGTAAAGACCTAGGCAAACTATGACATAATGCATATGCGGGAGGCAGGACGCTGCTTAGTATGTATAAGAGACAGTATTGCTGCGTGAGCACTATGGTGTTAGGCAAGAGTCTCCGAAAGAATCACTGTGTGAGCACTGAGGTGTTAGGCGAGAATTTCCAAAGGGATTGCTTTGTGAGCACTGGAGTGCTAGACAATAATTCCCTGGATCAAGTGAATGATGTGTTTTAATTAATTAATAATCTACATTCTTGGAAGCACTGGAATTATGGGTGCTTGTGATGATAAAAGCACAAACAAACACTAAAGATATTCCATGGATTACAAACGATATGGGGCACATTGTTTATACTTCGAGGTTGATTATGGGATGAATGATTTGTTCTTACTAAACAATATTTTTTCAGTTTTGAAGTTGAAAAATACAAGTTATGAGCAATACTAACATACATAAATCATGAAAGTTCCAAAGAAAGTCAAAACAAAATGATGAAGCAAGAAAATGATGATTCTAGAGGAGAAGATTAATTGCAGAAAGTATGAACACCGAGGACGGTGTTAATTTTTAAGGGGAGCAGGATGTAATATCCCTCCCTTATGCCCTCGTTTGGAAAAAAAAAAAAAAAAAAGATTTTATCATAACGTGGCATGCTATGGATAAATTTCTGATAGATTATCCTAAGTACTTTTAATCAACCATATTCGGAGAGATAGTACTAGAGAGTGCAATGACTTCATAAGCGAAAATGAGACTTAGCTTATTGATTTAAATAATTGATAAGCTCATCCAAATAATTAATATGCTATTACACTTGACCACGAGTTATTAGTTTATATCATGAATATTAGTATAAACTATTAAAATACTCGATTAATAGTATACCTTGTTATACTATAAAATAAATGAAGGATTATCTATGGATGTTTTGGCATAATTAGTCATAATTATATGTTGAATAAACGTATAAATTATGCATATTTAAATACATCAATATACATGACAAAGAATGAGTTATGGAAGGAGTTAACCTTAGCAAATAAATGATAAGGTTAAAAGACTTTAGAATATATATATATATATATTCAGTATACACATTTTATATGTATGACTTATAACACAATGGATACACATTTGAGATAGGCAAACATTGCTCCTCTATACATCTTCATATTATATGTATCAAAGGTGAATGTCCTTGAGATAAGGGCAGTTAAATATATTTAATTCACTCAAAGGTTAGTTGAGCATAACTTGGTTACGAAAATAATTTTGGTTCTTCCATAAAGGGAAAGATTTACAAGCTATACGGTCTATAGGGTATAGTCTTCTCAAAAAGGAAATAAAAATGTTCTTTATAGGTACAAAGCTTAAATTACTCCCCAAACCCGATTTTATAATCCTTAGTCGACTGCCTTAAAGAGTGACATCTTCCTTATTGAGAAGCCAAACGCCAACTTGATGAAGGGATGACTCATGGATAGTTTGATTCGTTGGTCGCCGGAACAGATCTCCATAACCCACGTGACGCTCCTTGGAAGATCCGTCTTACACTTTGCATTCTCCTTGGAGGATCTGTGTTACACTTGGCATTAAAATCCTTCCAAGTGGAGGTACGGGTTTTTGGGTTTGCATCTTTATATATATTTATATTGTACGAGGAATTGGGGGGAAAAGGGGGATCGGGGAAATCTCTCACTCGTTGAAGATCAGGAATTGTACATTGAATACCAGGAAGCCACATGGGGAAGGGATCATTCTGGATTCGCCTCTACAGATTTCTTGACAGAGTATGCAACAATCCCTGCGAGGAGTAGGAGAAGGGGACTCTTCAATAACTGGCGTTGATGTGAAAAGGTGAAAAAGAAAGTGTCGAAAGGAACAAGATCCTTGCAAAGGATATGGCGTGTTAAATCTCTGCACTACTAAGATCTATGAGATCTGCGTTGGTAAGTACAAATCCGTGTAGTGTAGGCAGAATTAAGAGTTTTGCATCTTTTAATGGCAGGGTGTAAGTTTGTTTCCAGAAAGTTCTGTTCATTTCACTAATGTCTCATGCTGGGAGTATAACGAATCCATGGGAGGTTGATTCCCGTAACTCTTTATTTTCTGCATGGTATTTTGTATCGACATATCCTTTATAGCTGCTACTTAAGAAGTGGTTGGGTCTCAGCCGAAATCGACATGGAATAAAAGTTCAGGAAGGACGAGCTCTGGGAGGAACGATACCTCGCTTCAGGGTTATGATTCTTTTGAGAATAGATTTCTTGCTTTATTTAGTCTTGGAAGAAAACGATGAATCAGTAATATACTCTAAGATTGAAATCGTGGGTTTGTTGTTCTTTGCATTGTTGGAAAATTGGAAGTGTAGATATTGAATTCCTAACTGGATTGTGATGTGTGATTATATTATTCTTGCTAGTATTTGCTTCTGCAATTAAATATATATATTATCTTCACCGAGGATAGATTCGACCACTGTATCAGAAAGAGGATGTCGACTGGCTTGTTAAATTCTACTGATACATTTCCCGTATATTATTTTCTGTAATGGTGTGTATACATAGTCTTTTAGTTTATGATTGTTTATTTTCCAGTGAAGGGAAATCTTCAACCAAGCTGAACCACACTTATTTTGGTTGTTATGCATGTGCATCGTGAGAGGAGAACAGCTCATGAAAGGACTTGTGATCTTTGCGTGAACCATTAACACCCAATACTAGAGATCTCTGAGTGCTCAGAGATCGGGGTTCCATTTTTTATTTTCTGCTTGTTTAAAACTCGTGATCCTGGAGCGATCAAATAGATCCCAATTTTGGGGACATCTCGGCGTGTGCAGGAGATTGGGATTTTCCAGGATTTCAGTTTTGCGTTGTTTAAAACTTTGATCACTGTATGAGCGATTAAATATTTACATATACGCAGTAGATATTGGTGTGGTCTGTATCTTTTGTTTTGATACAGGGCATGGTTGAAAACCCGCTTATGTGCAGTAGATCCTTACGTCTGTAAAACCTATGTTCCAGCGGTTTGTGATAGGTAGAGATCGTAGATCACTTATTTTTTTTACCACGCTGTTTTCGTATTTATTTTCCAGATGATTGTTGCTAGACTGAGATCACAGATCTCCGTCCTTTACTGTGGAAAAATCATATTTCTTCCAGCGGATTGTGGTAGGTGGAAAATCGTAGGTCCCTTTCCTTGTCTTTACTGTACTGAAATCATATCTATGATAGTTCTGTATTATATCCTATTTGGTATCAACATAATTCTGAATTATGTTCAAGCTTGATCTCTGGATCAAAGTACTGTGATGAGTTTCTACATTTGGATTTCTGGAATATGCATTTACATTATAGACATTTTAATAACCCTCTGCACACAAAATACTGGATGGAGGATTGTCCGATCCAAGGATTATAACTTATATGATTAATATCAGAATACTTAGAGTAGGACAACTCCACCGGAAGTTGGATTCTGTGTCGATTATATACAGTATCTTATTATTTCAATGTTGAGGGTATCAATAATCCTTATTATGGTTTGTAGGCACAGAGTTTCAGATTTGGTTTTGATATCAGAGTTGTATTATGATTTAATCCCTTGATTGGGTAAGTCCAGATCATAATCGTAGGTGTGTATCCTTCAAGAACTCTGCATTTTTTGTACTGTTCAGTATGGATCTCGATTCAATGAAATCGTAGATCTTTCGTGGAACCCTGTGCTATATTGAAATGAGACTATCATATTGTGGTACATTATGGATGCAAAAATCGTGGATCATGGTTGCATTGACATCATAGAACTCTTTTTCTAGGAAGTTGTGTCGAGCTGAAATTATAATTACAACATTCACTGTTCTTTTAGTTTTCATGATTGGTATCATATAGGAATGCTACTTGCCTTCTTTAGCAGGTTTTATGTTTACACAAGGACTATGCTATCACAATGTAGATGATAGAGCTAGCTCCAGGTCTTGGCTCGGTTCTTTTAGAAACTTGTTGTCTGGAAAAATTGATAGAGTTACGAAAACAAGAGGAGTATTCTCGGGATTATGCTGATCAGTGTTTGGCAATACCTAATCAGGAAAAGGATATGGTAATTTATCTATGTTCAAGTTGCTTTTAAAATCGCTTTTAAATCTGGTGATAGAATACCCGGAGAAAGTGAAAATGCAAAGATTGTAAAAAGATGCCTTGTAGAATCCTTCTTTATTGATGAATAAAGATATGACAGTTTTGTGGACGTAGCCCAAGGAGGGGGTGAACCACGGTATATCTTGTCTCGTTCATATTTTTCATGGTGATGTTGTTACATGGTTATTTTGTGTCAAATGAAATTCTTGGTAATTGATTTTGGGTTGCTATTTAAAATATATCATTGTTCGGCCTATGCTGTGTAAATGGATGTATAATAATCATTTGTATTATCGTTTTAGTCACGGAAGCATGTCATGCAGAAACCACTGACATCATGACAATACATTTACTTCGTTAATTAATGGAAGAATTGTTTTAAACATTACCAAATTTACTAACTCGTTTTTCTTGGAGATGTTACATGGAGTACCAACTCCAAAAGTGGTCGTGGCTAAGGTGATAACTTGTAAATGTTTGAAGAATTACCAACAACTAAAAATACTAAGGGCGCATCTACATAACTTAACCAACAACTATGGAGAAGGGGGTTCATGTTAGCAACAATACTCAATGGTAATATTTCAGAAGTTATCGCATTCATAAACTATGGAAAGTGGGTAAGAATTTGTATTAAGGTGGTTGGCAGCTGTTTGTATTAAATGTAGCCATGTGACTACTGCCCACTTGGCTCCTCGAGGGTTGAACCCTAAACTCTAACATTGGAAAGGGTTAGTAATGTTGGTGATTTGGTTTGTTGGCTCATTGGAGAGCTAAGCTCCTGGATCTCTCGGCCACCATGGTTGAACCATAATGTGTGCAGAGATTTAATTCTACAGTTGTAAAGATGCTGCTGCTCAGTTGGAGATGGATATTGTGATGATGGTGATGGCCACTCTTTTTGAAGGTAAAATTTTGCTTATTCATATGTCTAACTTACCAATTTCCTTTTATACTGTATGCAAAGTTATGGACCTAACTATTATTTTGTCATAGTGACAGGGTTTTTGAAACCTTAATGGCTGTAACGAAGGTGTGGATGCATGTGAATGGAATTTCCTGGCTTAGGTAAGCCTCGGGCTATCCACAGAACATCACCTCTATTACGAAGATGTGTATGCCGCTAGCGTTGGTTTACAATAGTGTTTTTGCTTGTTCTTTTAAGCCGTAAGGCATTTCTAGCAGTGATGTAAAGGTTGATATGGCTACATGCCAATGTTGGGCTTTTCGCTCAGCAAAAGGATTGCATACTTAAACTAGTTTATGGTTGTTTAATGGGAGCCATTTGGCCAACCCTGAGTAGTAATACTGCGTTGTAATTTTCTTATTAACCTTTTGCTTTTGTTTAGTAGTTCGGCGATGAAATGATACAAGTTATAATTTTTTGGGGGGGAAATAATTTATCATGTGTGTTGGCCCGGTTTTGCAACCAAGCTTAGTGCTATGGGCACCTGCTAACTAGTAGCAGCAGTTTCAATAGAAATAAAAACAATAAACTAAATAAACAATACTTTTCATGGATCTAAACAAGAATCTAAGCAAATAATTTAAATATTTCACAAATCAAGAACAAGAAACATAAGAAATAATTTTTGTATTGAAAAGTGGGGGGGCAAGCAAGTGCTTGCGATATTACCTTCAATGGTGAAGGTTGATGTTGAGCAACTCCCAAGATGAGTAGCTCCAAAATCCAATAGGTCTCTTTCTCCAAGGTTGCTTCAATGGCTAAAAGTGCTCAGGGGAGATTTCAGCAGCATAAGGATGAGATAATGGAAGGATGTGAAATGAGGAGCCCCTACCACCTTTTTATAGGTTTTGGTGGTGAGGAATACCATTTGTGGTTTTGTGGAAACCAAATGGTATTGACCAACATGGCTTAGGTACTTTTCCCTCCTTTTTCCTTTTTTGAATAAAAATAATATTTTAATTCCCTTTTTAATATTTTTGGGAATTTGGACCCTTTTTGAGGGTTTTTTATGATTTTCTTGGAAAAATAATCTTTTTTAATGGAAAAAGGGGTGTACTAAGGTCTTTTGGTGACCTTTTGTTGGTTTCGGAGGCTCAGATGGTGAAAAAGTGGACAAATGGGTCATGTGAATAGGGAAATGAGCTAGTGAGCACTTTTTGGGTGTTAACAGATTGCCCCCTGATGTGTGAGGGCAGGAGCTCATCGTATGGCCGATAGACATCATAGTTCTTTTGTCCTTTTTTCTGGGGTTTAGGGGAGAGAAGAGACCGGTTGGAGACTGGAGCCACGGCCCTTGGAAGCTTCAAAAACAAAAAATATTACATGGACTCAATATGAATGAGGTATAATCTCTGATAAAGGACGAGGCGGGCATTCCCATGCTCGTATCAAGACATATACAAAACAATTAGTCCCAAGACGGGGGATCTAATACTTAAAGAAATATACTGGTACATCATAATGGTCCAGAGGGGACATTATTGTGGGATATACTCATGATCATGACTGATCTCAATAACTGATACACTGGAATAACTGTTGAACTGCTGAAACTGAAGGTGTCCAACATCTGTATGGACTCAATGACTATGAGTCATCTCTGAGAAATAATGTAACTGTATACTCAAGGGAGTATGAAACTGGGGTAAACCTGAATACTGTCGCCATACGCAACCCGGATATCTATAGAAAAAATGTAACTGGTTGTATCCATAGGTAGACCCTCAAATGTGGAGGAGTCAGGTGGTATCCGGGGTCTTCGACTAAATAACTGAACGGACCAATATCCTGTGCGAGTCTCAACGATGCGATCAAGGTGTTGAAGTCGAGCATGTGAGAAACAACCATTTGGAGAGGCACTGAGGATTCCTCTCGAAATGATTCGTAGGCACTCATCATAAATGGTAATGAGTCCAAGACACAGGGACCTCTAGGTCTATCCTCTGGAATCAATGTGGTTGTCGTCGACAGAGGGAGACCAGCAACTAACAAGGCAATGATGTTTCCTTGATAGGAGTACGAGGTGTAGAACTGAAGTGATGTAGTACTGATGGTAGGACTGACATACTTGTGGGGAAGGGAAATAACTGGGTCCAAAAAAATGGGTAGAATCAAACTTCCTTTGTTCAGAGCATGATGACATGGTTGACCTGGCAGCGTAGGGAACTGACTCATAGGTGTGGGGATCATCTTTTAGGGATTTGAAGGGTATGTACTGACTCTGGGGGGGTGAAGCTGATGGTAGCTGTCGAGGGAGTTTCAGGGTGACATACTGCAGAATACTCTGAACAAAGGCGACCAAAATGGGGAAGCTGCTATGTGAGTAGACATGATGTGTTGTAGCGCCAAGAGGCACCATTGATTCCTTCTTCGTAGTTTGAATGAGCTCCAAGAAGGGATAAAAGTGTGCTCTGAAATGGTACGGTCCTGTGGATTCTGTGAGCCCAGGACGGTGCGTGCTCATGGTTGATTTCATGTTTAGAGAGTCTGAAAACGGTAAGTGGACTCTATTGGTATTTCTTTTTCGTAAGTTTAGTCTCCCAGGCCCGAAAAAGTATAAAATGATGCGAATGGAGAACTCTTCTAGCCGATGTGACTAGAGTATACCTTTTTCGTAATTAGTCTACAAGGTCCGGAAAAGGGGTAAACTTATACCAGGTAGACGCCCTTTCGGATACGTTTATCGAGCATGAAAGGAAGCAAGATTGCTCGGCGATCTTTTCATTGTTTTAGGAGTCAGAAAAGAGCTTAACAGAAACTCCCTAAGTGCCTTTTTCGTAAAAGGGGTTGCTCGGCCCGAAAAAGGGATAAACTTATACCGAGCAAAAAATGGGTTGATGAGGGCGAGAAAAGGTCTCAAGCACCGTCATCTGTGCGAAAAAAACTGGATCCGGTGACATAAGGATTGTCAGAAACGGAGAACGGTCGATGTGGCACGCAAACCGAGGTAACGAGGGGGCGTGGAAAAAATGCCCAAAAAATCTAAAGGTGAGAGCAAGAAATGATCTCGAGCATCATCACGAGCGTGGAAAACTGAATCCGACGATATAAGGCACGTCGAAAATGGAGAACGGCCGATGTGGCATGCAAACCGAGGCGACGAGGGGGGCATGGAAAAAATGCCCAAAAAATCTAAAGGTGAGAGCGAGAAATGATCTTGAGCATCATCACGAGCACGGAAATATGAATCCGGCAGTGCAAATGGTGCGAAAAATGGAGGTCATAAAGACTCCGGAATGGTTAAAGGAAAGAACTAGGTTAAAAAATGGCTACAAATAAAGGTGATCCCACCAAGCGAAGGATGCAGTGGGGGGTAGAAATGATGACCCGTGGGGGCAAAATACTAGGTGTATCAAATCAACTGAAATATACAAGTGACACGTGACCTCAAAAATGGTTGAGATCACAAATATGAAAAAGTGAGCAGGGTTAATGACCTGCCCCCATGCTATGTGCATGGGGTTTGTGATTGTGGATCACATATGTGTTGGTTTGAACGATGGGCTCATTGAGGTGTTGAGATAGAGATGATGGGGAAGGTTCAAAATGATTGATCATGCCCCCTATCCCAGGGTCGAGGTAATCTATTATGCCCCCTAACTCAGAGGTGTCAATGTGGTGCAGATGTTGTCTCAGAGAGAGATCAATAGGGCATTGAGCAACTGCTGGCGGGGTGTTATACCATGAGGCTGTGGGTCGTGGTGGCATACTGAAGTGATGATATGATGATGGGGGATTCCCTTTGTGGGGTGGATGCCCCCAGTATCTCCGACGAGGATCACGATGCTGATGAGTAGGCAAGGTTTTGGGCCTGCCCCCATGTTGTGGACATGTGGTTTCCTGTTCGATTTGAAAGGGTTGAACCTGTGTGTCAAAGGGAACAATGGAAGGGACCGACTGGACAGAGGGGTATCCAGTGGAGATCGTATAAATGGCGGGGTCAAGGCCAGGCATTTCGGTATCTGACCAAGTAAAGACATCAGTGAATTCTTGGAACAGTTGTTGGTATTCTCCGATCTCATGCTCACCGTGGGAGGTTCCTAATGTGATGGTATGAAGGGAACCAAGTGGGTCAGAGATGTCAATGTGGATGACGGGAGAGATATCGGCCATGGGATCCGTTAACCAATCGATTTTAGTAGGAAGGAAATCCTTGGACTCAACCACGGATTGGGTAGCGGTGGTGGATGAAGTCTCTTCCGAGAGGAAGTATGGACGATGGTGCATGTCTTCCCCGGGATAATCAAAGGTAGTAGGAGTCTCAAGAACCTCTTCATCATTGCGGGAGCTTTGAGTGGTCAAATCGAGTGATGAGGTAGTGGTAGTCGAAGAGATCATGTAGATGGTGTTAATCTCTCCAGATGAGGATGATGCGGGAGGGTAGATCTCCTCGATAGTAGGGGGTGCCGTCTCTAGGTCCAAATTGTTCATCTCGTAGAGAGTTGCTCTGTAGTCTGGGATATCAGGACAATTGTGGGAGTAGTGGCTGTAAATACCGCATATTGCACATGGGTGGTTGGTACGCAGTGATTTATCATGAGGCATGGGGTTTGGATCGAGCTTGACCACCGAGATGTTGGGGTCGTCGTCCAGCATTTGCATGTGTTCCTGCAATGCAGGTAACTGTGGACACTGATGGGTTGGATGGCCTAACTCATCACACAGCGGGCATTTTGGAGGAGCACGGAATATGGGGGGAGGTTTAACTGCCTTGGGTGGGGGTACCGCAGTGTATGGATGTGGGCCTGTACCCCCAGTGGGCCTGATGAGTGGAGGGGGATTCGTCGATGACGAAGGAGTAGTGATACCGGGAGGTGGTTGGGTAGAAGTAACAATGGGTTGCACCGGTTGCAGGATGACATTTGGTGTCGGCGGTGGAACTGGAGGCGAAATATACCACATGGGTAATCCCAATGTTAACCCGGGTAGACTAAGGGTAGCCATAACCGGGGCGCTTACTACACCCGAAGGAGGAAATAGAAAGGGGATTGTGTGGATGGGTGTAACCCCAATGTGACTAGGGACCAATGGTGGTTTGGGTAACAAGGAGGGTTGATTACCGGGTGTTTGTGAAAGGGTGCAGAGGTTAGCGACGTGGGTCTCCGGTGACGGTGGTGGAATGACCTGGAATGTAGAGGTCATCGGCACCTCGGAGTAAATTCTGGGTCCTACCGAGGAATTGAATGAGGTAGTTGCATCACAAACAGGTTGTTCAACCATGGGGAGAACATTTTCAGGTGTGGCGGGGGCCTTGGGATCGTAATAGGTGAGCTGGTCGACCTTGACCACGCGTCCCTCATGGGGGAACTGCATGGTGCGAAATACGGATGAGGCAACAGCCCGCATGGCATACATGTAGTTGCGACCAAGTAAAAGGTTATAGTCTAGTTGGGCATTGATGACCTCAATGTCAATGAGCACGGTTTTACCCGCTAGCTGGATAGGGACATTGGCTAAAAGACCTTGGGGTTGAGCCGAACGGCCGTCGTAGGCTCGTAATGCAGTGGTGGACTGATGGAGAGTAGGGGATCCCAACTTCTGCCAAAAGAATGTGGACATGACGCATGTGGAGGCCCCTTCATCGATAATGCACCGATGGATGACAAGATTCCGAACAGAAACGGAAACTTGAAATGCTAAAGAGGAAGGCAGGCGTGGTTCAGACTGGTCTGGATCGAATGCGATCAGCAGTGAATCGTTGGGGTCAATGGCGCCAATGGCAGAGAGCAAAGTCTTGCACTGTGAAGGACAGTTTTTCAAAACTTCTAAAGCAGACATGGCTGCAGGAGACTAGGCTAAATCTTCGACAATGTTATAATTCAACGCAGCGCGAGCATTGGGATTACTGTTGATGCGACGAAGTGGGAAGCGAGGTGCTTGGGAAGCGCCATCAAGTGGAGCCGGAGGTATACGTAACGTTTGATCTGTGGGATTAACATTAGTATTCTTGTCGGCGGGAGGTGCTTTAGAAGTGGAGCCATATTGGTTCCGACGAGTTTGGAGGTTGGCATCGGCAGTTGACATCATCAACAAATGGTGAGTACCTGAATCAAACATGGGTTGATCAGGGGCTGCATATGTGATCTGCTGTGGTGGCACGTTTCCCTGAGGGGGGGCTAACGACTGAGTGTTCACTACACCCTGGTTTGGAAATGGGTTTTGCAGCACCAAGGGTTGATGTTGAGGTGGTGGAGGGTTGGGTGGCGGCTGAGGAACCGCTTGCCCTTGACGATGTGCATCGTCGGTCCAGAGTTGCCGAGCTCGCTCCAAATGTGGGCAAGAATGCGTGTAATGACCATAGACTCCACAGATAGAACAAGGGTGGTTTGTTCTGAGGTTATTATTTCTAGGCTGCTTAGGATTCCGATCCGGATTGCGGTTGGGAGGAGCAGCATTGTTATTCTGCGGAGGATTGGGAGGTGGAGGACCTTGCTGATGTTGTTGGTTATTACCGCGGTTATGACCTCTACCACGGTTCTGCTGCGCACCTTGGTTGCGCTGGTTGTTTTGGTTCTGGGGCTGGTTGTGCTGTGTGTACACTTGCCCTTGAGTAGTGGGAGGATTTTGGTTCACCACAGGTGCAGGAGCAGGTTGTGGTGGATAATAAGCCTGTGGTGCTGGAGGTGGTCCAGTTGCCTGCTGGGGCTGTTGGTAACCCTGAGCTATTGGATAGTACAATGGTTGAGGTGCAGCTGGGGCAGTTTGCTGTGGGTACTGCAACGGTTGTGGTGAGAACTGAATGGGGTTCTGTGTAGCAGGTTGAGCATAGTATGTAGGAGGCACATATGCTGATGGCGCTTGCCCATAACAATGTTGTGGACAAGAGGGTCCATGAATGTGATGGGTCTGGTTTGTTGGAGCATAAGAAGTTGTTGCTCCGGAACTGGATGTAGCCCTAGAGAGGTCTGGGGCTGGCATGGTGCTCATCATGCTGAAAGGTTTTGCTTGCGGTGTAATTTGGCCAATAATGCCATCAGCGGCATGTGATGCCCCCGGTGTGTCACCGCATGCAGAGTGACCTCGTGGGGCGTCAGGTATGATCGTGTATAGGTAACCTGACTGGGCATAAATAAGATCAAACTGTTGGGCCTTAAGGATGGCCTCCTCCTCAGACTGGGGTCTTTCGGATGCTACATCCTTCGCAATGAGAGGAAGGAGGGATTTAAGGAACCAGTCTAAAAAGATTCGGTCGTCTAATTTGATCTTGCATAGGCTTCGGCGCCGACGCCAATCATGAATATGGTCAGTGATATGCGTGGCCGTGTTCTGTCTGCAAGACAGTAGGATCTCGACGCCCGCATCGTAGCGGACAGGTAGCTGGAAGAATTGTAGAAAGGTCGAGGCAAGGGAGGTAAATGTGGAATAAGTCCCATGGGGTTGCTCGATGTACCATTTGGCTGCGGAGCCAGTGAAGGTGCGTTGTAAAAGCCGTAGGCGGATTGAGTCATCCACTATGGAGTTGGAGGAACACCATAAATGGAAGGACATGATGTGATTTTGGGGGTCTTCTCCAGCCTTTCCCTCAAACTTAGGGATGTCAGAAGGAAGCTTAGTGGGCATATGGGGCCAAGTAGGATCATGTCTGATGGGGTCATTTGTGAGCCTAGCTAAATCTGGCAGGTTGAGACTTGCCATGTATGGTAGACTAGCGGATGTGGTGACCGGAACCGGGACCTGCCTAGCCATTGTGGTATGGTGTAGGGGTCCAGTAGCGCCTATAGGTATGCTAGGTATGGAGGGTATGTGTCCTCCAAAAGGTGTGGCCTGATATGGGTTAGCGCTCCCAAGTGCAACTTGGGTTACACTTGGGTTAGGAATCGCAGTAGGGATTCCTGGTATAGCACTACCGAGTGCAACATGGGTTACACTTGGGTTAGGAATCGCACTAGGGATTCCTGGGATAGGGTTTGTGGAAACCGAAGGGGGTATGACCCCCATGTTGGGCATGCCCATGACAGGTGGTGGTCCTGTGCTAGGCATTCCTGAATGTGGAGTGTTACCCATATTGGGCATACCCAAGGGGGTGGCTGTTGCCGTTGATGGTACTCCCGCAGAAGGGTTTGCGGATGTCTGACCTATGGTTAATGTATATAGTGGATCAACTGGTGTTCCAGACATAATTGTGGTTGGTGGTAACTCTGTGGGGTTTTCGGATTCTACCTCCAAATCAAAGGTGAAGTGGGGTATGTCAGAATCGGATGACCGTCTAGATGATCGACGATGTGTCGAATCAAGGGATAATGCTCTGCGTCCGTGACGTGGAGAGCCAAGTGGACTAAACTCTGGGAGTTCGCCCTGTAGACGACGAGAACGTCTAGAATTCTCAATGGTGAGAATATGTTTTTTTATTTAAAAGATTGTTTTAGGTATCAGGTGGTGATATATATGTAAAAGACTCAAAACCCTAATGCAACCAAGGGTGCATAAAAAGGGGAGTGAAAAAAGAAGGCTCACAAGCCAAAAAATCAATCCTCAAAAATGCACTTATCCCAGCAGCTGTGCTACAATAAGTGGAGGAATGCAACAACCGGTCAGAATACCAACATGCAAGCGGCTCCTAGAAAAAATAGGTGTAACTAGACTCAATAGGTGGTAAAGATCATGCAAACACCTAATCTAAAAGTATTGTGACTCAAACAGACGATATCCCCTGCAAGGTGATGAAATCCAAGTCAGACAATATGAATGTAGAGACAACGGCTAGATATCCCCCTACCGGGAGGGACACCGGGTAATCAATCCTAAAAAGACAGGCTACTAGGATACTCCGTTCATGACGCGTCGAGAAAAGGTAAATCTGCCGTTTGGTCCTTTGATCGCAATATCCCAATACAGGGATATCCCGAGAACTGCGAATGGTAGCCCTTCGGTTACTGAATGGGTTTCGGTATCCCACTCAGGCTTCCGGAACCATCCTCGCGACTTCAACCCTCCTAAGGGAGAGGCCTTCCCACAAACCGGTTGTGACCGCGCCAAAAAGTACTAAGAGATTTTAGCTCCCTAATTGGACAACTTCTATGTCTCAGATGTATGAACTGAGGGGTGTTATTGGAACACCTATCCCCCCAATACTACCTAGCTACAAGAATTCTTTTAGTGTTCCCCAAGTGGGGTTAAGAATGTGTTCAAATTAGGGTACTTTTTAAGTCTTTGTTCAATTAAGTGATCGTGTGAGTGCACGTGAGGTGTTGTAAACTGAACTTGAAAAAATTAAATGCTTTAAGGGAAATTTTCAAAAAATAAAGGACTTTTCGAAAATACAAAGCAAATATTTAAGACTTTTTTCACGAAAAGGAATTAATATGCTTTTTCAAAAAATGACTCAAAAAATAAAGGATTTCTTGGATTTTATGAAAGCAAATAAAGAAATAAATGGATTTCTTTGTTTCAATAAAAATTGCTAAGGGCAATATTCTAAAGAAGTAAACAAGAAAAAAAAAATTTGAATCTAGATAAAGAATGCAAAATGAGTCTTTCTTTCACTTTCTTGAAAATTTTTAACAAGATTTCTAGGTACGCACTTTTTAAATAGTAAAATTTTTTTTTTTTTTTTTTTTTTTTCAAATCTGTAAACTATGCAGAATTTAGTACTGTAAAAAATGTGCTATGGGCAGAAAGTACAGTAAAAAATATTTTTCAAAATCGGGATGGCCGAATGAAAAAATTCAGCCGCGCGGGTTTTGGACGAACAGCCGCGATGGGCCGCGCGGGTTTTGGACGCACAGTCGCGATGGACCGCGCGGGTTTTGGACGCACAGTCGCGATGGACCGCGCGGGTTTTGGACGCACAGTCGCGATGAGCCGCGCGGGTTTGGGCCACACAGTCGCGATGAGCCGCGCAGGTTTTGGCCGCGATGAGCAGCGCGGAAAAATGCAGAAAAGTCGCGATGGACCGCGCGACTGTCTGTAAAAAATCCGCGATGGACCGCGCGGAAAAACGCAGAAAAGTCGCGATGGGCCGCGCGACTGTCTGGAAAAAAGCCGCGAGGCGGAAGCCGTGCACGGAAACCGAGAAACGAACCCGAAAATTGAAAATTTCGGGCTGTTTAAGGGGCCAAATCTCAGAACAGCAATGGATCTGCTGTCTAAGATGGTAGATCTATGGATCTAAAGACTAAAAGCTCATAAAAACTAAGATTTAATGGCAAAGCTAGAGATCTAAAGTTCAAACCAAAGCGGAGTCGCCAAAAACGGTTGGCTCGGTTTTGCAACCAAGCTTAGTGCTATGGGCACCTGCTAACTAGTAGCAGCAGTTTCAATAGAAATAAAAACAATAAACTAAATAAACAATACTTTTCATGGATCTAAACAAGAATCTAAGCAAATAATTTAAATATTTCACAAATCAAGAACAAGAAACATAAGAAATAATTTTTGTATTGAAAAGTGGGGGGGCAAGCAAGTGCTTGCGATATTACCTTCAATGGTGAAGGTTGATGTTGAGCAACTCCCAAGATGAGTAGCTCCAAACTCCAATAGGTCTCTTTCTCCAAGGTTGCTTCAATGGCTAAAAGTGCTCAGGGGAGATTTCAGCAGCATAAGGATGAGATAATGGAAGGATGTGAAATGAGGAGCCCCTACCACCTTTTTATAGGTTTTGGTGGTGAGGAATACCATTTGTGGTTTTGTGGAAACCAAATGGTATTGACCAACATGGCTTAGGTACTTTTCCCTCCTTTTTCCTTTTTTGAATAAAAATAATATTTTAATTCCCTTTTTAATATTTTTGGGAATTTGGACCCTTTTTGAGGGTTTTTTATGATTTTCTTGGAAAAATAATTTTTTTTAATGGAAAAAGGGGTGTACTAAGGTCTTTTGGTGACCTTTTGTTGGTTTCAGAGGCTCAGATGGTGAAAAAGTGGACAAATGGGTCATGTGAATAGGGAAATGAGCTAGTGAGCACTTTTTGGGTGTTAACAGTGTGTTGTTTTGGCTATTCGACATTTATATCTCTGTTGAGATTGTTGTTCTTGGTTCTTTGTTCTTGTAACTTCTTTCTGTTTACAAATGTTGAATGCATAACTATTTGGGCTTAAACCCTACTATGAAATTTTGTATTTTATTAAATGATACGCTGTCACTGTTTCTGTGTGTAATGATATTTGATTTATAGAGAATACCGGGTCCAACCTAATTCATACCCTGTTGAATACGATATCTCGGCATTCATCCAAGACTGTAATTTTATTTACAATGTTACTATATTTAATTAAGAACTTATTATTTGGTATCCCTAGGCACACCCGTGCTCTATGTAAAGATAGTGTGTATATAATTTTTTATTAGGTTTTGAGCTATGTAGTTAGCAGTGAAACATTCATGCATTTCGAACCCTTGACCTATGTTAAAATTTTCTTACCAAAGTTTTGTTTGAACATGCGAAATCTTGGTTTGAGGGATTCAATCCTGTTATGTACTTGGTTATAATGTTAAAGTATTTTTTTAGGGCAGTGCCCTCATTGTGGATGCATTTTCGATAAAAATATTTCATTTAAGGTATAAAGCCATTACGGCTCTGTTTTCTCTTGATAAGGTGACTTGGTATTCGATTATAGTTCGATTTATGTCAATATTTCCAGCGTTTGGAAGTTTAGGGTTTATACTGATTATAAAAAATTGTAACAAGGGATTTGACCTTTAAGTTAAATGCTCAGGCTGTGTATAAGAAAAGTGAAACATTTATCTTATCTGGGCAAACCTGATTGTAAAGTTATAATATATATGTATATATATATATATATATGAGTACTGTGGATTATTACAGTTCCTTAACTATATGAGTTATTTTCATTTGAAGACTAGGCATCATTTAAATTGTTGGTAACTCTGTAAAACATTAATGTTACTTAGAAAATGGTACTGTTTATTTTTTTTAAATGGGTGTTAACCTAGTTGTGTATAATATATGATGGTTTCGTTGTCTTTTTCTAGTTATTAATTTGAATAGTACTAAAAGCTATTATGGATCCTGTAGGGCACAAATATTTATTTAATTATGATGTGTAGAGTTATTCTAACACCTAAATATAGTAAAAGTAATTATTGTATATAAGTATTGTATACAGTTTTTAAAGTAGGTATACTATTTAAATGATGTTTATTACTGATATCATCTACAGCTACGCATTTAGGACCAGCATAAATTATCTATTGGTACAATGACATTGTACAGGCATAAACGTCTATTTTGATATATTATAAAGAACATCTTCCTACTTAAAATATTCAGATAATTTCTAATCTATTATCTAATCATCTTCCTGTACTAGAGTACATCACTTTCAAGTGAAAGGAAAAATACAGGAAAGAATTTATTCTATATTCAATTTTGATACTTACATACTTCTATACATAAATTTAAATATCAATTCTGAAATCAATCATTTTAACAACTAATACATATTTAAGACACATTAAAAATCATTAACTTTAACGATAAACTCTTTCAGAAATAAACTGAGAAAGTCTAGAAGCAATAATACAAAACAAAGTAGAACCTGTTTAAACTGTGTAGGTGGACAAACACCCAAAGAAGACCATTCCTCCCAACCATCTCCTGAAAGCAGCCAAGATTACTTGCTTTAGGACCCCCGAGCCTGTTCACTGAACCACTAGGACGAAGATACTATGTAGAAGCATGTAACAATCTCTTTGTATCTTAGCAATCATGAATACTTGCACACAAATACTCTCTGCAACTTAACAGAATAAAACAGTCTCACCCTGTAACTCATTAGTTAGCATTCCCCTCATCGAATCTCTTGTGTGCTCAACATAGCAGTTTCCAGCAAATCACAAGGAAAAACTAGTGAGCCTCCTACCCAGTTCGATGGATGTAAGTCTGCCTAGGTCTTTCCGTCAGTTTATCATTTAATCAGCCACCTGCTCAATTCCACCTTCCTTGGGGAACATGACCACATTTTTAGGGAAGTTGCCTCCTGCAACAGCTAGTAAGTGTCACTTGTCAATTGCCTTCTACACCAATTTCATTCCTCATAGTGGATCAGTGAACACTCTTCAACAATCCTATTTGTATGAGTGTCTCCTATTTTAATTTATTAAATAATAATAATATTCAATTACAGTCATCCTTGACCATCCTTGATCAATAACATAAAACTTTACAATAACTTTTAATGTAATATTTTCCACAACATAAAATATTTCAGGTTCTAAGTAGGTTACACACACACATATATAAAGACTCATAGATCATATCTACACATACAACTTTTTGTTAGTACATAAATTCTAAAAAAACTGCTACATATTTAATATCTTTAATATCAAATACATATTCAATATCTCCAATATCCAATACATAATCAACCATTACACCTTTAAACTTGAATGGTATTACTTTAATAATCTTATTATACATTATAAATATTAATGTATTTTCTTAAATTAAATTAAATTACATTAGATCTAACAACAAACTTTGGCAACATCTTTATTACATTAAATTTTAGTCATTATTTTTAGTAAAATAATATTAAATAAAAATAAATTAATAAGAGTTCCTTATATTATAAAGGGAGATATTTGTTGGAAATTATTTAAATTTGATGGAGGAAAGTAATATAAGGGGAGTTTGATTCAATAGATTTTGATATAATTTTTGGTTAAATTTTAATTTTTAATTTTTCAAATTTTATATTTTATTAAAAATATATTTAATTTTTTAAAATATTTTTATTGTATTTGGATTGCTCAATATCAACAATTTTTTTACTAAGAAAAATATATGATTTTGATATTCACCTCAAATAAAATAGTACAAAGCATAGGAAAAACAATCTAATAATATCTTGATGGTTCAAAATAGTCACATATCAACCCTTCTACTGAACCTTTCAAAAACTGGAAACTTACATCTCGTGAATATTTCACCAAATAGACCCAAAGTCTACAAACAATAAATAAAACCAAGAAATCCACAATTACATCATAAAGATACTTTTAGATCCATTATCAATCAAGGATTTTTTTATAAATTCCTCCCACATTATAATACCTTCATCACCTAACAATACACTAATTAAATTTAGATAAACAAATAATTAAAAAATAACAAATAACTAATCAAAATTACTCTATTCTCTTTTTTTCTATCTAAATTATTTAAACTACTCTATTCTCTTTTTTTTCTACCAAATTTTAATTATCAACCAAAGATCCAAATTATAATTATTTAATAAATTTCAATATTTCTAGTGGATTGAGGATCTTCCCCGCCTATGGAAATATCTGGAACTTTTTAAAAGTAAAACCATGAGGACACAAGGATACCATTTACACATATTTTGTGGGTTAGTGTGACTTGATGTATTCTAGCAGTGTAATCAATGAACCTTACACATACGGGCGTTGCCGGAATGATGAATTATTGAAGTTCGTGGTTCGGCCCCTGTCTACATTTATTTATGAGTTTTAATGAAATATTTCCCCAAGATATGAGTTAGGGAAGATGGAACATCTGTCAAGCTCATAATTCCACAACATATGCTTTGAAATCAGAAGACTAGTCACCCTAATTTCACGATTTCGCTGCCATAGAAGGATCAGGTGTAACATCCCTTAAAAATACCAAAATTTAAAAATAGCAATAATTATCGAAGTTGTTAATGCGGAACATATAAAATAATTAGATTTCTTACATAGGATAATCAATAACGATGACACATCATAATTCTCAAATAATATATGATGTGATTGTATTTGTTATTTTAGATTTAAATGGATGCTAAACTCCTTAACAAAAGATCTTTTTATGATTATGCACAAGAATACAATTTATAGATCTGCTTAAGTTTTATATGCGATTACATGCTATTCATAGGTTTGTATCAATATGATGTTCTTGAAGATGTGCTGACAGTTTGTTTGTATGATGATGAAGGGGTCCTACGAGGTACCCTGGGGTTTACTTAGCTATATTTAGCTAAGGCATTTGAATCATGTTTCCATGTGCAGACAATAGGTAAGAATTTCTATGACAACATGTGTTAAGAGTACATGTGTCTTTCAATTTATCGTGAATGTAATATTAAAATGCTAAGTATTTCCTTGTGAAACAAGTTACTGGAGGTATGGATACTTGGTTCTAAATCTAGCTCATGTGTTGACTCACCAACTCTTCAGTGTTAAGAATTCACATCGTCCATTATTTTTTATAATACTATGTTTATTATCATAGGACTATCGTCATTAATATCAAGTGGTGTTACCAACATCCTTTGGTAGTCCTTTTTGAAAGCTTGTAGAAAATAGTGTTTGTACTATTTAACTATCATTATATTTTGCATCTACAGAACTTAGACTATTATGAGTCCTGAATTTATCATTTGATTATCATTACAAAGTTAATATATGAATGGTATAGTGACTAGTACTTGTGCTATGAACTTAGCATTATAGTGTATAGCATCGCCACTTAAAATATACCTATGGTATTACTTTTATCATTAGATTTTGCAATACAAAGCTATTTGTGTGAAATATATAATGGATATAGTGTTTATGCTAGTAATTAGCATTATAATTTGCTTGAGAACTATTCTTATAGTCCTACTCTTTTCAATTGATTACAATATAAAGCTAATATGTGAACCATATCATGTACATAGTATCTATGCTAACATTACGCATAAATAAAATCCTAACTAAATCTATGGTCTCTATTGATCAAATGATTAATAAGTTATATGACTAACTTATGAGACATATATATTTATCCTATATGACTATACCTGAACCATAGAATGAAATGTAAATATTGTAAAGTGACTATGTGTTCACACAAAACATTTGGCATATAATCCAATGTTATGATACATAACAATAAACTATAGAGATTATTATGAAATACGATCCACAAATATAACATACAAATATTTCGATGTTGACAGGATATTAAAGTTTGTACTTTGCATGCCTTCCAAGCTGGCGTTAACAGGCCTAGCATTAACGTCGTTTTATGGTTGAGTGATGTGGAAGTCGAGTTGTAAGGTCTTCACGTGGTTTGTGTTTGTAATGAGCATCACAATAAGCTGAGTTGTGCCATGCACTGGCTCTCGGTCTACTTACTTGGAAATTGGTAGATGAAGTAATCAATGCAATATTGATTGCAATCGTTGTTCGAATATCAACGTGCCTTAACTGGCAGATATCCCATCGTTGATCTCTACAAGATCTGGGGCTGTGAATGAAACCCTATTCATGTGTTGGTAAGTAATGGAAAAATGGTTTACTAGCATTCATTGTTGCGTTTAGTGGTAAGTTTGCAGAGCCGATTGTTTGTTGTAATGTAGGGTTTTAGAGTTTGATGAGAGGAGGACGCCTTCTTCTATTTCGTACCTTGGACCTATGAGGGATAGTTTTAATAGTTGCAAGTTTACACTCTTGTACCATGGTGCTACGATACAGTCATGGAAGTTGTGTATGGTCCTTTTGTTAGTTGTTGAATGTGATAGTTCGAACTGGGGTTCGATCCTCCAGTTGGTGAAATGGTCTTCTGTGTTTAGCTCGTGGTTGCTATCAAAAGCCATCAAGCTTTGTCGTGTTTGCTGGTGTGGTGTGCCAATGTTCAGAGCTTCATTTCTAATGGTAATTACTCACGATAATGAATGTATTACTGTGTTATTTGCTTTTATATTTGCAATTCTTGTTTTGTAACCCTTCGAACTGTACCTTGGCAGGTACCCACTTCATAGGAGGTTGCTATGCAAGCGGTTTGGAATGGAAATGATGCATCCACTTCCTGGTAAACTACAGTGGTTCTCGAAACCTCGTAGGTGCCTTTGGGCATGGTTTTGATGGTGATTACTGTGTGCCGAGAGTTGGAACTATTCGACCTTATTTCGGTGATGGCCGAGTGTGAAGTTTTAATGTCTTGTTTTGATAGATGCCATATAGAGGATAACCTTCGGTTATTTAAGTTGCTATTTGGCTCTTTGATGCCTAGCTGTGTCATTTGATAAGAACTTCACACTCGTGTTTGTGCTACTAAAGGTTAAGGGTAAAACTCTGTGTAGTTTGTGGATCTTGACCTCGTTTTAATGTTTTGGTTGATAAGGGGTAAACCTCTGTGTAATTTTGGAACCTTAATAGGTTCGATATGTAAACCCTGTTATTTATAAATGTTGAATGCGTAACAAAGAACCGAGGGTTCACTTGCTCTTCTAAAACAGTGGCTCGTTTGTAAATAAGTGTTTTGTTTTGATGTAATGGTTGAAGGGTTGTTTATATAACTGTTAAGTGATGCCGAACAACTATAATTGTTTCTGGCCGAGAGTTATGGTTTGCATAACTGTAGATAGTTGATTCCTGTACTTCGTAATCGTTATTGATAATTACGTTTTTGGAATCGTTATGAGATAGTTCGGTTGTTAAGTGTTTTTTGAAGGGCTATGCTACAGTGTTCGATTTTGTTTCATGAATGAAAACCTACTTGTAGCTTTCATTTGCTATCTGGCTTGTACTGAGCCTTTGTACTCAAGGCTTAACCTGTGTATCAAATGGTTTCGATGTTGTGTATGTGTTCTTTCTAGGGTTGTGAGCTATCGTTAGACATTGATACAGAATCGTGCTTTCTGTTAAGTGATGCTTATTTTCTGGTAGTAGTCTTGATATGATTAAAAGATAGTATGGTTATATGAAATATTAGGTAGGGTTTGGAAATCTATAACTGTTATAATCTAAGAAAAGAAATGTGTAAAGTTTGCCATGAAAGGATTGAGAAGAAATTAATGAACTGTGTAAACAAAAACTAGGGTCTGTGATATCTTAGGGTTTGATGCTACTGTGCAGGTATTTGTATTTCATAGTTGAAATCAAATGTGATAGTTTTTGGAATAAATAAAGTGTGTGTACTTATAACAATTTTGTACAGAACATAGTTTTTGTAGCTGCTATATTTCTTAGAATGTAAGTACTTGAAAATATAAAATTTATGATATTGAAATGCATATGATTACTATCTGAAATAGATAGAGTTGAAAAGAAAAGTATAGAACTATGCAGAAAAAAATGTGTTTTTATTTAAGAATGAGATGAATGCTAAGCAGCCGTTTATACTATACTGTATTATATCCTACGTTTAAACATAAGACATAATTTAACAAGAACACTACTATATTCATCTTTTCAATCAATGGCATTCTGCCTATCTCTCATCTTTCTTAATTTACTTCTCTATACTGGTGTACGATGAAGAAAATAGCATGGAGGAAAATATAGAGATGGTTATCGATTCAATCATTTCATAAAAAAATTCATTCAGAATCATACTTAGATTAGAAAATAAAATTGTTTCTTCTATATGACTGTAATTAATAATTCTATTATGCAGAAACATTTAACTATAAGCAAAAGTAAGAACAGTAAAACCTGGTTGACTGTAGGAGAAACAAATAGCCCAAGGAACCTGTTCCACCCAACCTATTCCTGAATACAGCCAAGTTACTTGCCTTATGACCCCCGAGCCTGTTCACTAAACCACCAGGAGGAAGATTCTGTAGAAGCCTTAGTACATCAACTTGCAGTAGAATATAGATTTTCCAGTCATAAAGACTCATCAGTCAAAGAGACCTGCACCAACACCTCTGGTTTTCCTTCTCAGTATAACAAGTAGACTCACAGTTGCACTCTCACATAGACTCCCTATTCGAATCTCTCAGTGATCACCTGATGCCCTTGAGGAATATTTCTGCATAAAATATTTTAGGGGGGTTGAATGCCCAATTCGAATTGCCTTATCTAGGATGCCTAGGTCTTTTAGTGGTTAAATGGTCATTAATGAGTTGCCTACTCTCTTCCACCCACCTGGGGGATAATGCCACAAATTTAGGGGTAGTTGTCCCATAACCAACAGCTAGTGGTGTAGTGCAAATGCTGCCATCTGTCCCATACCTTCTAACAGATTTCATTCCTCATAGTGGGTGAATGAACACTCATTTAACAGTTCCCTTGGGTGTTTGTCTCCTATTTTAATTTATTAAATAATAATAATTAGTAATTACAATCATCCTTGACCAAACTTGGTCATAATTATAAAACTTTGTAATTATAATTTAACATAAAGTATTTTGCAAATAAAATAATATTCTCGGAATTTGGGTAGGTGACATACACTCCCCCTAAGTCTCAACATTGTCATCAATGTTGTTTAATCACTCTCTGAGTGTTCCTGAAACAGAGTTGGGTATGCTGCCCGCATACTACTCTCCAACTCCCAGGTTGCCTCTTCTAGGCTAAGGTGCTTCCGTTGCACCTTTACCTGCCCAATGGTGTGATTCCAGAGTAGAGTTTCTCCCCTTTCGAGGATACAGTTCGGTTCCACCTGAAAATCATCGTCTTGTCCCACCTGTACATCATTCCAATTTACAACATGAGTAGCATCATGTACATACTTCTCTAAAAATGATATATGAAAAACATTTTGTATCTTTAAATTTGGTGGCAAAGCCAGTTGGTATGCCATTGGTCCAACCCTTGACAATATTTTGAAAGGACCACAATACCTGGGTGCCAACTTGGAACAGCTTCCCAATTTCAATGAACTCTTTTTCGATCTTACCTTAAGAAAAACATGTTCACCAACCTAGAACTCTTTATGAGTCCTTCTAAGATCTGCTTGACTCTTTTTCCTATATTGGGCAGCTTTGAGATTTCTTTGTACCTATTTCACAGTTAGTTCTAATTCCTGCAACAATTCAGGTCCTAAAATCACTCTATTTACTGGGTCATTCCAAGAAACAGGTGTATCAAATTTCCTACCATAAATAATTTCAAAAGGGGTAAGCCTGGCTGATGCATGATAATGGTTATTATATGCAAATTCTGCTAAATGCAAGTAGTCTTCCCACTTACCAGGCTGATCCTTAACATACATCCTAAGTAAGTCTTCCAATACCTGATTCACTTTTTCTATCTGTCCATCCATTTGTGGATGAAATGATATACTGAAGTTTAAGGTTGTATTCAACCCTTTAAATAAAGACCTCCAGAAGTTTCCAGTAAACTTAGAATCACGGTCTGAAATTATCACTTTTGGTATCCCATGTAATCAAAAAAAAAAATTCATGAAGATTTATGCAATGTCTGGAGCCTTATGAGTAGTCTTTACAGGTATTAAGTGTGCTGCCTTGCTGAGTTTATCCACTACCACCATGATAGAGTCATTTTGTTTCTGATTTTTGGGTAATCCGATAATAAAATATATGCTTATAACTTCCCATTTCCAGCTAGGTATAGGCAATGGCTGCAACAGTCCAGCCGGATGTTGATGTTCAACCTTCACTTTTTGACAGTCCAAACACTTAGCTATGTACTCTGCTACTTCATCCTTCATTCTGGGCCAATAGTACTCTTTCCATAGCATAGTGATGGTTTTCTGATAACCTGGATTACCAGAGTAATGGCTTTTGTGCATCTAATCTAAAATCAGAATTTTTACTTCTAGTATGTTGGGTACATACAATCTATTTTTGTATAATAACAGTCCATTTTTCTTTAAACTGTAATTTGCCATAAAAATTTTAGAATTGTTATTTGTTGTCTTTTCTTGTAATTTTCTGTATTCTTCATCCGTTTCACTCCCTTCCAGGATCTGATTTTCTAAATCTGTTGAGTATGTACTCATGACTAAAATAAAATTCAACTTTGCTTTACGACTTAATGCATCAGCAACCTTGTTCTATTTCCCTTTAATATGCTGAATTTCAAAATCATATTCACCTAGAAAAGTTAACCATCTAGCTTGTCTAGTGTTCAAATTTGTCTGATCTAATAAATATTTCAAACCCATGTTATCCGTCAACAAGGTAAATTTTCTGCCAATAAGGTGGTGACGCCACATTTTTAAAGCGTGAATTAATGCTAATAACTCCAAATCATAAGGAGAG
Organism: Larix kaempferi; assembly: GCA_027924585.1. Lineage (NCBI taxonomy): Eukaryota > Viridiplantae > Streptophyta > Pinopsida > Pinales > Pinaceae > Larix > Larix kaempferi. The sequence continues at coordinate 3,733,884 of BSBM01000358.1, read as the reverse complement.
TAGTTCTTCTCATGTATTTTCAGCTTTCTAGACTCGTAACACAACAGCATGTCCCTCTTGTGTTAGGACTCCATCGAGTCTGTCATTACATGCATCGATGCATACTATAAAATCCTTATTAGGATCTGCTATCCTCAGAATAGGCGTTGTAGTTAGTAATTCCTTTAGCTTTTTAAAACTGTCTGAACATTTCTGATCCCACACAAATTTCTTCCCTTTCCTCTGTAAGGAGGTTATGGGGTTTGCAATATTTGAAAAACCCTCTATAAATTTTCTATAATATCTAGTAATTCCCATAAATCATTGTACATCTGACACATCCTTAGAAACCGGCCAATAATTAATGGCTCTTATCTTATCGAGGTCAACCGAAATTCCTTCCTTGGAAATTATGTGTCCTAAATACTAAATTTTATCCTTGTGAAAGTCACACTTACTAAACTTAGCGTATAGTTGATGATCTCTCAAAACTTGTAAAATAATACGTAGATGTTCGTCATGCTCTTCTTTGCTTTTAGAATACACTAGAATGTCGTCTATGAACACAATAGCAAATTTATCTAAGTATTTGTGCATAATATTGTTCATTAAACACATAAATATAGCCGGAGCATTAGTCAATCCAAATGGCATGACTATGAACTCATAATGTCCATATCGAGTTCTAAAGGCTATTTTGAAAATATCCTCATCGTTCACACGAACTTGATGATATCCTGACCTTAAATCAATCTTTGAAAATATTGTTGCTCCATGCAGCTGATCAAATAGATCATCTATGTGGGGCAATAGATATCGATTCTTGATTTTCATCTTATTCAGTTGGCGATAATCTATACAAAGCCTTGGGGTGCCATCTTTCTTCTTAACAAATATAATAGGTGCTCCCCAAGGAGACACGCTAGGTCTTATATAGTTTTATCAATCAATTCCTTCAACTGTGATTTCAACTCATTTAATTCCAGTATATTCATCCTATATGGAGCTTTAGAATTTGGTACCGCTCCTGGGATTAACTCGATGGTAAAATCTAGATCTCTTTTAGGAGGTAATCCTGGAATCTCCTTAGGAAAAACATCTTTGAAATCTTCTAGGATAGGTATGTCTTCTAGTTTCAGTTTGTCCTCTTTAATAATAAACTCATCATTCACTACATTTACTGCAAACATTTGACATCCTTTTCTAACTGCTCTCTTTACTTTCATAGCTTAAATCTGTCTAAGTGATGTCTTTCTTGGAATCCCTTTTACTTCTACTATTTTTCCTTCATCATTTAAACATGTAAAACTCTTCTCATAACAATTCAGAATGACATGATGGGCTTCCAACCAGTCCATTCCGATTAAGATATCATAGGATCCTAAAGGTAAAACATTCAACTTGGTTTGTGTCTTTAACTGATTCATGGATAAAGCACAACTTTCAATAAAATTAGATACTTTCCTTTTTGTTCCTCTTGATAGTCTAACTAACCAAGATTTACTGAATGTTTATGTTTTCAATTTAAAACTTTCTACAATATATGGTGATATATAACTTAAGCTAGCACCTGGATCAATCAAAATAGTAACAGGATGGTTTTGTAGCATACCTTCAATCTCTACCATAGAGACTTGATGATCTACTTGCCTGTTGTCTAGTGCTGCATTAATTCTAAGCATCTCCCTTTCCAAGTCTCCAACAGTAGGTTCAGTCTGTATGGAATGAATATTATTAGTTGTTCACTTCCTCTTGGGGCATTCTGATGCATAATAAGGACCTTGACACTCAAAACATTTGATAGGTGCCTTTTGATCATTAGTTATGGTAGCATTGGGAGTATTTCTAGGAGCTGTAAAATTCTACTGTTGATTATTTCTGGGATTATTTCCTTGAAAATTCCGATTCTGAAATATTTTCTTTTGGAAACCAGAATTTCCACTAAACCTAAAATTTTTCTTTTCAGCTCAAAATTGTTGGGTTTATGACTTTTCCAGTTTGATATCCCTTCTCTTTTTCTATTAGTGTCATAATAGAAAATTGCTTTCCTCATGGCCTCTTCTAATGTCTTTGGATTGTCATACTCGATTCTATCCTTGATGTTTAAAGGTAGACAACTCGGGTATCTTTGGATCTTCGATTTTTCTTCCATGAGGTATATCTTTGGATCTTCGAGTATTTTTCTTCATAGTATTGTTTAGATAAGAACTTCTTCTTGAAGTATCTTTTAAAAGTGCTCTAATTCACATCATTGTTTTTTATGCCCTTCACTCTTTTGATGTCCTGCCACCAAATATCCACCTTCCTTATCAAGTTGTATATTGCCATCTTTGCCTTCAATGATTCAGAATAATCATAAATTTGGAAGTACTTCTTCATGCCGAACAGCCATGCTTGTGTTGTCTCTCTCTTTTCAGTTTTACCATTGAAGGTTGGGGGATTGATTTTCTTGAACTCCCTAGAAATCTGTTCATACTGTTTGTGACTTTTCTTTTAGGTTTGTAGTCTCCTTCGCTACTATCACTTGAATACTTTCGTTTCTTTTTGCATTTGTCATGGGAAGCTTTTGATGATGTTGAAATGTTGTTCGCATCATCAGTTTTCATTTTCTTACCCCTGTCTCGATGAGGTAAATCTTCAATCTTAGAGGTATTTTCAATTTCTCTATCTTGTTCGTCAGTTGGGCATTGTTCGAATAGTACTTGATTAAGTTCCTCTTGTGCCTTCAGAATTTTCTCATTGTCTTGTTTTACAGATCTGATTTCTGCTTTTAACTCTTGAAATGAACGTAACAATTCTGATGAATTATCATTTAATTCGCCATGGAATTCTTCTTCATAATGCTGTCCCATGCTATGACTGTTGGGTTGAAATTTGTCTTCTAAATGTTCAGCTGATCCTTCCATACCTGTAACTTAAAATAATTTTTGTATAACACAAATAGTTTAAATTTTAATTAGTAAGATTTTTGCTATAAATAAATTTTTTGCTGCGTGCTCTTGGACCTTTTCAGGCCTAGAGTTTGAACATGAGCTCTGATACCACATGTAACATCCCGTAAAAATACCAAAATTTAAAATTTTTTAAAATAGCAATAATTATCGAAGTTGTTAATGCGGAACATATAAAATAATTAAATTTCTTAACTAGGATAATCAATAACGATGACACGTCATAATTCTCAAATAAAATATGATGTGATTGTATTTGCTATTTCAGATTTAAACGGATGCTAAACTCCTTAACAAAAGATCTTTTTATGATTATGCACAAGAATACAATTTACAGATCTGCTTAAGTTTTATATGTGATTACACGCTATTCATAGGTTTGTATCAATATGATGTTCTTGAAGATGTGCTGACAGTTTGTTTGTATGATGACGAAGGGGTCCTACGAGGTACCCTGGGGTTTACTTAGCTATGTTTACCTAAGGCATTTGAATCATGTTTCCATGTGCAGACAGCAGGTAAGAATTTCTATGGCAACATGTGTTAAGAGTACATGTGTCTTTCAATTCATCGTCAATGTAATATTAAAATGCTAGGTACTTTCTTGCGAAACAAGCTACTGGAGGTATGGATACTTGGTTCTAAATCTAGCTCATGTGCTGACTCACCAACTCTTCAGTGTTAAGAATTCACGTCATCCATTTAGTTTTTATAATACTATGTTTATTATCACAGGACTATCGTCATTAATATCAAGCGGCATTACCAATGTGCTTTGGTAGTCCTTTTTGAAAGCTTGTAGGAAATAGTGTTTGTACTATTTAACTATCATTATATTTTGCATCTATAGAACTTAGACTATTCTGAGTCTTGAATTTATCATTTGATTATCATTACACAATTAATATATGAATGGTATACTGACTAGTACTTGTGCTATGAACTTAGCATTATAGTGTATAACGTCGCCACTTAAACTATACATATGGTATTACTTTTATCATTATATTTTGCAATACAAAGCTATTTGTGTGAAATATATAATGAATATAGTGTTTATGCTAGCAATTAGCATTATAATTTGCTTGAGAACTATTCTTATAGTCCTACTCTTTTCAATTGATTACAATATAAAGCTAATATGTGAACCATATCATGTACATAGTATCTATGCTAACATTACGCATAAATAAAATCCTAACTAAATCTATGGTTTTTATTGATCAAATGATTAATAATTTATATGGCTAATTTATGAGACATATATGATTTATCCTATATGACTATACCTGAACCATAGAATGAAATGTAAATATTGTAAAGTGACTATGTGTTCACACAAAACATTTGGCATATAATCCAATGTTACGATATATAACAATAAACTATAGAGATTATTAGGAAATACGATCCACGAATCTAACACACAAATATATTAAAGTTTGCACTTTGCATGCCTTCCAAGCTGGTCTTGATAGGCCTAGCATTAACGTCATTCCACGGTCGAGTGAGGTGGAAGCCTAGTTATAAGGTCTTCACGTGGTTTGTGTTTGTAATGAGCATCACAATAAGCTGAGCTGTGCCATGCACTAGCTCTCGGTGTCACGTCCCCATTTTTACCCCCTTCACATTAATTTGTAAATGATGTAAATATTGTAATTCGATCATGGTGAGGAGCTCAAGGCCAAGGCCCCACCATTGATTTAGCATTTTATGTATCAGCAAGTGAAGAAATAGATGCCTATGGTTTTTGTGCTAGATAGGCACAATGTAAATAAGACATCATGTAAATACGAATTTTAATAAAAATACCCACAACTAGCTATGCAATGCAACAAAGAGATGGGGGCATGATTCTACAAGGAATAGGGAGGGAAATTATTCAAACCCTTGAGCCAATGGTGTTAATCCATATGTCAATGAGGAAACCCATGAACTTTCAACTACCCATTTTGGGTTATGGACCCAATCATTTAATTCTTCCATAAATTGGTTGAGGCAGTTAATGCCTTGGGAATGAAGAAGTATGGCAGCCAATTTTGTGCATGGGCAAGCCATCAACTGGAAAAATCATGTTTTTGCTTGTTGGGCAAGAAAACACCCTCGAAATGGTGCCCAAAGCCATTCTGAACAGCCAGTCTCTACTCACTCACGCAGTTGGAGTTAGCTGGGTCTTTCCCTACATGTTTTTCATCCAAATCCTGGATCTTTCCATGCCTGGGAGTTTGTTTTTGCATATACAATAGCTTGGGAGAGAAGGGCCACGATTTGGGGACTATATGGAGGTCGTTTTTGACCCAGAATGTCCAAGGACGTTTTTCTAAAAACGGATTTGGCTTCCCAAGGTTGTTCCCCATCTTCCAGTTTCATTTTTGTGTTTTCCCATGTTTTTCTGAGTGAGTCGAAACCCCATCTCATGCATCCCACTATGGAAAACATTTTCCTCATGCCCAGCAATTGTGGTTGTTGTTAAGTGCATCCCATTTTGGATTTGAACCTGTGAGCAAGAAACTTGGACTGGTAGTGGACAGAATTGGCTTGATAAACCTAGTGGAGGGAGTAACCTCTCAAAAACATCAAGAGGGATTTGGCTACTTTTCTATGCACACCTTGAGAGCACTATAAAGGAAGGTATGGCTTGAGGGACTGTGTGGCAGTGAAGAGAATACTCCCTTGTGCTGGGTGTGTAGGCATTGTGAGTGCCAAGCTGAATAGATCTGGGAGGGGTATCCTTAGCTCTGTGGTTGAGCACACTAGCTTAGCAATTCTTCCTTTCCATTTCCTAGTAGCCTGATAAACCCAATTGTAGATTGGCTTGGCTCATCTTGGTGAATGCTTGGCTATGTGTGAGTCTGCTGTTCCCTGGTTCCTTGTAGAGATCATGCCCAGCTCAGGGGTGGCAGTTGTATCAAGCGGTTGATAAGCACAACTGGCCTATGGTTGGGTGGAACATTGCAGTTGCATAGCCAGTTGCTTGGGACTACTTTGTTTTAAAATAAGTACTCTCATTTTCTATTTCTGCAATGTCTATACTTAATGGCTATCACGACATGCTAAGTGTATGCTAGATAGTAACATGACTTTAATTCTGCTATGATTAATTACAATATTCCTATGACATGAACAGCTTGAATGTCTTGAATGCATGATGGACGTGTGATAGATTTCTAACCTTGCTGTGTGTTAATTCTGCACATGTTTTACTTTTGCTGTGTTACCTTAGATTTCCACATTTGCATGCATGTCTTTTATGTTATGTGGACATTTTTAATTAGTGATTATGGGGCTAATTGCCCAGTTTTAGCACCACGTCCTCTCCATCATGCTGGTATGATGGGAGGGGACGTGACACTCGGTCTGCCTACTTGGCAATTGGTAGATGAAGTAATCAATGCAATATTGATTGCAATCATTGCTCGAATATCAACGTGCCTTAACTAGTAGATATCCCACCGTTGATCTCTGCAGGATCTGGGGTTGTGAATGAAACCCTATTCACGCGTTGGTAAGTAATGGAAAAATGGTTTTCTAGCATTCATTGTTGCATTTAGTGGTAAGGTTGCAGAGCCGACTGTTTGCTACAATGTAGGGTTTTAGAGTTTGATGAGAGGAGGACTCCTTCCTCGGTTTCGAACCTTGGACCTGTGAGGGATAGTTTTAATAGTTGCAGGTTTACACTCTTGTACCATGGTGCTATGATATAGTCATGGAAGTTGTGTATGGTCCTTTTGTTAGTTGTTGAATGTGATAGTTCGAACTAGGGTTCGATCCTCCAGTTGGTGAAATGGTCTTCTGTGTTTAGCTCGTGGTTGCTGTCAAAAGCCATCAAGCTTCATCGTTTTTGCTAGTGTGGTGTGCCAATGTTCATAGCTTCATTTCTAATGGTAAGTACTCATGACAATGAATGTATTACTGTGTTATTTTCTTTTATATTTGCAATTCTTGTTTTGTAACCCTTCGAGCTATACCTTGGCAGGTACCCACTTCGTAGGAGGTTGCTATGCAAGGGGTTTGGAATGGAAATGATGCATCCACTTCCTGGCAAGCTCCAGTGGTTCTCGAAACCTCGTAGGTGCCTTTGGGCATGGTTTTGATGGTGATTATTGTGTGCCGAGAGTTGGAACTATTCGACCTTGTTTCAGTGATGGCCAAGTGTGAAGTTTTAATGTCTTGTTTTGATAGATGTTGTATAGAGGATAACCTTCAGTTATTTAAGTTGCTATTCGGCTCTTTGATTCCTGGCTACATCATTTGATAAGAACTTCGCACTCGTATTTGTGCTGCTAAAAGTTAAGGGTAAAACCCTGTGTAGTTTGTGGATCTTGAACTGATTTTTATGTTTTGGTTGAAAAGGGGTAAACCTCTGTGTAATGTTGGAACCTTAACAGGTTCGATATGTAAACCCTGTTATTTATAAATGTTGAATGCGTAACCAAGAACTGAGGGTTCACTTACTCTTCTAAAATAGTGGCTCATTTGTAAAGAAGTGTTTTGTTTTGATGTAATGGTTGAAGGGTTGTTTATATAACTATTAAGTGGTGCCGAACAACTATAGTTGTCTTTGGCTGAGAGTTATGGTTTGCATAATTGTAGATAGTTGATTCCTGTACTTCATTATCGTTGTTGATAATTACGTTTTTGGAATCGTGATGAGATAGTTTAGCTGTTAAGTGTTTTTGGAAGGGCTATGCCACAGTGTTCGATTTTGTTTCATGAATGAAAACCTACCTGTAGATTTCGTTTGCTATCTGGCTTGTACTGAGCCTTTGTACTAGAGGCTTAACCTGTGTATCAAATGGTTTCGATGTTGTGTATGTGTTCTTGCTAGGGTTGTGAGCTATCGTTAGACATTGATACTAAATCGTGCTTTCTGCTAAGTGATGCTTATTGTCTGGTCGTAGTCTCGATATGCTTAAAAGATAGTATGGTTATATGAAATATTAGTTAGGGTCTAGAAATCTATAACTGTTATAATCTCAAAAAAGAAATGTCTAAAGTTTTCCATGAATGGCTTGAGAAGAAATTTATGAACTTTGTAAATAGAAACTAGGGTTTGTGATATCTTAGGGTTTGATGCTACTGTGTAGGTATTTATATTTCATAGTTGAAATCAAATGTGTTAGTTTTTTGAATAAATAAAGTGTGTGTACTTATAACAATTTTGTATAGAACATAGTTTTTGCGGCTGTTATATTTCTTAGAATGTAAGTACTTGAAAATTGTTAATTTTTCAGAATTTACTTCAATCTTATCTAGGATCTTAACTGAGAGAACAACATGTACATCATATCTACAGCATATGAATCATGGACACAATAATTCAAGCACACAAGAGACACAGAGTTTACTTGGGGAAAACCATAAAGGTGAAGAACCCCAATAACTTCCTCAGAGATAGATAGAGCAATGATACAACCCAAGCATAAGAGATAGACATCTCCTAGCAGCAGCTTCTCCTCCTCCACAAGTGCGCCATCTCTCGAGAGTGTGAGAGAGAATAGAATGTGTAAAATGAGAGAGACACACTCTCTATTTATACACTAACTTGACTTGACCTTTACTCAACTAGGTCAGCCTCAACTTAACCACTTAACATAATGCTGACTGGGCCGACACCCAATAGGGTGGTCTAATAACCCTTTGACCCACATGGCTTACCCCCACTAGGGTGGTCTAATAACCCTTCGACCCACATGACTAATACAGGGCCGACCCCAACAAGGTGGTCTAATAACCCATCAAGTATAAGTTACGACACTTACAATATAAATGATGACACTTCCGTATAGAGGAATAATAACATCTCTATAGGAATAAAAACACTTTCGTATAGAGGAATAATACCATCTCTATAGGAGTACAATATACATATATGAAATACATTCCGAAGTTACATATACATCAACACTCCCTCTTAACTAGGAAGGTATTTCTCGACACATGTCTTCTAGCACAAGTCTTCTTCTCTGGATCATCGTCACTGGATAATCGTCATCGAGTCATCGTATTCGTCATTGCTGCTGCTATCTCAATCAATCTCTGAATCTACTCGTCATAGGAAGTTCTACAGAGCCAGTCCTTTTTCATACTGGATGTAGCCCCACCACCTGCAGGTCTTCATCATCACTGGCCATACTGTGGAATCCTCAGGACTTATTACGTGAGTCAACAAAACCTCTAAAGAGCATCCCAGGACTGATTACGAGCACACAGCTCAACCTATCGGATCTCCCAGGACCTTTTACATGCTACTACACAACCTGTCCACGGCCACAAAGTATCACGAAGCAGAATCCAGATGCACACACATAGCACTTACACTCACCAGCATGGGAGGACCAACCTACTACCATCCGTGAAAGGCTCACAGCACTTACATAAACGACCATGGGAGAACACATCTGCCACCATGTCAGAAAGGCTCTACACTTACATCAATGCACATGGGAGAACACATCTACCACCATGTCGGAAAGGCTCTACACTTACATCAACGCACATGGGAGAACATATCTACCACCATGTCGGAAAGGCTCTACACTTACATCAACGCACATGGGAGAACACATCTACCACCATGTCGGAAAGGCACTGTGCATCTGTGTCTTCAGAACTCATCACACATAATCCAACTGATTATGTAATGTATCCACCTGATACATATGATCATCCTAATCATCATCATAGCATCATCCTGATGCATATCATCTAGAGTATCATCCTGATACTCATCACTGCATCGTCCTAATGCATATCTGGAGCAACATCCTGAAGCTTGCCATCCATGATCATCCTGATCATACAATGCATCCACCTTATGCATATCAAGTATCTACCTAATACATATCATCATACATGATCCACCTGATCATATAATGTATCCACCTGATACATACACAGATACATGATCCACCTGATCATACAATGTACCCACCTGATATATATATCAACATACATGATCTACCTGATCATACAATCGTATCCACCTGATACATATACAGATACATGGTCCAAGCATCCAACATGATGCATACATACATAAATGATCCAACTAATCATACAGAGCAGAAACTAGAACATCATCCTGATGCTCATCATCCATGATCCTCTTGATCATCATAGCATCGTCCTCTTCAGATCATCTCATCATCCACGAAGCACAACCTAGATGCACATCATCCAACACTTACACCATCTACATGGGAGAACACATCTACCACCATTCGGGGAAGGCTCCAGCCCTTACTTTTTCACCATGGGAGAACACATCTACCACCATGTGAAAAATGGCTTCAGCCCTTACATCTACACCATGGGAGAACACATCTACTACCATGTGAGAATGGCTCAGAAATTACATCACGACCATGGGAGAACACATCAACCATGTCAGAAATTCTCATGTGCAACTGCATCTTCTGGACTCATCACTTCCCTTTGGAAGGACCCTCGATCTGAAGTGCACCAAGCCTCTCTCTGAAGTACTCAAACTGCACTATGGCCAACGGCTTGGTCAATACAACTGCAACCTTCTCATCCATCGCAACATACTCTGCTTCGGCTGTACTCAATGCTACGCAGGACTGCTTCCTGCTAAACCAAGAGATCACACTTGATCCCATACTGAAGCAGCACCCAAAAGTGCTCTTCCTATCTATAGCACTGCCTGCCCAATCTGAATCAACATAACCCTGTAGGTTAAACTTTTGATTCGCATCATACTTGAGCCCATAATGAACTGTACCCTTCAGGTACCTCAGAATATGCTTTACAGCAACCAGGTGAACACTCCTCAGATCCGTCAGGAACTAGCTCAATGTGTTCACCGCAAAGCAAATATCTAGTCTCGTGTTCGTCAGGTACATCAAGGACCTAATCATCCAACGATACATAGTGATATCAACCGGCTCAGATGAAGCATCACACAGAAGCTTCAGGTTTGACGCCATAGGTGTGGCCATGTCCTTGCAGTCCATCATCCCAAACCTCTTTAGAATCTTTACTACATACTTCCTTTGTCCAAGGAAGATTCCATCTGCAGTTTGCCACACCTCCATGCCAAAAACAGATAGTGCATCATCTCCAAGTTCTTCATCTCGAACTTGGCAGCAAGCTTCCACTACGTGTCGGCAATCAATCTATCTTCACCTATAATAAATAGGTCATCCACATACAAAAGTAGTATCACTGGATTTCATTCCTCAACCTTGTAGTGAAGGTTGGAATCCGCTTTACTCTTGGTAAAGCCCAAACTGGATAGAAAGCTATCTATCCTACCATACCAAGTTCTGCACATATATGACTCCCTATCATGTGTCTCAGAACCAAGTGGCTGCTCCACATACACTTCCTCTTCAACTACACCATTCAAGAAAGTTGTCTTGAAATTCATCTGGTGTATCTTCCACTTCATCACTATAGCCAGAGCAAGTACTGATCTGATGGAAGTGGATCTAGCTACAGGAGAAAAATTCTCTATGCTACTATCTGCAACATACTTGATCTTTATAGATCCACATGGAAGTCATGATAGACTTCCCTTCAGGTCTTGGGATTTCATCCCAAACATCTTTATGATCTACTGGTATTCCTCGATCGTGGCATTCTTCCCAGATCCTGGGAACTTCAATATCTTCAATAGATAGATTTGTTGCTGGACCAAATGTTGTAGTCCTTCTTTTGTAGGTGCTCGTATACAATCTTTCCTACAAAACAACGTAAATTGCATGATTAGAAACATCTCATAGTTTTCAGAACAAATTCTTACATATAAAGAAATATGTCATACAGTCATGCAATTATCTTAGCTAATGCTTCAATACAACATTTATCCATATTCCGTAACTTTCTAGATGCCTTCCAATCTCTACCAGAACGTTGTTAAGAGTGTGCACAACTCCCAACATGTCAGCAAAGAGGTTTCATTCTAGATAAGTAGTAATGGAATGTTGTACAGTGCCATAGGCCACTTACCCATGTATATTAGTAGTATACTATTCATCAATGCAACTATTCTAATATGCATAATACACAACCTAATTCTAGGAATATCAATATATACATTATTGAAAAGTATTATTTAAATAATCAAATATGCAAGAAATGATAATTCAAATACTTATATTTGTTTGTTTGTTGGGTTGACTCCCTCTCAGTCTTTGCTTCCTTTCTGTAACTCCATTCTGATGAGAAGTGGTCATCTCCCTCTGAATATCTGCATCCTTGCAGAAGCTACTGAAGTGTGCTCCCTCTTGATCTTTGCTTCCTTGCAGGAACAACTGGAGTGTGCTCCCTCTTGATCTTTGCTTCTTGGATTACCTGTTCTTGACCTTACATCCATCTTGGACCACCATGCAAGCTTGAGTGTGCACTAGTGTCATCTTTGTGTCATCCTCAAGATCTCATACATAACCATACATACATTAGTATAATCTCAATACTATCAAAACATTATGATCCTAAATAATCTTAACATGTATGGTCATGATTATTTCAGACACAGATAATAAACATTAGTATTCAAGGTTTCAGGGAAGACTTCTTTTACTCATGCATATTCTTATTTGATCATAGGACTCTTCTGGTTAGTCAAGTCATCAATCAAGATAACAGACATAATATGCATAAACCCTTGATTACTTACATTTCTAACTCTATGAATAAACATAACCAATCATACCAAGTATACTTATATACGGGATCCTAACACAAGGTAAGATTCTAACTTGATATAGGAAAAACATACCTAGATTACTATGTTAGCTAGTTATGTCTAACATACCCACATGATGTCTTCTGGTTCTCTTCAAAGACTTGTTCTAGTAACCTACATGTCTCATAAGTTAACCATTGTAGAACCAAGTTATACATACCTCGTAAGTAGATCTTCTATGTGATCCATGAAAATGGATGAATCTTTGTCTTCATGTCACCATGATTATATGTTCTTGAAGTAGAACATGATTTGTCTTTCTTGGTGTACCTTTCATGTTAGCGAACAACATAAACCTCATACAACATCACAATGCATTAGTACAATCATAAGTGTCAAAACCTTAATCAATGAATATTTTCTATCATGTATTCATAATTCTATTAAGGTGATACGACAAGTCTAGTAATTAATCAAGATTGTACTAACCGTAATGATATAAAGACAAACATATCATAAAATTAACCATGAACAAGATTCGAAACATACCTGTAAGTCATACCTGTCGAGATTGCTTGTAATCTTCTTATGTAAGGCCTTAGCCTCATCTCCCTATGAAACAAGAACTTCTTCACTTATGCAGGTGACCAATACATTCTCTTCTAGGATTAACCCAATCCACTTGATTTGCATAAATTAGATCTGGAGCTAGATTAGGGTTTGTCAGAGAAACCCTAAAAATTCAAACATTGAATTTCAAACTTCTGAAAGGATAGAAAGATGTGCCTTTCCGAGCTAGTCAACATGGTATACTCAGAATTTGAAAACTGCAAACTTTCACCCCTAAAAATTGCCTTTGAAGCTTCTGGATTCACTGGACATGACCCCGAACTAGGGTTTGATAAATCCCACCCTTCTTCCCAATCAAAAGGTTCGATCCAAAGCTCTAAGCTTCTATTTTTCTAGGGAGCTTCCAGCCATGGAAACAGATTTCAAAAATAACCATTTTTGCAAAAGCCCTAATTTTCACTTTTCCAATCAAAGTCCTAAACTAGGGTCTGATGAAGCTCAGCCTTCTGCCCAACCAAAAATTCTGATATTGGTTTCTAAATTTTGATATTGATGAGTAGCATTCATCCGTAGTCTCAGATTAAAAAAATTCAAACTTTCTCCAAAACCCTAAATTTCGGAAGCCATGAATGAAGGTGCTAAAAAAAACTTATGTTTTGACATAAATATGTACCTATTTGCTTCTAGTGTAACACCGAAATTTTCGATCCACAGGGACTGAAATTTTTTTCTATGATAGCCCGACCTGTCATATTTCCAACCCCACAGGTCTGAACTCAAATGTATTCTCTGAGAGAGATTTATGCCAAGTGTCACAACGTGACCTTTTGATGGGATAAAACATGAGAGCGAAGTTGTACGGAGTTCCATGTGTCACTGGTTCAGTTTCGACCTCTAAAAAAGTTGCTTGAGAAAGTACAGTCCGTGCACTACCTGTCACTTTTTATGAAATTTCATTTGGAGCTTCCTAGCCCAAGTTATGACCTTTTTTCCAAGGTCACCTATTTATGACTGAGATCTGGAAGAGGCAGAAACCCTATATTGTACAGATCATAAAACACAAAGTACAATGAATTAGAGGTTTTCCTTTGGACATTATGTACATGGGGATCTTAGCTTCTCCCTATACAATTTTCATACCATGAAACCTTTCCAAAATTTATTTATAGTGAAAGTGCTACGATGACTGGTTTTTGCTATATCAAGCCCTAGCATCGCAAGTGCAACAAGTGTCATACATGCCATACCATGCCTTCTTTCAGGCTAGCTCTGATACCATATTAATTTTTCAGAATTTACTTCAATATGATCTAGGATCTTAACTGAGAAAACAACATGTACAGCATATCTACAGCATATGAATCATGGACACAATAATGCAAGCACACAAGAGACACACAGTTTACTTGGGGAAAACCATAAAGGTGAAAAACCCCAATAACTTCCTCAGAGATAGATAGAGCAATGATACAACCCAAGCATAAGAGATAGACATCTCCTAGCAGCAACTTCTCCTCCTCCACAAGTGCGCCACTCTCCTGAGAGTATGAGAGAGAATAGAATGTGTAAAATGAGAAAGACACACTCTCTATTTATACACTAACTTGACTTGACCTTTACTCAACTAGGTTGGCCTCAACTTAACCACTTAACATAATGCTGACTAGGCCGACACCCAATAGGGTGGTCTAATAACCCTTTGACCCACATGGCCAACCCCCACTAGGGTGGTCTAATAACCCTTCGACCCACATGACTAATATAGGGCCAACCCCAACAAGGTGGTCTAATAACCCATCAAGTATAAGTTACGACACTTACAATATAAATGACGACACTTCCGTATAGAGGAATAATAACATCTCTATAGGAATACAAACACTTCCGTATAGAGGAATAATACCATATCTATAGGAGTACAATATACATATATGAAATACATTCCGATAGTTTTTGGAATAAATAAAGTGTGTGTACTTATAACAATTTTGTACAGAACATAGTTTTTGCAGCTGCTATATTTCTTAGAATGTAAGTACTTGAAAATATAAAATTTATGATATTGAAATGCATGTGATTACTATCTGAAATAGATAGAGTTGAAAAGAAAAGTATAGAACTGTGAAGAAACAAAATGTGTTTCTATTTAAGAATGAGATGAATGCTAAGCAGTTGTTTATACTGTACTGTATTATATCCTGCGTTTAAGCATAAGACAGAATTTAACAAGAACACTACTATATTCATCTTTTCAATCAATGGCATTCTTCCTATCTCTCATGTTTCTTAATTTACTTCTCCATACTGGAGTACGATGCAGAAAACAACATGGGGAAAATATAGAGATAGTTTTCGATTCAATCATTTCATAAAAAAATTTCATTCAGAATCATACTTAGATCAGAAAATAAAATTGTTTCTTCTATATGACTGTAATTAATAATTCTATTATGCAGAAACATTGAACTATAAACAAAAGTGAGAACAGTAAAACTTGGTTGATTGTAGGAGAAACAAACAGCCAAAGGAACCTATTCCACCCAACCTATTCTTGAAAACAGCCAAGTTACTCACCTTAGGACCCCCGAGCATGTTCACTGAACCACCAGGAGGAAGATTCCGTACAGGCCTTAGTACATCAACTTGCAGTAGAATATAGATTTTCCAGTCATAAAGACTCAGCAGTCAAAGAGACCTACACCAGCACCTCTAGTTTTCTTTCTCAGTATAACAAGCAGACTCACAATTGCACTCTCACATAGCCTCCCTATTCGAATCTCTCAGTGATCACCTGATGCACTTGAGGAATATTTCTGCAGAAAATATTATAGGGGGGTTTCCTGTCCAATTCGAATTGCCTTATCTACGCTTCCTAGGCCTTTTAGTGGTTAACTGGTGATTAATGATTTTTCTACTCTCTTCCACCCACTTGGGGGATAATGACACAAATTTAGCGGTAGTTGTCCCATAACCAACAGCTAGTGGTTGAGTGCAAATGCTTCCATCTGTCCCATACCTTCTAATAGCTTTCATTCCTCTTAGTGGGTCAGTGAACACTCATTTAACAATTCCCTTGGGTATTTGTCTCCTATTTTAATTTATTAAATAATAATAATCAGTAATTACAATCATCCTTGACCAAACTTGGTCATAATTACAAAACTTTGTAATTATAATTTAACATAAAGTATTTTGCAAATAAAATAATATTCTTGGAATGTGGGTAGATGACATCAGGACATCTATCCGTCAAGTGAAAGCAGTTTGTTTCAAAAAGTTCAGACTCAACTGGTGTCCAGTAGCAAGCAACATGAAGAAGAGTGGTAAGTTGTGCAGGTTTGAACCAATCAACACTGGATGGGCAGAAGAATTCCCTAAATGTGTAGAGCTCGTCACGAATGTCGACTAGTTTTCTTTCTTTGAGAAAATTAAAGGTTATAACACTGAGGTTACCCAGTCATTTTCCCAAAGTCAGTCAGACTCCTTCATTCAGTTCCAAACCCTGAAGTTCAAATTAACCGAGGACTTGATAGTTGAAGTAATACGGTTTCCCATTGAAGGAGATCGTTGGTTCAAACAACTCCCCTTCAAAGTTGATTTGAGCTTATTTCTGTTACCCAGGTTCGAATCTTTAGATTGGAATAAGGGAATTCATCTAAGCAATTTTAAGCAAGAATGGAGGGAAGTTGTGGGGATTGTGCAGGGTTATATTACCTGTGAGGGAAGATTTGCCACGATGTACAAATATCATTTTAGGTTCCTCTTACATCTAATTGGACAGTTGAAAATTAATTTTCCATTCTACTTGTTGAAAAGCCTTATTAAAATGTCTAACGGAGTAAAAGGACACATTGATTATACAAGTCAGCCCATTTTTCATCATGGCTTAGTCAAATTAATAGTATCAACAGAACTCAAGAAGAAGAATCATAATTGGCAGCATTTCCTCTTTTGGTCGGGTTTTGAACCTGAGAAGATTGCAAATCAATAGGAAGCAAAAAATTCTGTTAGCGAACAAAAGAACTCTGAAAGCAGGCACTAAATTCAGAGAGAACCAAGCATCTCAAAAATATAAAAAAGGAATATGGTTGAAGAAATAAACTCAGCAGAAGAGTTTGGCTTGGAAAAAGAACAAGAAGAACCAGTTCAAGAACATCCACAGGAAGGAAGGCCTCTGGTTTCATGCAATGAAGACATTACATCGTCTCCAAATACTCCTAATGTCATCAAAGAAAGGCTAATGGAAGAAGGTATGGCTCCTTATCCTAATATTGAAACTTCTGTCAAGTCTTTCTCCAAACATGAAATTTCAAAATGGAGGCCTAAAACCAAGGCAACAAATAAACTAAGGACAAATATGAGAAGGATTCTAAATCCTAAATTGGAAAAAGAAGAGATTACTAAAATTGAAGATTCCTCAAGTGAGGAAGACTCTAAGATCGGAAAACTAGAACCAAATTCAGAATAAGTCTTTGAAGACACAAAGAAGAATGACAAAAGTTTTCCAGAACTAGTTGAGGAAGATTATGAGATTCATGAAGAAGGAAAAATCTAGAATTTTGAGATTGGGTCAAGCTCAGGAACTATTCATCCAGAAGTTCCAATAGAATATACAAACATTAAAAAGCTAAAGGATTCATTTGAAACTCAAGAAGATATTCTCATTAAAAATCTCAAACTTTCTCTAGGTTCAGATGATGAAGAAAATCTTGTGCATCATGTGCCAATAAAAACAGGATCAGAGGTTGAAGTTCTTAAGAGATCATTACAGCATTACAAGACCCATAATGAATACCTAAATGATTCAAATGACAAGCTGATGCAAGCCAACAAATAGTTAAGATAAGACCTAGAGGAGGTAAATGGTCACTATCAGGAGTTAATAGCAACTAGAAATGAAGTTTTAAGAAGGAAAAAAAATGCACAAAGTCAAATTGAAGAATTAACAAAGGAAAATACAAAATTATCAAATAAAGTTCAAGTGTTGGAAGTAGGGCAAGTTCGACTTCTAAAAGATGTCAAGCATTAGATGGACTTATAATTCTGGCAGAAGTAGCTCATCAGATCTGAAACAGGGATAATCATACACCTGTCGATCAAATTTTGATGACACATCTAGATATACTTGAAAGTCATAGTTTTAGGAGTTAGGTTTGTTATATTCAGAAACTCCTTTATTTTGTAAACCTCTATAAACCTCTTAAACATATATGAACCCTTAAAATGTGGATCTATTAAACTTCTTTTTGAATACTTTATATAATATAAAAAGGGGAAAGCTAGTAGGGGTGGAGGTTGGATTTTCATTTCTAAAAAGGGTTAGATGATATCAAGCTATTGTATCTAGGACATATGACTAAATCTCAGTAAGTACTTGGAGACTGTTATGTTGGAATGACATATATAATAGATAAGCCATGTTTGATCTATTATTTAGTTGAAGTTTCTAATCAGTTTGATCACCTTGCTCATCACTTCATTTTTTTATAAGTGTTTATCCTGAAGTGCTTTTGAGTTTGTGGACTTATCTAAATTCATTTATGGAATGTTTTTATGTTCATGATATTTGAAATAATTATTTTCACATGGTTTATGTTTATATTTTGGAGTTGTTTTACTTGATCTTCAAAGTTATTTTTTGATCTATTCATCATATGTCATTTGTACTTCATTACCCTTTTCTTGAAATATTCCTACACAATCCATAAAATTCAAATCTTAGCATGTTTTATTTTGGATGTTCTAGCTTTGCACTTCTGTAGTTTAAGTACAAATTCCAGTGCAAATAGGACCGAGACCATGGCAGGAGTGGAAGTCTGTTATTTTAAGGACTAGTAGTGGGTTATTTCAGGTGGTGTGATTTTATTTGAATAACAATAATGAATCAATTGGATTTTTCCCATTGCCATCATGTCACTTTGACAACTAAATTATGATAAGTTTTGTCATCTTTGAAAAGCATAAATCAATTTTCAATATATATATTTATTTATGTCAAATTAATAATAAATATTTATTTATCTTAAAAAATATCATTTTAAATCATTTGTATATTTACCCTATATGTTTATATCTTAGATTTTAGAGGTGTTTATATCTTAAATTTGAGAGGTGGAGTAGGAAGAATAGATTTTGCTGAATTAAAGGAGACATAAACCAAGTGTACCGTCCATATTTAATCTATGGTAATAGTATTTTAGTTAACCCTAAATAAATCATCTAACTGACTAATCAATTAATTAGCCTTAGTTTAACCATGCGGATTCAAGTGAGGGCTATGCATTCGATTGCCGTAACTGCAATCGATCACAGTGTCCTCTTTGCGCTAGTCGTGGAAGAATAACCACGGACCAAGCAACTACAGAATCCACGCGTAGTCTAACTAATAAACTTCCCTGGACGAATAGCTAAATAATTTGCTTATTTAATCACAATGAAACCGACGCCTAGAAGTTGAAGTTTGTTGCAGGTTTCTTAGAAGTTTGTTGCGGGTTTCTTAGAGACAAGCGTTTCATGCTATAGAAAGAGTGTGCAGAGAGACGGGTGCAATGTGCAGATTTTGTACTCGATGTTTAATACATTAACCGTGTGGCTTTTGTAAGAGAGCGCAGATTTTGTTCAATGATATGTCCTTCTTTTGTAACAAATTCAGAGAAATATTTCCTACTCGTCACTGCTTTCTTTGCAGTAATTTTTTCAGGAGGTATGGATAGAAAGGAAAATAAAGACGGCTCAATTAGTTCATTCGTCTTTAAGCCATTCAAAATAAAAGGCATGGAGGATTGCTCTGGGAAAAACAAATTCAAATACCACTCTGCTCTCTTAGTACCCTGTGGAAATGACTGCACACACACAAATATTCAAGTCATGCTTAATTATAAGATTGGGTTTGCATCGTTTCATTCAAGTTGTGTTGCCTTAAACTCAACATACCTCTTATTATTTTCTTCCCAAGTATATTTATTTGACATTCTGATAACCTATAAGAACATAAAAAACTCAAACAATATACAAGTAAATTCAATAGAGTATATGTATATTAAAGGAGACAGAAAATTAAAGGACGTGATTAGAGGATTACCTAAGCATGTGTAGAGGATTACCTAAGTAATTCCCTTGGATTACTACATGTTGTTCCAATAAGAATTGACGTATGGTGGGTAATGGTTATTGATTCTACATAACATGAATTTATATATTGCCTTAAAAAAGGGGCTAAGGAATTGTGTTAATGATGTTACAAATTAGGAGTTTACATATTACTTCAATTCATATGTTGGTAAAGTGTATGTTAGAAAAACAGGATCGCAGAGCAATAACAATAAACAAAAATGCAAATATAATCACACATACACATTACAAGAGAGACACAGATATATCGTGGTTCACCCAACTTGGGCTACGTCCACACTGAATTTGCCAGTCCTTATTATTATTACCGTCCAGCAAGATGAAGGGATACAACCTGCAGCACAACCGCTGCACTTCCTCTTCTCTGTTTCACAGTCTCTCTCCAGATCTCAAAGATCTTTACAATGCATAAAACCTAATACATCAACCCTAGCCGTATTACAATGTCTTTCTTTTATAAGGGAAATACAATGGAAAAATACCACGGGATACCCAAAACCATGGGCCCGCAAAACAGCTGGCGAAAACAGCCCCAAAAATTTTCTTCGGGGGCATTGCCCCCGAACCCCCGGACCCCCCAGCCAGGGGGGATGGGCCCCGCTAGGGTGAGTGTACAGTCCACCTACACATCATATAGAACTGGGGTAAAAACACGGCTAATACAATATCATCTATGAGACTAGAAGATCTGGCTCCACAACCAACAATCTCCCACTTGGAGACTGATCACAACAACTCCACCGCTGCTGCACTTGCTGGACTTGGACTTGGCAAATTTCTCCTCTTCACCTTCATGCTAGAAGGCCAACTGAAACCGAGCACGAACTCAGTTTCTCTCTGGTCACTACCTTTGTGAACATGTCTGCAGGATTCTGGCTAGTATGTATCTTTTCCAACTTTAACAGTTCATCTTCCAGAACAGAGCGTATGAAATGGTACTTGAGCTGTATATGTTTAGTCCTGGAATGGAATGCTGAGTTCTTTGCAAGGTGAATGGCACTCTGGCTGTCACTATACAGTCTGCTATCCTTCTGCTTCTTACCCACTTCGTCCATAAACCTCTGCAACCAAATCATCTCTTTACTAGCCTCTGTAATGGCAACATACTCTGCTTCTGTTGTTGAAAGTGCAACAACCTTCTGTAGTTTTGAAATCCAGATTACTGCTGTTCCACCTACAGTAAACACATACCCTGTGGTACTCCTCCTGCTATCCTTGTCACCTGCCATATCTGCATCAACATATCCCTGTAGAACAGTGTCTGAACCTCCAAAACATAATGCCTCAGTGGTAGTACCTCTCAAATACCTGAGAATCCACTGTACTGCCTTCCAATGTTCTTTACCTGGATTGTTCATATATCTGCTCACAACTCCCACTGCATGTGCAATATCTAGTCTTGTGCACACCATGGCATACATCAAGCTGCCAACTGCTGATTGATAGGGAACCTTGGACATGTAATCTGTCTCTTCTTGTGTCTTGGGACACATTTCCTTACTTAGACTGAAATGGCTAGCCAAAGGTGTACTTACAGGTTTTGCATTCTGCATTCTGAACCTCTCCAACACCTTTTGTATGTACTCACTTTGAGACAATGTCAATTTGCGATTTTTCCTATCTCTCATTATTCTCATACCAAGGATTTGCTTTGCAGCACCCAAATCCTTCATCGCAAATGAATTAGCTAGCTTCCTTTTGAGTACATTTATATCCTGCATGTCAGACCCTGTAACAAGCATGTCATCCACATACAATAACAAGATAATATATCTTCCATTGTCTAGCTTCTTGAAATAAACACAGTGATCAGAATGAAATCTACTATAACCTTGTTCTGTCATAAACCTGTCAAACTTTAGATACCATTGCCTTGGAGCTTGCTTCAAGCCATACAAGCTCTTTTTCAACCTGCATACCAGATCCTCCTTACCTTTGACTTCATACCCTTGTGGCTGCTGCATATATATTTGTTCCTCCAAATCCCCATGGAGGAAAGCTGTTTTTACATCTAATTGTTCAAGATGCAAATCTTCTACCGCCACTAGACTTAAGATAGTCCTAATTGAAGTCATCTTTACAACAGGAGAAAATATTTCATCAAAATCTATACCTTTCTTCTGTGCAAACCCCTTTACAACAAGTCTAGCCTTGTACCGCTTCTTACCTCCTTCTTCTTCCTTCAACCTGTAAATCCATTTGTTCTGCAATGCTCTTTTACCAGCTGGCAATTTAACCAAATCCCAAGTCTGGTTTCCTACCAATGAGTCCATCTCCTCATTCATGCCTTGCTCCCACTTCTTCCTAGTTTCCACCTGCATTGCTTCTTCATAACATTTTGGTTCACCAGAATCAGTCATCAATAAATAATACATTGAAGGAGAGTATCGTTCAGGGAGTCTACTTAACCTGGTAGATCTTCTTACAGTTGCAGGAGTTTCGGGTACTTGCTGCTGCTCTTGATTTTCTGGCACCTTCGGAACTTCATTTTCTTTAACTTCATCAAGCACTATGTACTCTGTGCTTTCCTTTTCCTGTTTCTTTCCCTGCAACTGATCTCTATACATGACCTTTTCATTGAATATCACATCTCTACTCCTGATGATTTTGTTATTTTCATAATCCCATAAACGATAACCAAATTCATCAACCCCATATCCAATAAAGGTACATTTCTTGGATTTTGCTTCAAGCTTTGTTCTATTTTCTTTATCAATATGGACAAATGCTTCACAACCAAACGTTCTCAAAAATGAGTAGTTTACCTTTTTATCTGTCCATGCTTCCTCTGGAATACCACCATCCAAAGCACTTGAAGGTCCTCTGTTTATTAAATAAACAGCAGTATTTACAGCATCCGCCCAAAACTGTAAGGGCAACCCTGCATGCAGTCGCATACACCTTGCACGCTCCATGATCGTTCTGTTCATCCTTTCTGACACACCATTTTCCTGTGGTGTTCCTGGGACTGTCTTCTCTCTACGAATCCCATGGTATGAACAGTAACTATCAAACTCCTTGCCGCAGTACTCACCTCCATTATCAGATCTGAGACACTTCAACCTTTTTCCTGTCTCATTCTCAACCAAAGCTTTCCACTTCTTAAAAGTAGCAAACACATTAGATTTCTGTCTAATGCAATAAACCCAAGTTTTTCTAGTTGCATCATCAATAAATGTAACATAATAATGAGAGCCACCAAGAGATTGTACCTGAGCCGGTCCCCATACATCTGTATGCACAAGCTCTAATTTTTCATTCTTCTTCTGTTTCCCAACCCTGAGAAATCTGACTCTCTTCTGTTTTCCATAAACACAGTTTTCACAAAATTCCAAGCTTACCTGCTTCAAATCCGGCAGCAACTTCCTTGAGTGGAGAATCTGCATCCCCTTCTCACTCATGTGGCCAAGCCTATGATGCCACAATTCTGTATCTGTTCCTGTGGAAGCTAAAGAGATAGAATGGTCAGTATTATGAGGACATAAATACAACGTACCTACTCTGTCTCCTTTTGCTATCACCATTGATCCTTTAGTGATCTTCCACCACTTTTCTCCGAACGTAGATAGACAGCCGCCATCTCCCAACTGCCCTGTTGAGATCAGATTTCTTTTCATAGCAGGAATATGCCTAACATCTTTCAACAACCAATCAGTTCCATTCTTAACTTTTATCCATACCTTACCCATTCCAACAATTTTACATGGCTCATCATCACCCAATAAAACATGTCCAAAATCGCCAGGAACATACTCATGAAAGTATTTCCTATGGGGTGTAGCATGACATGAAGATCCTGAATCTACTACCCAATAATCACTAGTATTATCTAATACAAGAATCAAAGCATCTTGTAACACATCACCTGCTACATTTGCTTCCTGGGTAGTTTCCTTCTGTGCATCTCCTTTCTTCTTTAAAGATTTGCAGTCTTTCTTCAGATGTCCTTTCTTTCCACAGTTCCAGCACTCTATCTTTCCCAGTCTGGACTTAGATCTGCCCGTTTTAGACTTTCCACGATTACCTTGGCTCTTTCCTCTCTCCTTTTGTCTTCCTCTGCTCTCCATGGTCAATGCATTACCTGATGTCTCACCTGTGCTTTTTCTTCGCATTTCCTCGCTAAGAATAACACCAATAACATCATCAAATTTCAGGGTGTTTGAACCAGAGACAGAGTTACTTACAGCCATGACCAAGCTATTCCAGTTTTCTGGCAATGAACACAAGATTAGAAGAGCCCTAACCTCATCATCAAAGTTCACACTTACAGAACTTAGCTGATTTGTAACCGTATTAAACTCATTTAAATGATCAATAACAGATCCACCTTCAGACATCTTCATATTAAATAAACGCTTCATTAGAAATACCTTGTTCGAAGCCGAGGGTTTTTCATACAGCTTACCCAATGCTTTCATCAAACCCTCTGTTGTCGTTTCTTTTGAGATATTGAAAGCCACCGACGAAGCCAAGCTCAACCGTATTGTTCCCAGAGCCTTTCTGTCAAGAACCACCCATTCTTCGTCCTTCATAGTCGTCGGCTGCTTTGCTTTTCCTCCCAACGGTAAGAATAGATCCTTCTGGTACAGATAGTCCTCCATTTGCATCTTCCATAACCCAAAGTTTTGGCCGTTAAACTTCTCGACCTTAAACTTTCCTTCTTCTGCCATTGCTCCCACTCGAACCAGAAACCCTAGCTTCCTGCGGGTTTATCTGCCAAATAGACCTTTGGCTCTGATACCAATTGTTAGAAAAACAGGATCGCAGAGCAATAACAATAAACAGAAATGCAAATATAATCACACATACACATTACAAGAGAGACACAGATATATCGTGGTTCACCCAACTTGGGCTACGTCCACACTGAATTTGCCAGTCCTTATTATTATTACCGTCCAGCAAGATGAAGGGATACAACCTGCAGCACAACCGCTGCACTTCCTCTTCTCTGTTTCACAGTCTCTCTCCAGATCTCAAAGATCTTTACAATGCATAAAACCTAATACATCAACCCTAGCCGTATTACAATGTCTTTCTTTTATAAGGGAAATACAATGGAAAAGTACCACGGGATACCCAAAACCATGGGCCCGCAAAACAGCTGGCGAAAACAGCCCCAAAAATTTTCTTCGGGGGCGTTGCCCCCAAACCCCCATTTCTCGGGGGCGCTGCCCCCGAACCCCCGCCGGGGGACCGCTGGCCCCACTGGGGTGAGTGTACAGTCCACCTACACATCATATAGAACTGGGGTAAAAACACGGCTAATACAATATCATCTATGAGACTAGAAGATCTGGCTCCACAACCAACAGTGTATTTGTGAAAGGAGTTGTTACATCATTAATGTCTCTCTCTAGGGTAGAACTTTGAATTTAGTAGAAATGACTATGAAAGTTTGAAAGGATACACCTTTTGGTCTCATTGGTTATCTATGAGGGGGCTAGTTAAATCTAATTAGATAGTGTTGAAATGTATGATGATGGTCCTATTGATTACAATGACGATGATTCATTATCAACATCATCATCATCGTCACTAATGATGATGATGATGATGATGTTGGTGTTTATTTTGATGATGATGATGATGATTACTAACGATGATGCTTATGATGATGATGATTACTAACGATGACGAAGATGCTTATGATGATGATGTGATAATAATGACAATGATTATCATGATGATTGTCAAGATGGTGTTGATGGTGATGATGATGATTTTCATCGACACCGATGTCGTTAGTATTACCATCACTAACATCATGTTCCAACTTGCTTGGTTGATGTGTGAGTTGTTGCTAGTTATACACAATACTAGATCAATTGTTAAATGATTGTAGGAAATGGATGGAAAATAAAATGTGATCAATACATAAGTTATGTGTAAGAACATTCCAATTTCAGTATAAACATTGGAAATTATATTAATTCCATGGTTTATGGGTGCTATATTTCTTGTGATTTGTTATCTATGTGACTTATCAACAATTGTAGTTTTTTGTACAATGTTCTAAAGTAGGGCATGGGAAACATTCAAATTTATAGGCCCAAGGTCAACGTAAATAATTTTAAAATGGGAAGAGGTATATTCTAGGATTTTCTTGAAGTCATAACAATTTATGAATCCAAAAGATGCATAATCCATAATTTCCTTGAAATAGCTAATTTTAAATCTATCTAGATTGGAGATATCCTTGCTATTATTTTTCATTCACCTAGATAGAACCAAAGGCTACCAATAAAAAACATAGAAGGAGCAAAAAAAACAAAAACATTTTAACACAAACGACCATTTAAAAAATTACATTTTAACAGAAATGAAAATTTAAAAATTTACATTTTAACACAAATGACAATTTAAAAAATTACATTTTGACACAAAAATTTCAAACTATATAAACAGTTTCTCCATTGCATTGAATCCCTAGTTGGAACACAAAGGGCGCAAACACAAAAATGACTAGTGCCTTGCAATTGAACTAACCTGGAAAACGAAGGAGATAAAAAAATTCGATGTGTCAAGCCAGTATCGGACTCTTGAAATCGCAGAACGAACAATCAACAGAAAAATTGTTGCAACTATAACAAATAATTTGTGGAAATATGTCTTAACAACATGTACTTATAGATCAATGAGTGTCGCGGTTCTGGCGAAATGTACAACGATCAAATTTCAAAAATAACATAAAGTCAATGACCCTTACTGTGATAACCATTGACATCCCACATGCAACTTTTAACGTCGCTATAGAGATGAACTTATATATGTCTCTATAGCAATGAGCACTCATCGCTATAGTGACGTAATGGTACTTTCGTCGATATAGCGACGATTATCGGGGGACCGAAACATTTAGTTTCAAAATTTTCCACGAAATTTTTGATTTTAACTTATTTGTGGCAATATTTCATGGAACTTTTGAGCCATATGTAGTAGTGTCGATATATGTAGTGTCCCTTTTAAATAAATTTGGTAAAATTGGAAAAAATGCACTTTTTGTCCAATTCGACCCTTAGACTAGTAATGACTCAAATGCTTCCAAATGCTTCTGAATTGGGTCTGAAGGTGTTTGAAAGGTATTGAAACATAAAAATGGGGATTATGGATGCTTCGAAACTCTCAAAATAATTCTGCAACCTTCATTTACAATCAACAGAAAATAGGCAAATTTACTAGTCAATTTGAGGTTCAAAACCCCCAAGGGTAGGGGAAAACAATGGCTTTCCAAATGCAGTACGACCCTCCCAAATTTCAGAATAGAGACATGGAATTGTTAAAGGACTTCAATGGGATCCCAAATGCATCATAAATTAGTTTCTAAAGTGATCCGGATTTATGTGAGAACGAAATGAGAGCATATATATATTCACATACAAAGATATATGGCAAGAAACACAATGATACAATAAACTCAGATTCTATTAAATGGATGAAATAGAACAAACTGTAAAATAAAATTAGCTAGAATGGTGGTAGCTATATCTCTGAGAAGAGATATGGTGACTACGCTCATTCATGTCAAGATGAATAAAAGAAGAGGCTGAAAGAGCCTATTTATCATAAACATGAGGGTAATAACCCTAAAGATCCAAAAACCTAACCCTAGAAGATGAACCGTCATAAATTTTGTAGCCCCAAGGTAGTTAGTTGAACAATCAACTTCTCGGGGTCATAAAGTTTGCATACGATCTCCGTTTGGGGCACTCGATAGCTAATTGAAAGGTCTATTCGAGCTATACAAGTTTCAATTGGGGACAACTAAGATGATGGCAACCATTTGGTCCCCCAAATATCCAAGAAACATCATTTAGGGCCTCAAAATAGCCTCGAAAGTTTAGGACCCAAAAAACTGTAGAAAAATTACAAGAAAACTGCTAGAATGAAGAACTGTTTTGAGCTAGTGGAATAGGTGGGTGGCCACCTATATCCATCCAGATCAATCCTCCCCCCTTAGGAAGCAATGGTATCCATTGTGTTGAGTTCCCCCATCAGGTGGGGAAACTTCTGTTGAACTTGACTCTTGGTGAGCCACTTGCTTTGGTGAAGTAGTTTCCCTGCTTTGACAACCCAATATAGTTGGATCTTCTACTGGAGGGTTCCCTTAAACTGTGTCTCCATGATATTATCAATGGTTTCCTGTTCCATGGAGTCAGGATTAAGCTCTGTAGGTGTCAATTTCTCTGCCACCTCCGAGGTGTCCAACAATGATGGAAAATATGGGGGAAGGAGCTCCACATTGAATACTGGGTGCAGGCCAAGGAATGGAGGTATGCTTAGCTCTAAGGAATTGTCACCAACTGCCTTGGTGATGGTGTACAACCCATATCAAAGTGGATGAAGCTTGCGATGGGGTCCTGTGAGCCTCTCTTTCTGCAAATGCAACCAAACCTTATCACCCACCTGGAACTTGTGTGCAACTCGATGTTGTTCATGTCGTTGCTTGTACTTAGTGTTGGCCTTTTCTAAAATTTCATGGACTTGTTGGCCGATGTCCTAGATTCATTCAACAAATCTGGTGGCCTTATCAGCCTCGTTTTGAGCATGGGAAGATTCCTCATGTGTGGATGCAATGGGAAGAGCTACATCAATTGGTGGGAGTGGTTGGAACCCCAGACACACTTGAAAAGGGATGTGGGGGGTAGAGCTATGAAGGGCTCTGTTATAGCTATGTTGAACATAAGGAAGGCTCTCATCCCATGTGCGGGGATGTTTTGAATTGTACATTCTCAAAATATGCACAATCATCCTATTGACTACCTCTATTTGTCTATTGGTCTAGGGGTGGAAGACAATTGATTTGGTGAGCCTAGTATCCATCAATGACCATAGGATGGACCAGAAAGTTCTTAGGAACCTGCTGTACTGATCTGAAATGATACTCACTAGCAGCCCAAAATTAACCCAAATGCGCTCAAAGAAGAGCTTAGCAGTGGCTTCAACAGAGTCATTCTTCTTGCAAGCTATTAGAATGGCCATCATAGAGAAATGATCCACAACCACAAACAAACAATCATTTACATGCCTAGTTGAAGGTAGTCCAAACATGTAATCCACGGAGATGGATTCCCATGGCCCATTAGGAGTGGGAAAAGGGGTGTACAACCCCTAATTTTTTATGATAGGTTTTGCGATGGCATAGGGAGTGTAGAATCTTATGTATCGGCCGACATCTTGTCGGAGCTTAGGCCAATAAAAATACTTCTGCAATATGGCAACTATCTTTTCAGTGCTGAAGTGCCCCGCCACCCGACTGTTATGAGCTTCCCAAATCATCTTCACACGCTCACTTGAAGGAACATAGAGATGGCCCATGTGGCATAACAAGCCTTCTTGAAGATGAAATTCTGCTACGGATGTGCCTACGCATAGGGCTCGATAGATGGGAGAAAAATCAGGATCACTGCTATATATTTGAGGCAACCCTGAGGTCTAATGGCCACAAGAGTGGAGCACTGTGGTAAGTGCGGCTACTAGAGGCCGACTAAGGAAATCAGTGACTCGGTTGGTGCTTCCCTTCTTATATTTAATATTTAGGTGGAATTGCTACAATATTTCATTCACCTTCATAATGAACCATGAAGAGGACGAATTTCCATGTCTGGAAGATTACCTTTTTGCATTGCTTAGTTGTGATGAGGGACACTGCAGTCGTGGGAAGTTTCTCTGGTATCCTGTAGAGCTTCTTTCCCGAAGTAATAATGACACTACGAGGTATAGACTGATACACAAAATGACGTTTCCACATATATGGCTGTCCTAAAAGAACATCACAAAATTCAAGCGAGGCAACATCAAACATTACCTCATCTTTGAAGGGATTGATCCCAAAGGAAAGGTAGCACTATTGACTAACTCGGATGTCTCATCCATGGCTCGACCAACCGATGTTGTATGTTTGGGGATTTGGAACTGTCAAAAGCTTCAATCTTTTGATGACCTCAGACAAGATGAGGTTTTTTTTGCTACCACTATCAATAATGAAGTTCAACGAAGTTTCTTGCACCCGCAATTGTGAATGGAAGAGGTGCTCCCCTTCCTTTGGATTCTCTGACTCTTCTAGTTTAATCTTTGTAGTTGTGATGGTGGCACTAGGTTCCGAGTCAATGATATGCTTTCCCTTTTCTTTCTCTCCAATAGGTTATGAGTCATAGTCTAGATCTGGGGATTTTGTCTCGGCCAAAAAGGATTGTTTTGAGCATCCCTTGTCAGTGTTGTGCCAAGGGCTCTTGTGGAATTCACACCACTTGCCAGCTTCTTCTTTGATTTCCCATTACCCTTCTTTTCTTGCGGCTTGGGATGGTTGTATAGGATTTGGCTGTCCTTGCTCTGTCCTTTGCCTTGTGAATTGGGGCCCCCTTTTCAAGCTTCTGCTGCTGATTTACAAACCCAAAATCACGCTTATTATTTTGCTTAAACTTCTACTCGATATTGATGGTGTATCTATAAGCTACTCCTAGTGAGGATATGTCTAGGAAATCCATCTCTGTCTGAATGTACCTATGCAAGCCGATGCGGTACTTTAGGACCATGTGTCGTTCAGAGTCTTGAATACCCATCTTGGAGCATACGGTATGGAACATGTTTGTAAACTCTGGGACTTTTTGGTCCCTCTCCTGGCGCAAAGTCATCCATTTGGTGTATTGGTCATCATAGTTTCCGACAGTGTAGAATTCTTCCTTGACGGCATCGAAAAAATCCGTGCAAGTGGGGTTTCTCCCGAATAGTTTAGAATCATCTCTTGGATTCCTTTCGCAGTACCTGTCCCACTGGTATTTAATATGGGGAAGGGACTTAAGGAGCGCGAATGTGATATTTTCACTGTCGAAAAATTTTTGAATAGAAAAGTAACCCTCTAATAGATTCAACCATTTCTCTAAACCATCTGCATCTATCTTTCCTTCAAATAGGGGAATTTCAAACTTAAATTATACCGTGAAGGGAGTCGCACCCCAAAAAGGTTGCTCGTTGAAGGTGCATCTGCCGCCGTCGGCATCCTTCGAAGGATCTGTGCAAAATTATCCATCATCTTGTTCCTCTATTGCGCGAGGGGTTCCTCAAGCAACAACTTAATAGGATATCCTACTCTGTCATCTCTCTTTTCTTCTCCCGCCATGGGATCTTGCTTAGGTCAACGATGAGGGTTTTCCCCAAGCTCAACTAATTCGAGACCCAACTCTCGATATTCATATCTCGCCGGGACATGCAGTGAGAAATCACAAGAGCAGAAGGCTCTGATACCACTGATATGGATTTATGTGAGAACGAAATGAGAGAGCATATATATATTCACATATAGAGATATATGGAAAGAAACAGAGCAATACAGTAAACTCATATTCTATTAAATGAACGAAATGAGAGAGCATATATATATTCACATACAAAGATATATGGAAAGAAACAGAGCAATACAGTAAACTCATATTCCATTAAATGAATGAAATGTTAGGATATTCTCCCCATCATGCAGGCATGCATTTGTATAAATTTGCATGTAGCCCAGTCATCAGTGAGGTGTCACCCAGCACCTAGTCCCTAGTTTTATATCCCTGGGATCTTCTTTCCATTCAGTTCTAGCCCTCCTAGTCAATGATGCGCCATGTTTTTCACCTACCACATGTGAAAGGCGCCCTCTCTCACCTACCACTAGTGACACTTCAGTTAGTTGCTTGATTTGTGGATCTTTCTTTGATTTAAGGACTGATTGACTAGTTAACTAACTGAAACACTCAGTTGGACCTCTAGTGACACTAGATTGTCAATTTCGACTCCAATCAGCTCCTCATGCACGCTCCTTGGATTCTCCTTCACTCCATTAGTTCTCCATGCACCATTTACACCTACTCACATTTAGTTAGGCTCAGTTTGACATCTGGTTGACCATTACTTGTGCATTGATGACTCCACTGATCTTATGAGGAGGACTCCTAGTGGAGCCAAGCTATTCCATGCAGGCTATTCAAATTACCTCCTTGGTTAATTTGAATTATTCAGTCATTGTGACTACACATTGTATTGTATTCTATTTCTAAGTTCAATAGGGAACTGTTGCAAGTCTTTTGCATAGTTTACACACATTATTCTTTATGCATCTCTTGTAATTGATTATATTTTTCAATAGATCTGATGTGTTTGAATTTCACATGGTATCAGAGCCATGGAAGGGACAAGAATTCTTTTCTTCGGGGATTATTCATGAATATTGAGTGTTTTTTCTCACAATATTTGCAGTAGTGGCATGCATTTTCTACACTTGCATTCGCTATTACTCCAAAATTTCTTCCAACTCCACACCAGAAGCCAAGAGTTTCCACATAATTCCTGGATATGAATCATTGGATCTTCAAGCTTTCTTGATTATCTTATGCCGGGTGTGATGCAACTTGAAAAGTGTGGATTGTCGACCTTATAGTTCTTGTTTTCTTATGATTTGCAGGTTATTCACTCCTCCTATTGCATTCGCTCTTCTTGAAAGATGGACACTTCTTCAACAAATCTTATCACTCCCTTCAACTATTATCAGTGGAAGGCTTATATGGAGATAATATTGCTCTCTAAAGGTTTCTACAGAGTTACCATGGGCCTAGAAGTCGAAGCTACATCTGCAGTAGAGAAGGAAAAATATTTCAATAAGCTTGATGAAGCTTATGGTTTCCTTTGTCTAAGCATCTCTAAGGATCTTCTTTTCCATCTCAGTGGATTGACTAATCCGAAAGAGGTATGGGAAAAACTTTCCACACTCTTTGGCAAGCAGGATGAGATGAGATCCTATCAGCTAGAAAACGAGTTGATTGCACTCAATCCTGAGAATTTCGAGACCATCAATGACTTATTCACTAAGTTTAAGAACTTGGTTATGCTATTGAAGCAATGTGGAGTGGAAAAGGAAGATAAGGAATTGATTTTATGTATCCTTACGAAGCTTGGAAAAGATTATTCAGTTTTTGTTTCAACTTTCAATATGGGAAAGCTCACAATTCCTAATTGGAAAATGCCTGCCTTAAATGCTTTCATTGAATCCTTGACAAAGGAGCATGATAAGCTTGTTCAAATGGGGACCATATGCTCCAAAGATCAAGATATTTTTGCTGGAGGATCCAAAGCTACAAATGGAAAAGGGAAGCAAAAGAAAGAGAAGCCAAAGTTTGATCCTTCCAAGCAAAGAGAGAAGACCAAGAAGTCAGATGGGCCATCTGGTTCAAGGAACAAGCAAAAGGGAAAAGAGGGAAAAGAGAAGACTAAATGTTGTTATTGCAGAAAGGGATTTCATCCTGAAATCTCATGCATTAAGAAGACCATAGATTGGATGGCCCTTCTCTTAGATAAAAACAACATAACTCTTCCTGATTGTGCAAGGAAGAAGGATA
Organism: Larix kaempferi; assembly: GCA_027924585.1. Classification (NCBI taxonomy): domain Eukaryota; kingdom Viridiplantae; phylum Streptophyta; class Pinopsida; order Pinales; family Pinaceae; genus Larix; species Larix kaempferi. The sequence continues at coordinate 3,700,228 of BSBM01000358.1, read as the reverse complement.
AAAATGATCACCCTGAAAGAGGTCATGCACTCATGGCAACTCTTTCAAATTCCAAAAATATACTCATTAATTTTGGAGCTTCGAACCACATGTCTGCAAATAAAGATTCTCCATTGTCATTTGACCCCAACAGCACCATCTCCATCCACATGGGAGATGACTCTCAAATTTCTTCAAAGGGAAAAGGTACTATTCATTTATACCATGGCAGTTTCCACAATGTTCTCTATGTACCCTCCTTAGCTTTGAATATTCTTTCCGTATATCAGATGACACACATTGGTTCAACAAAGAAAGTTGTATTCTGCCCTAACAAAGTTCAAATTTCTGATATTGCAAGTGGAAAACTCATTGCGGTAGGAAAAGCCAATCATGTGACAAAAACATATGAGTTTTCACACTTTCTACCACATGAAAAGCCCACTGCTCTTCTAACTCATATAAATGAGGTTAGTAGCCTATGGCATGAGAGGTTTGGACACCTAAATTATAAATATTTGCAGCTGCTACAGAAAAATTCCAAGATTGATGGCCTTTTGAAGATCAAATCCTCGAAGGGAATATGCAAAGGTTGCATCATTGGGAAGCACCCAAGCACAAGTTTGACCGAGGCAAAGCTAGAAGAGCTACTTCTATTTTCGGGATGATACATTCTGATATCAGTGGTCTGCTACCACATACCTCCATGAATGGCTCAAGGTATGTTCTAACATTTATTGATGACTTCTCCAGATTTACCTGGGTCTTCTTTCTCAAAAACAAGTCAGAAGTGCTAGACAAATTCAAGAATTTTAAGGCTTCTGTTGAGACTGCCATCGAGAGCAAGATCAAAGCTTTAAAATCTAATAATGGAGGTGAATATATCGAATCAGAGTTGCAGCAACTTTGTCTTGAAAGTGGAATTCATATTCATCACACAGTTCCGTACACACCTCAGCAGAACGGTGTAGCAAAAAGGAAGAACCGATCACTGAAAGAAATGGAAACCTGTATGATTGAGTCAATGGACAAGTAGCAGCATCATGAGGCAAGTAACTAGCTGTTGGTATGGGACAACTCCCTTGAATTATGGTCATAGTGCCCTAAAAGATGGGACTGGATCTTGAGGCTCATTTATTGAAAACTGACCACCAAAAAGACCTAGGTATCTTTTTAAGAGCCATTGAATTTTGGACTGAGGTTCATCACTTTTCCCGATGAGGAAACTTACCTTGTGGTTCTGTTGTATGCACACAAGATATTCGATGAGGGGAAGTCTAGGTTTTTTTATCATGGTGTAAGTCTTCCTTGTTTACTGTTGAGTGTAGAGTCCTTACTGCGGAGTGCATAGATTGAGGTTTTGGAAGATTAAAAATAGATGAATGATAAAGTAGTGAGCAAGATGAATGAATAGGCTAACTCTATTAAGTTTCCCTTCTTTATTTTTATTAAACTAACTTTGTCATGTTTTTACTTTCTCTGTTATATTCTATAAATTTAACAATATCTTATAATCTCAGTCATAGAAGTTTTTAGTTACACATTTACTGTGTAGACTATAGAGTTGTTTTCTTTATTATTTAGAAGAAATAAAAAAAATACAACATTTCTAGGTTTCTGCATAAACCTAGGTTTATTTATAGGTTAACTATTTTCTTACAACAAATGTTATTTACTTTGTTTTTATCATATCATCTTTTACTTTTCCTTTCGTTGATCTGTATGTTGAAATCCAAATGCTGTCAAAATAAACATATTAGTATTCACATCATTCACACAAATCTATTATATCTCTACTTTTGCAGAAATAGAATAATCTAGGGTTTTACTTTTCCCATTTTTTTCTAAACCTTTGTTTAAGACTTTTATTCTTTCTGTATTACATTTATTTTGGTACCACACAATTACAAGCATTCACGACCAAAAACATCTATCTTTACAAACAAGGTAAACAAGACTGATCAACATTTATATTATCTTACCATAACCCCTTTAACATAGAATAAGTCTGTAATGGACGAACATTCTACTGTTTGGAAAAAACCCTAGCTTCTATATTATAATATATAGTATTTTATTAACCAGTAGCAAAGTAAATAAATTATCCAGGATAGAGATCAAAACCCTTAAAGGCGTCATGCCAAGCACGCAATGGTTTCGGATCAAAGGTTACAAATTCGAGCATTATTTAAAACTAGCTAAACATTAAATTCATTGCCCTACTCAACATTTGGACATTACAAACACGGCTTCACAAAATATGTACATTGTTTAAACTAAAGCAAAAGAACAATTATCATCATTTGCAAGGCGGTTATTTGTCAACCTACTGTAACCTTTGACTACAACAAACAAAATAGACATTCGAGACTCGATCTCAGTTTTTAGGTTCAACCTCTTAAAACTTTCAAAGTCATCCTCTCAATCAAAACAAGCTCGGGATTTAAGTGCACAAAAACAAGGTTATTGCCTTTGGCTCTCAGCGAGTGGAAATACGATACATTTTATAACCACAAATTGAAACATTATAAAACAGGACCTGGAGCATTGCTCACAGCCATAACAAATACAACCATAAAAGTGTCAGAACCTTCTTTCCATTAAAAACGATCGAGGGATAAAAACCTCTCAAAAGATGTTACATTCAACACGAAATTCTACAGCGAAACGCTGTTAGTGCTAACATCAAAATAGGCCAAAGATCTCATCACCCTTCCATTCATCTTTTGGAACACAAAACAATACCACGGCGGCCGAAAATATTCAAACCCTAGCCTATCAGCAAAACACCCAAACAATGGCTAACAAGTGCCAAGAGTAACCTATAGGGGGTTAAACCACCAAGGCTTACCAATTGGTTGAGCAATCTCCAGATAGCTTCAATATTTACATTTTGCAACCTGATGCACCTGCCATCAAAACATCTGAGGGTTAAAAGATGCATTACGTAGTTTCGCAAACAAATTACAAATAACGATATCAAACCAAGTTTCAAAACATTACCTTTAAATTGCTGCTTATGGAGCAGAGACACCATAGCCAACGAGAAACCGGAGCCATCACCTCACTACCAAACGCAGCGAAGGATGGAGAGAACTCTGAGAACTACCATTTTACATACAAGGAAAAACTGACCTCTGGTCCATTTTACTCACAAGACTATCATAAAACCCTGGAGCTATTCCAACTACAACAAATGCAATAAACTTGTACTCTTAAAGGTTTCAGCTCTGAAATTCTAGTTTACAGTCACTGGTAATAAAATCAAAACCGGGGAGGTGCCCTAACACCCTGCTAACAAAACCCTACAACCTCTCAGGGTTGTCGGCCTCTCCACCGATCCACAAGCAACATACAATGAATACCAAAGGAAAAAAACCTCAACAAGACTTAGTGCAGAGTAGGGTTTAGTCCCAATCCCAAGGACTTTACGAGATCAACGGTAGAGATCTTACCATCCTGGCACCATGCCTTATGAAGCACCAACTGCATTTAAAACACTTTAATACCCTTTCCACCATAGAGTGCAACTCAGTTTACTATATGTCTAACCTTGTACAGCTCGACAACGTTGGCTCCTTCGTTACAAAAGCCTTCACGTGTTACTATCCACGATAGCAACCACTGAGATATCCACTATGGAAGTAGATAGGAGAGAGTTAATGCCGAGACTGATATGCTTACCTATCAGCACTTAACCACTTAGACTTTAATACATTGTCTTTTCATCGAAATTGGCATTAAGCTTAGGGTTGTAATGTATTATAACACATAAAACTTTAAGCACATGGTTACTAACTTTACATGATATCAATTGGGTAGCAAACATATGTTTATATTTCATATTGTTTCATACTTTGGACCTTTGCATATAAATTATGCATATAGGAAACGCATAGTAGTTGCATATAGTTTATGCATATTTGAAATGCATAGGATTCGCATATAGTTTGTGTTAACAAAGTGCACATTTTAATAATATAAGTATTGATAAACTATATTAAAACATTATGCATAATAAAGGAACCACGGTATAAATATATCACTTTTCAATAGCGTAGAGGAGTATTTCATATAGTAAGATGATGATGTTCTTATACCTTTAATATTGTATAAGTTATCATAACCCAGATGATATGTTGAAACTATTGCATCGATATCTACATAGCATTGGTTAAAATCTATGTCTTGATTTGTAAAGACAGTATTCCTTAAACTAGAACTCTTGTATAGGTCTTTCTATTGTTGTATTTGATTACAAACATAGATCTTCAAAACATAATTCAAATTGAAAACAAATCAGGGCGACGTGTGCATGAAGCTAACTAGGATACCTAACTTGATAATCCTTTTCTATAGTTTTATAATACAATTTTGGAATGCAGAACACTATTGTAGGATAACTTGATTTTTTCACTCTTACCTGTATTCTGCAAAGATCAAGGTTCCAATGCTTTAGCTACAAAGCTAAGTACGCCTCAAGGTACCCCGTAGGACCCCTTTCATCATCATCAAAAACAAACTGTCAGCACATTTAAAGAAAACTGTATTACAGGTGAACATAAATACATCACATAGTTCCATAGTTTAGCATAAGCAAGTATTGTCATAATATGTTTTCAAACATTATGAAGTATCGGTATCGTTATTGACATTTATTCTACTTCCGCACATCAACTTTAGTCGTAAATGCCTTACTTGAAAAAATTTAAATTTTTATAAATTTTCAGGATGTTACAATTGATGTGTTCTTCCTTCAAGTTATGGGATATTCAAAAGCTCAACTGTTGGCTTGTCATCTCTTAAGTACATTTATGCAACTATTCATTTTGATATCAATTATATTATGAAATTAGTAGTTATAGTAATATTATGGTAATATTCATAATCAGTTTTGGAGAGAATGATCATGATAAAACATATGTAAAAACACGTATTTATAAATGTTCTCTTTGATTCCATTTGAAATAATAAAAAACATTTTTCTTTAAATAAATTATTTATAAATAACAATATATTTAAAAATATAAATATCTATATAACAACAACCATAAATACACTATTCCTAATTTATTGCATTCACAATCAATATGTTAATACTAAATATATAGCATTGCAATAAATGTATTACTACATTAAATGCATTACTTCTAAATACATAACATTTGCCATCTCAAACTGATGTCACATTACACACTCCCTTGATAACCTTTCTCATTTTGTCACGTTACAACTGTCCAATAATACGTGACGTCGGAATGCTGAGATAGCTAATGCTCGCATCATCGTCTCACTGATGTACGGGTGCTATAAATTGCAATGACTTTTCACCGCCATCCAGGGGTTAAATTTTACGGGCACCCCTACCCATCAACAAAAAAAAATTTGACGGTTTTCTTCCCAAAACTGCCCTGCATATAACTTTTAATAAAAAAATTTACCCTTCAACTGAAATTTACTCCCGAACAGCAAAGAAGTTATGCCTTTGAGATTGCACGCCCAATAGCCAATCATGAGTTAAATGTGGATGCACTGATTGCACTCTTCCCAGAGAGGTTGTGCAATCTCCATAATAAAAATAGTGAGCCATAAAATAGAGTAATTATTAAAAAAAAAAAACTGCAGAGAACTTATGCGTCCTCACAAGCTCTGGTGAGCCTGGAAATTGATTAATTGATTATAAAATGAATCGCAGAGATCACAAAGCTTTTACGATCCTAAAAACAGAGTAATAGTTATAAAATAGTTTGCATATGGTTTACTCGGCCTAACAAAGCTCTTACAAGCCTGGGGATTATAATAATTATTTATGTAATTTATCTGTTCAAAGTTCTGAGCCTGCGCCCTCACTCTCTTATTTGCTCAGAGTTCTGGGCCTCCTCCCTCACTCTCTTATCTGCTCAAATTTCTACTCCTGCTACCTCACTCTCTGGTCATCACATGTTAATTAATAGTTAAAAGAAAAGAAGACAATGAATTCTTAAAAGAAGAGATGGGCAATGCCCCCTTTTTCTCTGGTTATTACACACTTGTTTAATGAATGAAAATAGACCACGATTCACTCAAAGAAGAGTTGGATAGTGCGCCCTCTCTCTCTTTGGTTATTACTCACTGTTTAATCAATGTAAATAGACCAAGAAGCTGAATCACTTGCCATTAACGTGTGAAAAGGTTCAGAAATCGCCTGCCACTCTTCGTGGGGAAGTTGAAGAGAGAATGACAAAAGTTGTGATAAGAGAATGCAACATTTGCCACATGGAGTTAATCAAGACGAATGGGTGCAATAAGGTGAAATGTAGGTGTGGCAACACAATGTGTTACGTTTGCAGACAGATAATTTCGCCCAGCTATTATCATTTTTGTAATTGTATTAATTGTAGAGCAGAACCAGGGAAACCTTGTCAAACATGCAACGGGTGCAATTTGATGGAGCAATTAGAAGGAGATACTGAGGCGATGGATGCTAAGGAGGAAGCTTTGAAAGAATTTGCAAAGTTGCTTGATTTGGAGATTGGACCTCCACTGACACCTACTCTTTTCAATTCTACAAAACTCAATAATAGACTGAACAAAAGACACAATAATAGCATAAGATTGTTCAAATCAGGAATATATATAAGCGTTGGATAAATGAATAGTAACTTGGAAGTTGAATCCATGACCATCACGTGAAATGAAATCACAGATTGGGTAATCTGTAAATGAGAACAGGCGCCTTAATTCGTAAAAGCAAGGAACTTTAGAATGCTCCCAAATGGACTTTTAATAAAAAATGGGTTTATCCAGGGTTTAAAGGGTAAAAAAAAAATACCCATTGGGTGAGCAAATCATGCTCAGGCAAAATTGGTATATAACAAGGGTATAACCCCAAAATATAAGCAGCTTCAAAATCCTCACGGCTCACACTATTATAGCTTGCATATACCATTTTCACCATTAACCAACTACCATTTATTCATTCCTACACTTCCACCCGTCATACATATCATTTTACACAAAAATATCCACTTCTATAGGAGTGCTCAGCGACAGATTTTCCAGACGGGGTATCCAACTCTTTCTACAAAGGTGTCTACTTAACAGAAATTACAGGATACTCTGTTTCTAGCGATCCTACTAAACTGTGCAGCTATAGAATCTTGCAGCATAGACTACAGATCTAAAATTATTCCATTTACGCTTCTTAATTGTTGATTTAGAAGCAAAATTGTGGCAATAAGAATGTAAATACCCTGGTGAAGAGCCAAAAATGTATTCGATGGGATTTCTTCATTTTCTTAAATTGCAGATAATTTCTACAAATTAAAGGTAAAATTAATTTAAATTATAAAAAAAGAGCCCTTAAACCTACGGCTACACTTGCGAGTTGCCAACATAAAAAACTATACGTTCATCTAGTCCGAGCCCAGAGGTATAAAATTCTAACACAGCAAACTGAAACTAAGAGTGTCATAAGAGGAAACTGATTTCAAAGGCCGGATAAGTTGAATGGTGTAAGTTTGTAACCATGTACTAACCTTGAAGCCACTAAGCCTGAAGGAAGTTCCGGAGAGTCGGCGGAGATTGGAATTCTGGAGTCACTACTCAAGTCTCACGGAGTCACAAGTCACACCCTGTCCAGGCCGCAGGCTTGCTCTGGTGCCCACTACCCACTACAGTCTGCAGCGGGCCCGCATGAGGCAAATGATGAATCGTTTACTGCAGTCTGCACCACGCCAGTCACCACCTGCTCCTGGAGGCTGGAAGCCTGAAGTCTGGCTCACTGGGTAATAGCTATTAGGGTATCAAACGGAAGTATGGGACTCTAGATCCTTCGGCTTCAAACCTTCATCCTATACAGAGTTCTGAGTTATGAGTTAGGTACTGAAGTCTGAATTCGCAATTTTGCCTTGGGTGAATAGTTATTACTATTAGTGTGCATTTACGATGGGCTGATGAGTGATCAACCTGGACATTAAATGACCCAACAACTCTGTACTGTAGGATGTAGTCTGTAGCCATTAGCCAAGGCCCAAGCTGCCAGCCTGCCACTGGCAAGTGCCAAGTTGCCAACCGGAGTCGGGAGTCCCGGACTGCTGCCAGCCTGCCTGCGAGGCCTTCACGTAAGTTCATGCTTGAAAGTTGATGGTCTAAGAGTCTAATGTAATATATAATATAATTTATAATTTATAATATACATAAAATTTGCATACGGGCATTTTTTGAGGGTGCCTCTCATTTTGACGATTTTTAAAATTTACTAAGCTTCATGGGTGACGTGTATATTCCACATCGACCAGTAATTTACGTGTAAAAATCCAAAAAACGGGTATACGGGTGTCAATTTTAACCCCTGCCGCCATCGTCCCATAGACATGTGGAATTAAGATAAGTCATAGTTATATCAATTTGAGCGGTACTAGTATTTTTGGAAAAAGAAGGCGATGTTTTGGTGTGGATAATTGGTATGCAAATCGCTTCGTTTTTTTGGTGATTTGTTCTCTAAATCTGGTTAAAAATTAGTGGAATTGTAGTTCCATCCTATTTATTACGGAACTATGCTACTGAACTGTATCCTTAGGGGTTTTGGCCCATTTTAAGACAATCAAATGGTCGAAATTCCAAAAAAATAATGAGAAGAGATTGAATTGTACCTGCTAGAAAATTTTCCATTAATATTAACAGAAGGCAATTTGAGTGCCAATTATCACACGTGGAATGGTTTTTTTTAAATTTTAGTATAAATTATAATTTATTTTGTTTACTGTATTTAAAAAGTGATTTTTACACTGGAAGTGGGTAGATGTGTTAATGTATATCGATTAAAGAATAATTTAAAAATATGATGTAAATTTATAATTTGAAATTAAATTTAATTTTTTAAATAAATTTTAAATTAACAATTATATGTTTATATTTTTTTATAAATAGATTGACAGTTATATGTTTATAAAAATAATTAAGTACTTTTCATAGGACTCAGATTGACCAAAATATAAAAATACTTAAGTACTTTTCATAAGACTTTGAGAAGATTGACCAAAAAAACCGGAAAGAAGGAGAATAAATTTTTTGAAATGTAAAAAAATTTAAAAATAAAATTTACCCACCTAAAAATATGTGAAACCTTACATTGAATAAATTCGGAGTTAGACTAAATTTATATTGATTTTATTTCAAAGCATTTTATTGACCTAATAATAATAAAATTTCAATCCGTAGTTAGAATAAATTTATATTACTTTTAATTCAAAATAAATTTCAGATACAATAAAATGCAAAGTTTATAATAATTTTTTTTCTTATATTTAAATTAAAATTAAAATTTATTTTCATAATTCTAACTTCAACCATTCACATCTTTATATTTATTTAAATACTTAAAAAGAACTAATAAAAATAAGAATATTTATTTAAATACTTAAATATACCGCCAGGTATTATATTATCCCACCGTGGTTTTGGCGCACATGGAGCATGAACCCGAGGACTTACATATTTTCTGTACTGAGGGCCTGGAGCGGGCTATCGCTAACTTGCATGTGCTAATATTCTACGTGTTAGGGAAATGATTAAACGTTGTTAGAGTGAAATTTCATGGTCGTCAACAGGGATCAAATTTTAAGGGTGGGGTCCCATTTCACTTTGAAGGGTTATGAGATATTGAACCCTTCAATGCTGACATGTAAAAATAAGTCATTCTTTTCATTTGAAAATGTATTACTGCATCAAAATTTCATTGTTTACTTAGGTAGTAAAGTTGAGAGGCTTTATTTTTTGCCTTTTAAACTTTTAACCAGTATAATAATAAGTTAACTTGCTAACCCCATTCCAATCCAATTTTCATTCTTATAGCCAAAATTAATACTATTTTACTCTTTTATGATCTGCTTGAACATGAGTAATTTATTAGTGAAACATAACTTAGGGGACACACAGAAAATCCACTTTCCATACGTTTAGTGACAATTTTATAATCTTTTTTTCTGCATCAGTGAAGCTATAGTTAGCTTGCTAGCCCAATTCCAATCCAACTTTTAACCAGTTTAATAATATTTAATACCTCTTAAAATGGGTTCCTAGGCTGCTTCGAACAATACAAGCTCGATTCAGAATTGGGTTCTTAAACTCTTCTAAAAGCAACGCGATGCTTATTCTTGGAAAAGTTCAATCTTTGTAAATCACTAGCGTTCTTCAAACTAATATAAATTCTAGCCTACTTAACAATGGAAAAAAATGATAATGTAAGAAAAAAAAGGAAGAAATTGTTTCAGAAGCCAAAAACATTAGATGTTGAGTCTGGTCTGTATCTGTTGCTAAATTAGTGAACAGTAGAGTTGCATGCAGAAAGGCAATAAAAAAGGTGAAGGGAAAGAATCTGAATGGTAACTTTTTTTACTTCGTTGAATTGAGGACCATAATTCACTTTCATGCACCTCTATCAAACAACCATGTTTCCTATGCCATTTATAATCCTCCTTCATGAAAGTCTATCAGAGAGAACAATCCAACAAAGAAGTTGGATTGGATTGAAAACCAAAAGCAAGTTTCTTTGTCACTCTAATTGTGTACCCTACAACATAATTGAATGCCAATGGCAACAATATATGTTCTAATTTTTCATTCAACACTATGAATGCCACATGTACTTGGGATAGAATAAGTTTAAGTGATCCTTACATGTTACATGCTATGTTATGGTTTGAACAAAGAGAACTATCCGACTCCAAGAAAATTTTGTTCTCAATAGATGATTAAGGACCCTGGCTACTTCTTCCTTATAGCCCTCCCCCTAGATCTCGTTATACATACTAAGTGTGGTATGACGGAGTAGAGGATGGGTTGTGAAGCATAAGTAAAACATAGGTATACCAAGTAGAGAGGAGATGCATAAATGGTTGAAGTTCATGTTATATTCAAGACCAGTCGATAAGGGAAACAAAATCAAAAGGTAAAGTAGCACTGTCGTTTTTAAAATCAAGATTACAAAAACTTTTGTGTCCCAGCTCGTACAATTGAACACAGGAGTGGGCATTGGGCATTCTAAGAAAATTGCCAACTTTCACCATTGTCCTTCACCAGATGTTGTTGCATATTCTCAATCATATTGAAATTCGATAGCTAGTTGGGATTGTAAGTGTAGTTGCATCGATGGTCTTCATATTAATAAATCCAAGGAATCTTAAACTGTGTACCAGAGGAAGGTGTCGAATCAACGACTGAGCAATTGGGGAAAATAGCTCATGCAATACAGTTTTAGATACAAAGTCTGGATTCTTGATCTGACTCATTAACTAGATGCATGGAGGCTGGCAGAGTGGGAACTTCCCCAAATCCCCAGGCTTTTTGGTAAAGATGGGGGGCGCAATACGCACACCTGTTTCCCGTAGGGCTGCAACCGTGGCCAGTGGCAGTTGCCTGAGGAAGCGCTCGGTTTCAGAGTGAAAACAATGATCTTCCTTGTCCCCTCCATTTCAGGAAAGTTAAAGGGAGGCTAAATTATCAAGAGATTCGATTAGGCAACAATGGAAAATAGGGCAAGGAAAGGAGCACATGGAATCATATGCGTGTACACATAACATATGAAGAAAGAAGCAATTGTTGTTGCTGCTATGGTTGGGAATCGATAAATTCCGTTTTGAACAGCATCTAACAGAGATTTGTGACAAACCCACTCTTGGGTCTAGGCTTCAAATTTGAATCCTTCAAGGACCATTTGAAGTTACAAATTTTCAATCAAATAATAATATTGTGTTTGAACTTTGAAGTTACAAAATTTTTAAATAATTGATGGGATCAAATAAAATGATGTACATACCTGTAAATTCATAGGATTTCAAAATTCCAGTTAGCCTTGAAGTTGAGCTCCTCAAAGAAAACAAATTTCTTTATATAGGTTTATGGCAGGCCGGTTTTGGCAGCTTCACTTTGCAAACTCTCCTGGAGGACTAGAGGATATAGGATAGGTGGAACTTGGAAGTAGCTAGACCACAATGAAGCAGGGGTATAAGCAAAAGCTTGTTTTTATTCCTATAATATTATATATTGATGGTCGGAGCCATGGAAGCATGGAATTCGAGCATTGACTTGATACAACAAAGAAAACACAAGGTGGGACTCGGGAGCTGTAGGATTGACTTGATACAACAAAGAAAACACAGGGTGTGAGGTTCGGAGCCGTAGACGATAGGATTAACTTGATACAACAAAGAAAACAAAGGGTTGTGGGTAGGGGACATGGGTGGGAGCGACAACCTGCAACATTATAAGAAGTTTCTGGATTGTGGAGTTTGTCCAAAATGCCAAATTCGGGGCACATTAACATAATATATTATACATTGAATACTAAATTAACTCACGAAGTCAGAAGTCACGAATTGGTATGTGATAACTGGTAACTTGGTAAGCCCACTGCCAGCAACACGTATGAGCCACCAACCATATTTAATAAATTTGTTGTTGCCATTAAATGTGTTAAACACGTAAGTGCTCGCCGCTAACACGTGAACTTAGAAGCGTTCAATACATCCACATAAAATGATCAATGATATTATTAGAGGCCCAATGGCCCATGATCCATCGATGACCAGACACGTGGATATTGGAGAGCAACCAAGTACCAAGTCCCACTCCCAAGTCACCTAGCTAGTAGCCACATTCCCAATTTCCCATTGAAAACTGTCGACGGGTGAAATTTGAAGCTGCCCTTCTGTTGCAATTTTAAACAATAGTGGTTAATTTAATTATTGAAGGGCTTACCATGAAATTAAATATTTTTTGCATGGTAAAATTTGAGGTGGTATTCTATGACATGTAAAATGGCCTTTGAAGGGCCCTAAAGGCTTCAAATTTGAAGCCTCGTCGTCAAATATCATGCGAAATCTTGCATTTCACACGAAAAACAAATCCATTGATCAAATGTTATGGACATTCATAGCTTATGTGACTATATATATATGATGGGAGAGTAAAGCTAGTGTCTCATATATAGACTAAAGCTAGTGCTCTCATATATAAAGGAGACTAGGAGACTAAAGCTAGTGATCTTATTTTTTATCTTGTACGGTAAGGACAATTTAAGTTTTTGTTTACTTTTTTTTTTCTCAATGTTATTGGGATTTTCTTTAAGGAATCAATAAAGACTTGATTCTCATTTGTATTGAGTATTCAATCAAATAGGCATTGTTCTATTAATTTTTTTTTGTTTTTTACAATCCAAAAATTTGTCTCCTAAATGGCATTGCATTGTGCTTTATTGAATCTAGTGAGACTTGGCCCTCATAACTACAAGGCATTGAATTAAAATTGTTGTATTTCATTATTGTTTTGCACATATCATGAGAAATTGAAACCTGCTTTCTTCTCGTCCACTAAATTATGTAGCAATCTTATTTTGTTATCAACTCTAACATAGCAATAAACAACTAAAGCCAATCATTTTTGCATAAACTCCTCCTTCCTCTCCTATGCACTACACTTGCGAGGACATTGCCCTTGTATGGCTCTAATCTTGTTGTAAAAAGGTGCTTTTTTATAATGAAAATCGATACGATCCATCACAATTGTAATATATTTGGGTTAAAGAATAGATTAATATAAAAAATATAATTTAAATTTATTTATTTTTTTAATTTATATTAAATTTTCAAAAACAATATTAAAGAGATTGTAATTATATGACAACTATATATAGATAAATTCATATATTTTCAATAAAAAAATGATCATAATAAAAATAATATATTTTCAAATTTTTTGGACGTGTATTTTGAATGTTGTTGATTTATCTTTGAGCTCAATCGAAGTTGTCGGCAAGGTTTTTTAGGGCATGTTTTAGTATAAATTTAAAAACAAAATACATTTGAAGATAAAAATTTGTAAATTTTATGTATATGGATAGATGATTCATTGACGAATGCAATGGTATCAATTCCGCCCATTAATGTGCATTTAATGACATGGTTTAAGCCTCTAAAAGGCAGACAAAGCTTTCTTTCTGCAGTGAAGGGCTATCGGCTTGTTTTTTAGGCCCTCGATCGAGGGTTATATAGGACCTCAATCAAGGGTTTTACCTAGAATTCGATCAAGGTATGTTCAAACCCTCGATCTAGGGTTTGTAAACTTAGCTCGATTGAGTATTTGTCTGTGTAAAGAAAATATAAAAAAAAACCCGAGAAAGGAGTTGGACAATTAATGTTTCCAACCACCATTCCCTCGTAAAAATAGCAAGCAACCTCTATATAATCACTAAACAATTGATCAACAACACTAATTTAACTCATTGCTAGTTTATTTTCAATTAGAGCTATGTGAATTTGATGTTGTTCAATTAGAGTTCATTAGACATGTAAGATTTCTTTGTAGACATATTTCAAAATTTCATATTAACGTATTGTTGTTTGTTATAACAATTTGAAGAAATCTTTGTTTGTTTTCATTGTAGTTTGATGGGGAGTAAAAGAAAACGACAAAGAAAGCATGCTCGTCAACAAAATGACAATAAAGAGCGTAAGAAGAATAAAGAAAGAATGATACAACAAAGAGCAAGTTTAAGAGAAGAAGAAGATGCACATTTGGTGCACCAAATTCCAATGGAAGACAACCAAAGTAAATTTGTGAATTACATGCTACATAAATTAAATATCATATTTTATCAAGTTCTCTCATAATTTGTTATATACTAACTATTTTTTTTTTTCAGTTTAGTCTTATTATATTTTTTTTGTAATAATATTTTTAACAAATTGTTATATAGACTAAAAAATTAGTAACAATTTTCCAAAAAATTTAACTATTTCATAATTTAATTTATTTACTATTTATTTGTAATGATATTCTTATTTATTTCATCCATTTGTTATTTATTTCAAAGTTTGCAACAATTTTCATGTCAAATGAATAATTTCAAGTGGCTAACAAATGTTATTGGAACAATTTTCAAATGAAATATACATTTGGACTCTATTTTCATGCTAAAATGTACATATTTTTAACTATTTTCAAATTTCAAAGTTGCTAACAATTTTCAATGTTATTGGAACAATTTCAAATTAAATATACACTTGGACCCTATTTTCAACTTAAAATGTACATATTTAACTATTTTCAAATTTTTAAGTTACTAACAATTTCAAGTTAAATTTAATTTCAATTCTTGTTTTCTTATTTGTTAAAAAAATATTTGTACAATTTGTTATTTAGACTACAAAATTGTTAAAAAAAACTATTTCATAATCTAATTTATTTACTATTTATTTTAAATGAATATTCTTATTTATTTCATTACTTTGTTATTTATATTTCATAACTTTGTTATTTATATTTCAAAATTTGTAATAATTTTCATGTTAAATGAATAATTTTCAAGTGGCTAACAAATGTTATTGGAACAATTTTCAAATGAAATGTATACTTGGATTCTATTTTCAAATTAAAACATGTACATATTAACTATTTTCAAATTTCTAAGTTGCTAGCAATTTTCAATGTTATTGGAACAATTTTCAAATTAAATGTACACTTGGACCCTATTCTCAACTTAAAATGTACATATTTAACTATTTTGAACTTTAAAATTAATCGATCTTTGCATAGTGCATTTCTCATTGAAACTCTCTTCACATGAATTTTGATTATGTAGGGAGAGATTATGGCCAGCCATCACATCATGGTGATCAAAAATCACATGACCCCGTGCCCCCTCATGACCTTGATCAGCCATCACATGACACCTTGCCCTCTGGCATTTCTAATATAATTGGGAGTTGAAGTGAGGTTGGAAGAGGTGGGAACTGTCTTAAGGATTGTAAAGTTGTTTCTGCACGAGAAGAGATTGGAAACTCAATCCCTAGTCGGAGAGTTAGAGAGCATGTCAGTAACATAATTGAGTCATATTTTGAACATTCAACGATGGCACAAGCTCAAATCCTACATGGGTTGATAAAACACAAAAAATTGAAACGTGCCACAAAGTTGTTGGGTTTTCAAGATGTTAAAACAAAAAAGACATACGAGAATGCAATAGAAAATGTAAGAACTGCATTATCTTCGTTTGGAAAATCAAGAAATAATGATATCCGAGTTGCTCGTAGGGCAATTACAATGGTTGTTGTGGCACAAATCACCTCAAGAAATCGAATGGTATCAACAATGGCATCATTGCTCAATGTTTCAAAAAGAACATTGTTCAAATATACTAAATTTAGGGTCCGGATAGATGAAAATGATTAAGCTGCTTGTTGGGATCTTATTTGTAGGGAACCCTATGATCTTCTTCATTTGCACCATCTAAGAGGATCGACTTGCTCAAGGATGAGATTCATGTTTCAAATTTCATGGAGAAGTTTCAAAGTTAGATTTATAGATACATAAAGCTTTCCCATAATTCCAAGTGGCAAGCTTCAGAATTCAAACATTCTCGTGAGGTATTTGAGCCGGGCACAATCTTATCAGTGGTAGACTTTGCTGAGAACTACACATTTGCTCCTCAAAGAGAGATACAGAGTGATCACTATCACTCTGACCAGGTATCTATCTTCGTACATGTATTGTACAGACATGCTCAGGAAAGCATTGATGGTAGGGATAACACTCCTCATTCACGTGAAGTGATCAAGGAGTACCATTTTTATGTCAGTGATGATCGTGAGCATGACACATTGTTCATTCAACATTGCTTTGGGTTGATTTATGATTCATTCAGGCAGAGAGGCATATCATTTGTTGAACACTGGATTTGGTCAGATGGGTGTGCAGGGCAATTCAAATCGGCACGCTCATTTTATTAGCTGAGTCACCTTCACAAAGAGATAGGAATTCGACACACCTGGAGCTTTTTTGAAATAGGGCATGGGAAGGGTGAACATGATGGCACAGGTGCATGTGTGAAACGAGCACTTCGGAGGTACCAGATGAGTCATGGTGTAACCCGAATCAAATGCTCCACTGAAGTAGTTGATTGGTGCAGACGTCATTTGGGACATCAAGGTCGCGAACAAGCAAGCTCGATGTGCAGGTAATAAACTCCAAACTCAATTAATAATCTAATAACATTCAATATCATCATTTACAAAATTAAACATACTCAATAGGAATTTATATATGACAAATTGAATTCCATGCAGGTTCTTTTGGGATGTTTCTTTCGGTGATGTGAATATATCCATGCCGTGGTATTGTGAGACCATACCTGGTATGAGGGAATTACATTATATTCGAAGTAAAGACATGGGTGACATATTTTCCATTGAAATGAGGAAGTACGCTTGTTTTTGCGACTTTTACATTGATGCAAATGGATGCGGGCTTCATCACTGTGAAAATGATGAAACCATGGAAATATGTCCCTCTTAATCCAAAGGGCCCACATCCAATTCCAACATGGAAAGAGATGCACACTGATGAGGCAATGGTCTTATTAGATCATGATCGAGTTTCTGATATGGTTAGGGAAGGTACAAGAGACTTCATTAAGTTAATTAGTTCACTATATATTACACATATACAAATGTTGTAGAAATGCACGTAGGAAATCTGAATAATATTTGTAATGTATCTTGCAGGTGATGTATTCGTTGTCATTGGACCCCCTCACAACCAAGAAAATGTGGCATATTATTTGATGCGATGCACACAAATAAAAAGCAGGTTGGCGTGGCCCTATCAAGATGGAGACTTCACATACCAAATTGGAGACATGGTTATAATGGGACACTTTTTTGAAAGAGTGAAAAAACATGGTGCTCATATTATTTACAAAGATTTTATGCCTGAATATATATCATGTCGATAATGTCATTTGGTGGTGGCAGCTCGGATACATCTAACAGAAATGAAGGTGAAGAGAGGTGAAATTGAAATTACACATTAAATTTGAAATTGTAATTGAATTTGAATGTGTAAATTGTAATTGAATTGTAATGTGTAGACAACATAACGTAATTGTAATTTCAATTTTTAATTTCAAGTGTATTCTAGTTTTAAATTTTGATTTCGTTTATGCAATTGTAATGTAGTTGAAAATGAGCTTTTAAATTGTAATTGAAATTTTATATTGTAATTAAATTGGAATTGTAATTTCAATTTTAAATTGTAATGTATGTATTCAGTTCTAAAATTTGGATTTGCAACAGTAATGTAGTCGAAATTGAAATTTTAAATTGAACTGAATTGCAACTACACATTGAGATTGAACTTTTATATTGTAATCACTGTACATTAAATTTGCATTTGAAACGACAAAACATAAATTTGTAACTGCAATAATTATACCCAGATGTAATATAAAAAAACAATCGATTTCAAATCAGATACAAAATACAGATGAAGACATCAATATGATAAAATATACAAAATATGTAACAAAATATCCAAAAGTTCGTATCCAAAGTCCATATATGATAAAATTCCATGTATAAATTATAGAAATCCATATCCAAAACATGAAAACGTATACATAGATCATCCAAAACATGAAAATATATCAAATGTGATTAAATAATGAATTGGAACATAAATTAAAACTCACCTCTGTGTCTAGACCCAGCTAGCCAGGACCTTCGCGGTCCTCATTTCTATCATCAGGATCAATGCCCTTTCCTTTGCCCTGTACAATTTGAAATTCATTTGAAGTTAAGATCTAAAACATAAAATCTTGAAAATTAAGAAATAAAACATAAATTATTTAAACTGAGAAATAATAAACACGAATTAAATTGGAACATAAATTATAACTTACCTCGACTACTGTTGTCCGCGGGTTGGGACAACCGGATGGACCAATCGATGGCTCACTACTAAAGAGTTGATCCATGAATGTGGTCCCCTGCATGGAGCAATAGAATACGACTCCCTTAAGTATTATTGACCATTCAATTTACGACATATAATATGATGTAACATGGAAAAATACATACATAATTGTACAAAAGTATACCTGTCTTGGAGCGACGTATCTACGATACAACCGAAAGTATGCATCTGGGACTAAATGAGCATACCCCTATATGGCCTCGCCATCCAAATGCCTGAGCAGGACATTATCGACCCACTCTATCTCTGGCTCTACAGGTGCAAGGGGTGGTCTAGATGCCTCTCCATGCACAACAACAACAGCATTGCCCTGGCAGTGAACAACGACTCTGCAATGTCATGTCTAGCCTCTACAACAATCTGGGATGACAGTGCCACGTCCGTCGACCTGATAACCGTCCTGTCTGGAATCGGTACCAACCTCGAAGGGGGTGGCATGAAGGAAGGGTCTCTACGAGCTCCAGGACATTGGTAGGAGCGTCTCCTACCAACCCCAAAGAAATCAGACCCTGTGATGGTGTAATCTGGGTGCATCCCCAAAACAAAATCTGCATAAATATGTTTTTCAAAGTACAATGGGACCTATTCATGGTGGGGGAACATGCCCCACGCTCCAACGAATCTATCATATAAATATGGTGCTGCGGCCTCTAACTTAAACTCCTTGAGTCTAAGTGGTTGACCGGAAGGGCGGTCATGAGGGATTTCAAACAAAGTACCCTTGATGCCATGCCCTTTTATGGCGACTTTGACATCCTCCCATTTGTGGGGCCCAATGAAATCATGTCTCCTCCTTTCGCATGCAAAATGCCAAATGTCACTAAGAGGTCCCACCCTCTTGTAGAGGGCCAACATGTCATCCGCTGCTGATAACATCATGAATAATGATCGTCATGTGGGAGAATCCTCCCTCAATGTGCAGACACATGAGTGCACCCACTCTCACTGGGTAGTGATATTAGCAAGAGTGATGCATGCGACCTCATCATCGTACAATCCCCTTAATGGACCTGCGATTCAAACCAAAACACAAATGTTACTGAAAATATATATTATAACTTGCAACTGAAATTCAATGCATTATATACCAAAAATTTACTGAAAATGTATCTAACAAAAAATATGCACCTAATGCACTCATGTCTTTTTGCACATCCCCCACCTGGGGATCATGATATATGTCATCGGGATGAATTGACACACTATCTCTCCTGCTGCCACCAGTGGAAGCTAACCCCGGCATGGCCTCACTCCTTGGTGAATGGGAGCACTGCCAATGGCCACACTGTTGGGTGATTTCGGATCCTCTCGTGCTTTGTCGAGCACAAAGCAATGAAGTTCTCTCTTGAGAACTCTCTGCATCACTTTTCAATTTCTAATTCTAATTCTATTTCTAATTTCCCTTTTAAAATTCAAATTCAAATTTCAAATTCTATTTCAAATTTCACATTTCAAATTCAATTCAAATTCAAATTCAATGTCAAATTTCACATTTCAAATTGAAATTGAAATTTCAAATTCAATTCAAATTCAAATTCAATTTCAAATTTCAAATTTAAATTTCAGATTCAATTCCAATTTCAATTTCAATGTCAAATTTCAAATTTCAAATTTCAATTTCATGATCAATTTCAAATTTCAAATTTCAAATTTCAATTTCACGTCGAATTCCAATTTCACATTCAATTCCAATGTCAATCGCATTCCAATTTCACATTCAATTCCAATGTCAATTTCATCTTCAATTTTCAATTTCAAATTCCAAGTTTCAATTTCAAGTTCCAAGTTTCAATTTCGATTTGAATTCTAATTACATTTCCAATTCTCAATTTTCATTTCCCATTTCAATTTCAATTTTCGATTTTCAATTCCAATTTCATTTCAAAATTCAATTTCATTTTCAATAATGTGAAAAATTCAAATTCAAATTCTATTTCAATAATTCAATCCCACTTTCCTTCTAGTTTAGGAATGGCTCTAGATAGTGTGAAAAATGTTGCACAATTCAACTTAAAAGAAGAGGGAATGTCATGAAAATATGCACACAATGTTGTACTCTATAAATGTTGAGTGTTGATCAATAAGATGAGTTTGATTTGTGAAAAGATCATGGTTGAGAGTTGTGTTGTTTCTATAATATCAGTGCTAGGTATTGCGGTCATGATAATCTACCAATGGGAATTTGTTGGTTGTTGGCATTTTCGTAAATAGGTTGAGCAAAGGTGTGAGTTGGCCTTCTAGAATAAGAAAACTTCTCAAGAAAAGTTAACGATGTCACTAGAGGAATAATGCCATCAAAACAAGTGCAAACTATAAGGTGCTAGAAATGAACCAAGTATGAAAATAATTGTTCTTGGGCTAGAGCATATGGCCTTAATATAACTCAATTTAAGAAGAGACTCGATACTAAATGTACTACTACTACTGGACAATGTACCGTTGTGATAGTGTGGATTGCTAAAGAAACCTTGATGGAGCTACAATTGTTGAAATTATTGTTGAAGTGGAGGTGTGGACCATAAAAGGAACCAAACAAGTACATTAAAAAGGATTTGGGTGGGAGGGAAATGTCAAAGGAACTAGGTTGATACTGATGAAGAGTGTCATTGGGTGGATGTTGAACCAAAAGAGAACTAGAATGACTACTAAGAGTAGTTGGTGTAAATAGGTAGACCTCCAGCGGCCTAGTGTTTAATGCAAAATGTTTTGGGTGGGAGGGTGACCTCCAATTACCTAAATCAATAGAAAATGGTAGTTGGGTAAAAGAATGGATCCCCAAGGGACCAACAAAATCAAGAGAATGAAACCTAGGTGGGATAGTGGATCTCCAAGGAACTAGTGTGAGTAAGCAAATGAGAGTTGGGTGGGAGAGAAGGTCTCTAAGGAAACAACTCAATGTTGAAGGTGATTGTACTGAGTAGGTGTTGGGCCAAAAATAACCATGTTGAAGGTAATGGATAAGGTACTCTATTTTTTTTTGTTACAAGTCTTCTTCTCCACTTCAATGGAAAATATGCAAATTATACTAATAGAGTTAGGGTAAAATAACTATTGAGTTCAACTCTATATTTTTCTTCTTATATTTGGTGTCTCTTTGTATCCAATCTTAAAATGATCAAAGAGTACGATAAAAAAATATTTCAATGGTCAAAACCTTCCTACTTGTGTCCTTTGTATTGGGAGGGATCTTCTGTATTGGGAGTTATCTTCTTCTGATAGTGACATTGAATGAATCCTTTACTTGGTTATAGAATATATGAATTAATGAACATGCATTGAATGCATTCAACTCTTCTCAATATTCCATTGATCATAACCTATCAAATTGAATTTAAATTATATAAAAATAAAAACACCTTAACTTGAAAATATTATATTATGTCATGAATTTACTTATCTATAATTAATCAACTAACTTACTGCACTGCCTGTGGGTTCTACAATGAACCACTAAATATATACTCTACAAAACTAACTTAATGCACTATGTATGGGTTTTACAATGAACCACTAAGTATGTACTCTACAAAACCAACTTAACTATGTATCATGGGTTCTGTACAATGAACAACTTTGGTGTGTACTCTACAATGAACTCTTCCCATTTTTAAGAACTCGCACATGCACGTGATATTATCATCAACATGTGATGCCGTCTAGGGATGGTGAATTCTTCCCACTTTTAAAAACTTGCATGTACATGATATTAATCAACATTTGATGCCACCTAGGGATGTTGTGCCAATAATAAGATTTGGGTTTGAGCATGGAGAGTGTGATTGTATCTATATATTATTTATATATTTAGTAAAAAGTCTTTAAAACTTGATATTTAATTTTTATATTAAATTTCACATAAATTTAAATTTTGACATTAATATTGATGTTTAGTGTATGGTTAAATTACTATTAAGTAGTTTTATGTAGAGAACTAAGGTTGGATATTACTGAAACTGATATGACCACATTTGAAAAGTAGTTTTAAGATGTCTAAAAATATTGATTTTCTTGTAGATACGATTCAGATTCAAATAAGGTTTTGGTGCCAAAATAAGACCTGATTAACTATTTATGACATGAATAGAAATATACACCTTATTGTTAGTCAATTTCAAAGGATTTCAATTGTTTTTTTAATGTTAATAGTTTTTGTTACATGCTTATAAGAGCTTATATTGGAAAAAAATGGGGAACCCAAATGTATAATTTTTTTTCAATCCTCTTGGAATTCAAAGAGGATTGAAAAAAACTTAAAATTTCAATATCAATTTAACTTAATTTAAAATTTCAATTTTAATTTAATTTAATTTAAAATTTCAATTTCAATTTAACTTAATTTAAAATTTCAATTTTAATTTAATTTAATTTAAAATTCCAATTTCAATTTTAATTTAATTTAATTTAAAATTTCAATTTCAATTTCAATTTAATTTAATTTAAAATTTCAATGTCAATTTCAAAGGTTTTCAGATTATTTTTTTTAATGTTAATGGTTTTTGTTAAACCGGCAACGTAATATGATTTTTTTTTTTCAATTCTCTTGGCGTTCTCAGAGGATCGAAAAAAAACGGGCAACATTTCTACTTGTCAAAACACAATTTAAAATAAAACCGGTAGCATTTTATGCAATGAAATGCTACCGTGCATAAAATGCTCCCAGTTGATATAAACAAAAATATTAATAATTTAAAAAAGTAAATACAACATAAATTTAAAATTTAAAACGTATTTCAAATGGTTTTTGGTTTTTTGTTTTTGTTTTGAAATGGGTTTTTGTTTTTCAAATGGTTTTTGTTTTTGTTTTCAGATGGTTTTTGCTTTTTAAATGGTTTTTTTTTTTTTTTTTTCAAATAATTTTTTGTTTCAATTGTTTTTTTACACACAAAAAAAGGTTATTGGTTTCAATGGGTTTTCTAAACCAAAAAATGGTTATTGGTTTCAAATTAGAAAAAAAAATCGCAACATTCACACAACTGCATAAAAAAATCATAATTTAAATTCTATTAAAAAAACAAATGGAAGGTTGGAACCCACTTACCTGGTGGAGTAGCAGACATGGATGGGAGTTGGCGTGGGGCGTAGGCGTGGGCGTGGGCGTGGCGTGGCGCTTTTCCTGTAGACGCTTGGTTGAGGGTGTCACTGTCTCCTGTAGATGCTCGGTCGAAAACCTAATTTCAAACAAGGTCGGCCGGGCCCTGTTTTTTTTTGGTCTTAACAACTCGATCGAGGGTTATCCAAGCCCTCGATCGAGAGTTTAACCAAGCCCTTGATCGAGGTATTTTAAAACCTTAGATTGAGGTTTTTCAACCTCAATCGAGGGTTTGAAAAAAAAAATTGTTAGGTTCCCCGCGCCCAAAATCATGAACCACCTTAGTCGATTCACCCTAGTGTCCACTCTATAGATTTGAACTTATGATATTTAATTTACAACTTCTTATCTCAATTACTATTACCAATTGCTCTACTTATGTGGACATCTTTACAATTTATATTATGAATAAATTACATACAATTTATCCTATTCATAAAAAGTATATAATATAAATACAAACTTATTTAATTTTAAAATAATTTTATAAATATTTATAATTTCATAAAAATATATAAGATAAATCTTTATTATATAATTTAAAACATAAATCACTAATAGAAACTTATTTAATTTGTTAAAGAGTATAAATATTTATAACTTCCAATCAAGATAAAATAATAAGATAACAAAATTATATTATATTTTTTAAATATTTATATATTGATTTCAATTTGCAGTTGTTATAAAATAAGATAATCAAATTAATAATATTAAATTTTACATTCCTAAAAATAAAAATTTGAAAAAAAAATGGTTAACAAAAAATTAATATATTGCAAACATTTTATTAATTTTAATTTTAATTAATTAAAATTTTTTTCTAACATTTTAAAATTGTAAACAAATTAATATCTTTAAATCAATAATAAATATAAATTTATTTAATGTCATTATATAATTGAATTTATAAACCTTTAATATATATTAAATACGATAAAAAAAACTTAACTACTTTATTTTCAATAAATTAAATTCACTTTTTATACACTTAATAATAATGCATTTAATGCTACTAAAATAGAAAGTATTAAATCTAAAGTTACAAGAATAAACATTCCATATCCTAACAAAAATACTATTGAATTTATGTTACTTCCCAAAAATTACAGTTTTTGTTTTCATATAACATTAATCTGTTCTTCCTTTTAAGTTATGGGATATTCAAAACCTGAATTGTTGGCTTGTCATCTCTTAAGTACATTTATGCAACTATTCATTTTGATATCATGGATAAATGATTGTGTTATGAAATTAGCAAGCCATATTAATATTAATAATATGGCTTATATACGTCGATCGATGTATATCAACCATAGATCACACATTAAATGTGGTTGATATACCCGATCAGCATATATAAGCCATATTATTAATATTAATATGGTTTGCTAGTTGACGGTCGACCTACTGGTTAGGTTTGGTGAATTACTATTATTATAATAATAATTAAAAATAATATTATGGCCACACAATTAATAATATTAATTGAATAATAATAAATATAATAATTAAATATAACACTTAACTATGTCTATGGTTCACCATGCTTGAATTTGGTTGACCATGGTTAACTATGGTTGACTTTGATTGACCATGATTGACAATAGTTGAACATCGTTGACTTTGGATGTTCATGGTTGACTATGGTTGAACATCCTTGACCATGGTTGACCATAGTTAACTTCGGTTGATCTTAGATGACTTTTGTTAACAATGTTTGAGTATAGTCAACCATGGTTGACTTTGATTGATCATGGTTGGTTTTGGTTGACTATGGTTGTGTATGGTTTACCATGGTTGACTATGGTTGGCCATCATTGACCATGGGTAACTTTGGTCAACCATGATTTACTTTGATTAATCATGGTTGAATTTGGTTGACCATGGGTTACTATGGATGGCTATGGTTGACCACGGTTGATCATGGTTGAGTATGATTAACTATGGTTAACAATGGTCAACCATTGGTTTACTATAGTTGAGAATGGTCAACCATGGTTGACTATGCTTGACCATGGTTGGAAATGGTTGACTTCGGTTGAATATGGTTGACATTCAACAACCATGGTTGACATTAGTTGACTTCAGTTGACCATGGTTGACTTTAGTTGGCCATGGTTGACTTTGGTCGACTATGGTTGACTTTAGTTTATTATAGTTGACTTTAGCCACTCAAAGGTGACTTTGGTTAACTTTTGGTTGACCTTGGTTGACTTTGCGTAATCCTGGTTGAATTTGGATGACCATGGTTGTCTTTAGTTGACTTTGTTTAACTATGGTTAACCATGGTTGACTTTGGTTGACTATGGTTGGCTTATGGTTGACTATGGTTGACTACCACTGACTTTGCTTGACTATGGTTGATTTTGATTGACTATGGATGATAATGGTTGACTTTGCTTAACTATGGATAACATTGATTCACATTGGTTGACAATGGTTAACTTTTGGTTGACTTTTGCTTAACTATAGTTGACATTAGCTGACCATGGTTGACATTTGGAGGATTTTGGTTTGCCCTAGTTGAATTTGGTTTACTTTGGCTTATTTTTTATTGATGATGGTTGACTATGGTTGACCATGGTTTACTTTTGGTTAACCATGGTTAACTTTGGTTGACTATGGTTGACCAGGATTGACCATGGTTTACTTTTGGTTGACCATGGTTAACTTTGGTTGACCATGGTTAACCATGGTTGAATTTTGGTCGACTTCGGTTAATTTTGCTTGACTATGGTTAACCATGGTTAAATTTTGGTTTACAATGGTTGATTTTTGTTGACCATGGTTTACTTTGGTTGACCATGGTTGACTTATTGTAAACCATGGTTGACTTCTGGTTGACCATGCTTGACTTTGGTTGACCATGGTTAACTTTGGTTGAGCTTGGATGACTTTTAGTTAAACATGGTTGAGTTTGGTTTACTTTTGGTTGAATCTGGTGGATCATGGTTAATTTTGTTTGACTTTTGGATGACTTTAATTGACTATGGTTGAGCAAGGTTGACTATGGTTGACCATGACTGAGCATGGTTGTTCATGGTTAACCTTGGTTGGCCATGCTTGACTTTCGTTGACCATGGATGACTTTTGTTGACCATGGTCTAGGGTTGATTGACTTTAGTTGACAAAGGTTGACTTTTGGTTGGCTTTGGTTGACTATGGTTGACCATGGTTGACTTTTGGTAGACTTTGGCTAACCACAGTCGACTTTGGTTCACATTTGGTTAACCATGGTTGAATTTGGTTTACTTTGGTTTTGTTTTGGTTGACTTTTGTTGAATATGGTGCACTATGCTTTACCATGGTTGACTTTGTTTGATCATCGTTGAATTTTGGTTGACCATTGTTGACTTTGGTTTACCATGGCTGACTATTCCAAACCAAGGTTGACAATGGTGGACTTTGGTTGACCATGGTGGACTTTTGTTGACCAAGGTTGACAATGGTGGACTTTGGTTGACCATGGTGGACTTTGGTTGAACAAGGTTGACAATAGTGGTCTTTGGTTTACAATGGTAGACTTGGGTTGACTTTGGTCTGTTATGGTTGACCATTGGTTGAATATGGTTAATTTTGGTTGATCGTGGTTGACTTTGGTTGGCCATGGTTCACTTTGGCTTTGGTTTACCATGGTTCACTTATGGTTAACTTTTTGGTTGATCATGGTGAAATTTTTAGTTGACCATGGATGACTTGGCTAACCATGGTTGACCTTTGGTTTACTATGGTTAACAATATTTAACCATGGTTGACCTTTTTTATCATGGTTGACTTTTGGTACACTTTGGTAGACTTTAATTGTACATGGTTGACTGTGGAAGAACATGGTTGACCACAATTTGCCTTTGGTTGACCATGGTAGAGCATGGTTGAAAACTTGACTTTGGTTGACCATGGTTGACTTTAGATTGATTTTTGGTTCACCATGGTTGACTTGGGTCGACATTTAGGTGAATTTTTTTTGGATTTGGTTGACCATGGTGGGATTTTGGTTCCCTTTAAAGTTGACTATGGTTGAATTTGGTTGACTTTAGTTGTTTGGTTGACTTTCGTTGTTTTTATTGACCATGTTTATTTTTATTTGGTTGACTTTGGTTGTTCGACCATGGTTGACTTTGGTTGGGCATGAGTGACTTTGATTGTTTAGGCATTAATGACTTTGGTTGTTTGGGAATGGTTGACTTTGGTTGTTCATGGATTGTTGGATTTGGTTGAATTTGGTTGTTTGTGAATGATTGACTTTGGTTGACTATGGTTGAATTTGGTTGACCATAGTTGATTGTGGTAAACCATGGTTTATTATGTTTAACTATGGTTTACATATAGCTGAAGCATAGACAACGGATGATTAAAAGTACGCATGGAGAACAAGTAACACATAACTTATTTGTGGCACTTGTGGCCTATTGGTGTTCACTGATCACAAATTAAGTGGTTGTGCTAGTATATATTTTGCTATATGAACAAAAATATCATTAGAGTTTGTTTTTCTAAGTATGTTTTTAATAAAACACATTTCATTGTGGTATTGATTATTTAATATCAATGAAAATAGTTATATATATATATATATATATATATATATATATATATATAAGTTCTTTAGTTTTGGAGATGTGGTTGAGTAGGGTAATTAGAATGATAAATATATCTAAATTCAAATTTCATGGGCATGATCCATACTTGAGGGTGTTGCATGCGATTTCTATTTATGTAGCTTCTAAATATAAAATGGGTTATCCTTAATTTATGTCTAGAAGAGAATTATGATTTTTTTGTATATTATTATTGATATTGATATACGTTTAAAGTGAAAAACCATTCATTATGTTATTAATGTTTTACTTTTCATTAATGATATAGTTATTATTAATAACATTTTAATGTTGTTAATTTTATCAATGTTGTTACTTTATCAATAATAATATAATTGTAACAAATATTTATGTAATGTAATGTATGGTTGAAGAGAGTTTGACCCATGATCAACAATGATTAATGTTGATTAACTATTAATTATTTAATTAATTAATATTAACATTAGTTAATAAATTGAATAATTATTGATTTAAATAGTATTATTAATGTCAATTGATTAATATTATTTAATTTACTGGGCCATTTGCATGAGGGAATTGCGGAAGTATGGAGAGGCTTGACTTATTCAATAATTGTTTTTGTAGGATTCCTTTTTCTGCATATGGGGAAAATGTCAAAACTAATTAATTTCGTATCTCCTCAAATGAGCTCATTGGAAGCATTGCTCTATAACTTGTAAAAAAGTTCTTAGTAGATCCAGGTAGTTTTTTTAAGCGCACTTTAATAATGGCAAACCTCAATATATATTTTTTGAAATTGTCATAGTATATATATATATATAAAACCATGATGTTGTCATATAGTATATGTAGCCCAATAGTATATGTAGCCACAATTGGGAGTTGATTGCAAGCGTATTATGACAGCCACATGTTAATCTTTAACATGTTAGCATATCTTTTCTGTAAGGAATTGAGATAGCTTGGAATGTTTCGAAAATGTAATTTTTTTCTGAAACAC
Organism: Larix kaempferi; assembly: GCA_027924585.1. Lineage (NCBI taxonomy): Eukaryota > Viridiplantae > Streptophyta > Pinopsida > Pinales > Pinaceae > Larix > Larix kaempferi. The sequence continues at coordinate 3,670,806 of BSBM01000358.1, read as the reverse complement.
TGAAATATTTGAACACGTGAAGCTGCTTTTACAAGAAAAGTTTGAGATTTTAAGAATAAGAACTTGTTGATCGCAAGCTTATTGTGGAAGAAGAGATGGCAAGCTTATTGCATCCAGAGTTGGGAGTTGATCGCAAGCCTATTGTGACAACCATTAGGGCTAGATAGTACACCATTAATTGGTAGAGTTGAGAGTTGCTCGAAGTATTCACAGTTTTAATAGGTGGTTATATTTTTTGGTAGTTTATTGTTGTTCACAGTTTTAATAGGTTGTTAGATTTTGGTAGTTGATTGTTCTTATATGGGAGGTGAATAGATATATTTGTAGTTTTGTTATGGTTATATTGGTAGCCTTTTTTATGATTAATATAAGTGTAAGTGTACACAACTTGAATGAGATATTTGTTTGAAAAATGAAAAGAATACATGAATTTGAAAAGAGATATTTTTGAGAAATGAAAAGAGTACATAAATTTGTGATTAAGATTTTTTCAAATCGTAGTTGGATAACATTTTGATTAATTGTATAACAGTTTTTTTAAGAAAGTCATTTAATTAGTTTTTATTTAATTAATTAGTTTTAATACTATATATATATTATATGTATTTTAAAATCTGATTTCCACTCTCATTCTTATTCTTATTAATAAATAAAAATAAAAATTTCTCATCTAATGTACATTATATATGAACTAACTCAAATGTGCAGCTATATATCCAATTTAAGGTCAACTCTCTTTTAAAGTTTGTATTTGATACTTCTTTCATTATCTCTAAATCTTTGTCTTTGTTTGATATTTTTAATCTTTTATTATATGACAGGTGATAGAATCTCGTCCTGTCTTAAGGTCATCAAGACGCCGCATGCAATTCGGTGACCTTCATCAGTCCAAGCACGAAGATCCCAAGTGGGTTGCAAAAGGGGAGAAATGTTCTACATGTGAGTGGAATGAATCTCAGTGCAATGACATTCTTACGCCGATATGTTAAAGATTAACCTGCTATTTTAAACCATGGTTGTCATATAGTATATGTAGATTTATCTTCCTTCTTCTACCATTCTTGGAAATCAATTTTGTTACCGATAGGAAATCCTGGCTTCCGATCAGTGCCATCAAATACTCTCTCTCCTTTCAAAACTATCTCCATTTTCTTTTTTACATAGAAAACCATCCCTCTGCCATAAAAGAGATTCATTGTTCAAGGCACTTTTCTAGCAAAGATCTTCATAATACACATTGCAATTATTTTTCAATGATAAACAAAATGGGCTGCGGTATCTTCAATATAGTGGGAATTAAATAAACAAAAAATAGAATGCAACACAGCCAGCCATGGTGGGCACACAAGAGAGACAGTGCTCTCACAATCTGATTAATTCATGAAATGATACATACATTTATAGGCTTGGGAAGCCTCAACCAAATCCCTGGAATAGTGGGGCTACCAAACTCTCGTGAACACATAAATACAAGGCTGTTACAATGGATAAAGTGAAGACAATAACCAACACTAACTATGGAAACAACAATCCAAACAAGATGCTATTTTCTCCATTATTCCAACACTCCCCCTTAATAGAGAAATGAGTTTTCTACGACTCCTAGCTAATCTCTGAATGCTTCAAACTTTGCTTTTGCAAGAGGCTTGGTGAAAATGTAAGCGACATTTTCATTTGTATTACAATAGATCAAGCCAATCTCCTTTGACTGCAACTTTTCTTTGACAAAATGATGTTGGATCTCAATATGTTTAGATCGAGCATGATACATTGGGTTGTTGGCTAATTTGATGGAGCTTTGGTTGTCACACTTGATAATTGTTGGTGCTTTCTATTCTTCTCCCACATCTTCAAGGATTCGCTGCAACCACATCGCCTCACAAGTTGCACTGCATAAAGCTTTGTACTCTGCTTCGGTAGATGATAAAGAAACAGTTGGTTGTTTCTTACTACTCCATGACACGATCCCAAAACCAATCTTGAATGCATAACCTGTGGTTGATTTTCTATCATCAGGATCTCCAGCCCAGTCTGAATCTGAATGACCTGTCAACTTAACATCAAATGTATCAGTATACTTAAGACCAAAATTACATGTGCCCTTCAGATATCGAAGAACCCTTTTCGTTGCTTTCCAGTGGCTTTCACGGGGCTTAGCCATAAATTGACTAAGGATGTTAACAGAGTATGCAATGTCTGGCCTGGTTGTGGTGAGATAGTTCCAACTTCCCACCAGTTGTCTATATGAAGTGCCATCCACCTCCTTTGTGCCATCCTCTCTACATAGTTTGGCATTCTGTTCCAGTGGAGTAGGTAATGGCTTGCATCCATCCATATGAAACCTTTGAAGTAGCTCCCTTGTGTATTTACTATGTGTGACCAGTTTCATGCCAGCCTCTCTCCAAACTTCAAGGCCTAAATAGTAATGTAGATCTCCAATATCCTTCATCTCGAATACCTGTGACAACTTCTGCTTGATCTCTTCAATCAGCGTAGAAGCATCTCCTGTTATGATGAGGTCATCAACATATAGAGAAATCAATGCAATGTGTCCCTTCACATCTTCCTTGACATACAGGTTGGGGTCACTCTTGCCTCTCACAAAACCTTGATGAGAGAAGAAAGTGTCGATCTTCATGTACCATGATCTCGGGGCCTGCTTCAATCCATATAGCTCCTTCTTCAACCTGCAGACAAGATATTCATGTCCCTTCTTCACAAACCCCTCTAGCTGGACAGGGTACACCTCTTCCTTCAAGTCTCCATTCAGAAAGGCAGACTTGACATCCAATTGATGCATTTTCCAATGGTGCTTGGTGGCTAATGCAATCATCACTCTAATGGTGTTCAAATTGGCTACTAGTGCAAACGTGTCTTCATAATCAATACCCTCCTTTTGTGAATAGCCTTTTGCTACCAATCTTGCTATATATTTATCGATACTACCATTAGCCTTGAATTTAGATTTAAACAACCATTTGGAACCTATGGGAACTTTATCCTTAGGAAGCTCTGTCAATTCCCATGTGTCATTCTTCATTATAGAATTGTACTCTTCAATCATTGCATCCATCCATTCCTTCTTATCTATTGCTTGTTCAAAATTCAAAGGTTCAACAACATTCATTACCTGAGTCATTAAGGCATAGTCTTTGAACCTTATAGGTGGTTGAATCTGTCGTGTTGACCTCCTTTGTGTTTCAATTCTTGTTGGAGTTCCATCAAACATTCTTCTGCTTGTCAGAGATTCTTCACCACTTCTTGGTGATTCTTCATTGCTTGAAGTATCCATGCTGCTTGAATCTTCTTCTTGTTTTTGTTCCTGTTCCACATTCTCATTTGCATCTTCCCTGATGTACTCGTCAGGAATGCACCATGTATCATTGATGTCCACCTGAGGACATTCATCTACATCTTCATGAAATATTACATCTCTACTTGGAAAAACTTTATGCATACTAGGATCAAACATTTTGTATGCTTTATGATCATCACAGTAACCAAGGAAAATGCATTTGATATATTTTGCATCAAGTTTTCTCCTTTCATCTTTAGGAACATGTGAGAATGCTTTGCTACCAAATACTCTTAGATGACCTACTTCAGGTTTATAACCATAAAGAGCTTCAAAAGGAGTTTTATGGCCTAAGCGTGTAGTTGGACTTCTATTCTTCAAGTAAACAGTAGTGCTAACTGCTTCAGCCCAAAAACCATTAGAGAGATTTTTACCTTTCATCATGCTCCTTGCGCATTCCACTGGGGTTCTATTCTTCCTTTCAGCTACTCCATTATGTTGAGGCATATGTGGCACTACGAACTGTTGCTAGATCCCATTATCCTTGCAGTATCTGTTGAAGGCTCCTGAGGAGTACTCTCCCCCTTGATCTGACCTAAGGATTTTGATGGGCTTTCCTATTTCCTTCTCAACTATTTTTTTGAAGTCTTTGAAATATTCAAATACATCACTCTTTTTCCTCAAAAACTAGACCCAAGTATATTTAGTACAATCATCAATAAAAAGCAAGAAGTATGATGCACCACCAAGTGATCTTGTTTGCAAGGGACCACAAACATCCATATGCACTAGTTCAAGGATGTCCCTCCTCTTTTTCTCTGTATGTGTAGGGAATTCTTCCCTATGCTGCTTTCCCAGTGCACACCCTTCACATGATGCACGTTCATTCTTCAACAATGGAAGCCCATCCACCATTCCTTGTCTTTGCAGAAGCAGCAAATCATTGTAATTCAAGTGTCCATACCTTAGGTGCCATAGCACTTCTGTTGACATGGTTGTGGATGCTAACACCTGATGACCATTCATCGTCACATTGAGCTTGTGTAGACCTCCAACTCTTGCACCTATAGCGATCACCTTATAGTGATCCTGCACATCCTTCACAAGGCAACGTGACTTGACAAATTCTACTTTCATGTCTTGATCAGCTATGGTGGACACAGAGATCAAGTTCTTCTTTATACCACGTACATGCATCACATTTTGAATTTGCTTCACACTACCATTTGGTAATGTCATAGATATGTCGCCATATCACATAATGGGATGAGAGCGATCATCACCTAGGTATATGTTTGCACCATTGTTAGTTGCCATATAGTTTTCAAACCATTCTTTGTTGCATGACATGTGTATGGAAGCACCATAATCTACAAGCCAAGCATTAGAGTCATCTGTTTCGGCAGACAGGGCGACATCTGAAAGGAACAATCTAAGGTTTTGGAAATCATTTTCCTCCTCTCTTTCAGCAAAATGACTAGCATATTTTCTTTGTTTTGCCTCATCAGACTTCTTCTTATAATAATCCCTAGAAAAGTGTACAGGCTTGCCACAATAATGGCAAATTACATCACTCCTTTTAGCATGTGAGTCAAACTTTGAATATTCCATACCTTGATGAGCATGTGCATGTGGCAGTTTACCTCCTTTGTTTCTGTCCCATGGCCTCTTCCTGTATGGTTGTTTAGCCATCAACGCCAAATCTAAGCTTGAAGGCCTGCCTTCAAGATTGCTTCTACGCTCTTCTTCTTGCATAAGGATACCTCACAATTCTTCAAAGGTGGGAGCATTTTCCCGAGCTGCAAGACTAGAAATGAACATTTGATATTCTACTAACATCCCTTTCAATGTGATTGTGACAAGATCGGAGTTGGACACCTTTTCACCAATATCACTCAACTGATCTCTCAAGTCTTTAATTTTAGATATGTAGCTGTTCACATCTTCTCTCTACTCCATCTTAATAGAAAGCAACTTAGTTTTTAAAAACAAGATGCGATTTGAATTTGATATTTCATACAGACCTTTGAGTGTGCTCCATGTGGCTGTGGACGTATTACATTTTCGGATGTGCAGGATGATGTTGTCCTTTACGGACATTCTGAGAAGCACCTTCACTTTTCTCTCTCGGTGATCCCAATCCTGAACTGAATTGGCAAGGGTTTCTGGCCTGTCTTCTTTGCCAAGAATGATGTCCCAGGCCATCATTGCTTCAAGCAGTGTTTGGATCTTGAACTTCCAGTTGACATAATTGGTTCTGTCCAACTTATTTGCTTCTGTCAAGTATGAATCTTCCAACTTGTTCGGCATCCTTCCGTTCTCTGTTTACGAACAGTGTGCCTCTAGTGGTGGTGTGGGCGGCGCAGTCCCTCAACTTCTGCTGATTCTTCCTTCAATGGCTCAAAAATTAGACTTGTGATGGTCCCCACATATGGTCAGATTTCTGCAAATCAACCCAGTGGTGGAAAAAAATCTATATTTCACCGCAACGATCCAAGCAGCTCCACACAGCTCCTTTACTGCACAACGATAATTTATGGGCGATCCCTTCACAGTGGCGAGCAGTCACTCCTTCACGCGGGATTGACCCTCTAGATTTCTTCACGGGTCTGAGCAATGATCTCTTTAATGTATACACTGCATACACACTAAGAAAATAGATCACAAAAGACAATGACCTTACTCCATGCAAGCAGACCCGTTGTCTCAGCTCTCACGCTCACGAATTCAGTACTCAATGGTTTCAAGCTTCCGTAGGCTCCACTTTCAGGCAGGGATTCAAGTCGCTGCTCCTTCCCAAGGCTCTTTCACCAGCACGTCCACGACGATCAGGTCTTTGGAAATGTTAGGCTTCTCACAGGCCTTCTGGAAACTCACAACAGCCAAATTAAAAATTAATACAGTAGCTCAGAGATTACAGCTAACACGGCCTCCTTCAATCGGCAATCACACAGCTCCTTAACTAAGCAATCTTTCACGATGGCTCGGAAGCTAGTACTAGGGCTCAGAAGCATTCACGCAGAAATGGGCTGATTTCGGAAACGTGGAGACTTGCTGCAACATCTGCATGAATTTGAGAAATAGAATAGTGGCTCTCTTGCACAACCGATTGGTGGCTCTACGCACAGCTTCAATAGATTACCGGTTCTCACACATAGTAGCGGCCCTCTTCTGGCAGTGGGGGCTTTCCTCTGCATGCAACAGCTTCAATAATTTTGGGCACCGAACTCAGAGCAACACAATGGTGAGGGGACTCGGATCTCCCTTCGATCTTGCATGGACCAACTACAAGCAACAATTCCTCAGCTCATACAATAGGCAGTCAACGACTCAAGACCCTTAGCCTCACATTCTATTGTCCTCCACATAGTTGGGAAAATCCTCATACCTCAAATCTGATACCAAATTGAATAAACAAAAAACAGAATCCAACATAGCCAGCCACGGTGGGCACACAAGAGAGACAGTGCTCTCACAATCTGATTAATTCATGAAATGATACATACATTTATAGGCTTGGGAAGCCTCAACCAAATCCCTGGAATAGTGGGGCTACCAAACTCTCGTGAACACATAAATACAAGGCTGTTACAATAGATAGAGTGAAGACAATAACCAACACTAACTATGGAAACAACAATCCAAACAAGATATTATTTTCTCCATTATTCCAACAGTGGGAAGATAACATGCAAGGAACATGAATTGCTATTTTGTTTTGAAGAAACCAGTGTTCACACTTCAAATTTCAAATCCCAGAGATGATAGACCCTATGACTGGTCCAACAAACAACACATATAGATTTTGGGATGGGAACTTGACAGTTGTGAGACATGTCCATCTCATATTTTATTTGAGAGCAAAGATCCACAACAACATCGTAGGAGTTTGCAAAAGCAAAGTGGATGGTATCTAAGATGAACTACAGCTGAAGGGTTCCCTCGCATGCTTTTTCAAGAATGTTCTGCTTCGCCTCCTCTGGATTTATGCAAAGCTCAATAACTCTGGGCTGACAATTAGGACTTGCGCCTACCAATGGTCGATCGATCCCATCGTTTGCAAGGGCATCTACAACACCATTCTCGTGGCCAGGCACATGGAGTACCTCATAACTGTCAAATTTTCCAAGGAGCTGCCACAAGGAATTTCGCTAACAATTGCCCTTGAACTTGTAGATTTACTAAGATTTTTGTTAGGTATCCACCTTCTACCTGTGGCTTCTGTACCAGTTGCTTACAACCTTTCGAAAATACAGATAGATACGCCATCAAAGCTAACCATATGCATACTATCATTTTATTCTTCTGTTGTCATCAATATCAGTCCAAATCAAACCATTTAAACTATAATTAACCTACATAATAAACACTAACGTTACCTTGTCTACAAAGCAAAAATGGCAAAGAATAGAAAAATACCAGTCTAGATTGAAGCAGTAGACCAGGTAATTTGATGGAGGTTTAGCCTTCCCAACAACGCTTCGGCCTGCAAATGTTGTAAATATAAATGGATTTGGCTTCAGGATTAATAGGCAGGACTACCTCCTTCTATACCAACTCATGGGTTGTGGCTTCTCCCCTAAGGGAAGGCACTCAGAAGGGGGAAAATATAGGGCAGTGGATAGTTACAATAGTACAGCGCAGCGAATGTTACATGACTGTGGAGAGTGGAGATGAGCGGTCATACAGCGCAGCGAATCGCTACAGGACTGTGGGGAGTCGAGCGCGGAAGAATGAATTCGAGGAGTGGATCGATTGGATCAGAGATGTACGTTGCTGCAGAGATGTGAAACGCATTTTCAATCAGTTATAGATACAACATCGCATATGAAAGATGCCAGCTACCCCTTTAGCACAGCATAGTGGAGTTTAATTTTTTCAATTCTTGATAATAATTATTACTTGTAACCGAAAAAAAATGCATCCTAGTTAATTCATTAAATTTCAACCTTAGATTTGTGCGTAGCACAAAGAATATTCCAATATCAATAAAATCTAGCCGCTCAATTTTTGAGAAATAAAAATTGATCAACCTCAATTCCACCCCAAGTTGAAATAAAACGCCTTGCGGTGTAATTAGTAGTTATAGTTATATTTGAAGAAAATGATTATAATAAAAACATATATGAAAAACACTTATTGATAAATATTTTCTTTGATTCCATTCGAAATAAGAAAAGACATATTTTTCTTTGATTCCATTCGAAATAAGAAAAAACATATTTTTCTTTGAATAAATTATTTATAAATAACAATATATTTAAAAATATAAATATCTATATAACAACAACCATAAATACACTATTCCTAATTTATTGCATTCATAATAAATATCTTATTACTAAATAGACAGCATTGCAATAAACGTATTACTCCATTAAATGCATTACTTCTAAATAAATAACATTTGCCATCTCAAACTGATGTCACATTACACACTCCCTTGATAACCTTTCTCATTTCGTCACGTTACAACTGTCCAGTAATACGTGACGTCGGAATGCTGACATAGCTAATGCTCGCGTCATCGTCTCATTGACGTACGGGTGCTCTAGATTGCAATGACTTTTCACCGCCATTGTCCCATTGACATGTGGATTTAAGATAAGTCATAGTTATATCAATTTGAGCGGTACTAGTATTTTTGGAAAAAGAAGGCGATGTTTTGGGGTGAGATAACTGGCAATCAAATGCTTTTTTTGGTTATTTGTTTTTGTTAAAAAATAGTGGAATTGTAGTTTTATTCTATTTACTGTGAAACTTTGCTATGTAATTGTATTTTTAGGGGTTTTGGCCCATTTTAAGATGATCAGATTATCAAATTTTCAAAAAAATAACGAGAAAAGATGAAACTATGTTTCATCGAAAAATTTTCACAAACACTCACCAACCTAATATTTTTTAGAATTTTAAAATAAATTCTAATTTATTTTGTTGAATATATTTAAAAGTAATTTTTACACTGGATGTGGGTAGACGTGTTAATGTATATCGATTAAAGAATATTTTAAAAATATGATGTAAATTTATAATTTGAAATTAAATTAAATTTTTGAAATAAGTTCTGAATTAACAATTATATGTTTTTATAAATAGATTGACAGATATATGTTTATAAAAATAATTAAGTACTTTTCATAGGACTTTGAGAAGATTGACAAAAAAAAAAACGGAAAGAAGGAGAATAAATTTTATGAAATGTAAAAAAATTTTAAAATAAAATTTACTCACCTAAAAATATGTGAAACTTGACATTGAATAATATTGATTTTATTTCAAAGCATTTTATTAACTTAATAATAAAAAAATTTCAATTCGTAGTTAGAATAAATTTATATTAATTTTATTTCAAAATAAATTTCAGATACAATAAAATACAAAGTTTATAATAATTATTTTTCAGACACAATAAAATGCAAAGTTTATAATAATTATTTTTTTCTTATATTTAAATTTAAATTTAAATTTATTTTCTTAATTCTAACTTCAACCATTCACATCTTTATATTTATTTAAATACTTAAAAATAACTGATAAAAATAAGAATAAAACAATATTATATTTAGATAAACACTCGGTGTAGAGCATTTAATACTTTGCAGTTCGGGGTATCCAACGATGCACACTGGAAATTGTTACTCTGCAGGTGGATGTTTGAAATACCCTTGCAATATTTAAATATACCGCCAGGTATTATATTATCCCACCGTGGTTTTGGAGCACAAGGAGCATGAACCCGATTCCCGAGGACTTACATATTTTCTGTACGTTTGTGTACTGAGGGCCTGGAGCGGGCTATCGCTATTCGCATCCAGCTTTGTTGAAAAGCCTTCATGATGTTCAGAGTTGGCTTTTCCCTCTCAGGTTAGCAGATTATGTATGGTAATTTACGTTTAAACAATTTTTTAAATAAGAAAAGAGCATTTATATATAGGGTTCAAATTTTACGAAATATAAAATATTTTAATAAAATTAAATTTGATGAAATGTTTGACATTGATACTTTTAAATACTCAATAAATCTTAGTTAACGTAGATTTACGTGATTTTATTCCAAACATTTTATCAATATAAATCATATTTAATAAAATAAAAAATTTATAAATAAAATTCAATATTCAATATTCAATATATAGACTGTTAAATAAAAAATTTAAAAAAAAAATCAATATTCAATATATAGACCTAACTGCATATCTATTTCCTCTTAAATATCAGATTCAAATCTTAACATTTATCATATAATACATTCTCCTCTTATATTCATAATAGCAAAAATTAAATTTGTCAATAATATTTCTATTGAATTAAAAAGCCCAATATAGGCTTGGAAGTTGGACTCACGATTTACTACAACGTTAGAGCTAGCAAGAGAGCTTAGTATCAATTTTTATTTACATTTGATTTGTTGCTATTCCCTTTATTGCAGCTTATTGTTATTTTCTTTATTTTTATTTTTTATTTTCATTTTATCATTTTTTGATTTGTGCAAGGTTATTTATCACTTATTAATAGTGAAACATGTCTTGTTTTTTTTTCATAAATGAAGTGAACTACTCAAAATTTCTTTTTATTTTACTATTTCAAGGATGAGGAGGAAGTTTACCAGATGCAGGTGTCTCAGGGCCCACGACACGTGGCAATGCCATCTCATGCCAGGCTACTAGACTCTTCCATGGTGGAGGAGGTGACGACAATTTATGAGCCATGAGCTTTGCCAAGTCACTCTTGCTCGTATAGCTGCAAGCATCTGCAACTCGTCTATGGTTTTGTATTCGGCTCTTGGTCATGCCCCCCTGGCTGCTGGACTCCATGTCTCGACAAAGAGGTAGGTCTCGCAGAAGGAGAAATGGTCGCGCTGGAGGTCAACAGTACTCCACCGCCTCATAGGGATTTTGTTAGGAATGTCTAGGTCATTGTCCAACATTACCAATATTTATGTCTCATACATAAATAATTCACATCTCACACATTTTTGGCGACTTCCTATTCATTATCAATTGGGTATGCGGTTTTTGCTGGTATGCGGCCCTTCGATAGCCTGCACGTACATACTTTTTAAGCTCAGGCTTTCATCATTGGTTAGTGAAGGTATGGAATTTGATCCACAGGGCTGGCCATTTGGTTTTTACACACATCCGTCGTTGTTACAATGTGGAGGCGAACGACCTTTCCAAACAGGTGCTGGGACTGATGGATGGCAGGATCAAGTATAAGGAATTCCTGGCAGGCGAGTTGGTCGAAGATAACGTACTCCTCTTCTGCTGATCATTTTATGTTTCAATGTACTCCGCTTCTATTGATCGTTTTATGTTTCAAAAGCTATTTGCGGCTGAAAGTTTCCACCTGCATTGTGTATAGTAAAAAAAAATTGTAACTTTTGCTCTGTTGCATAGATGATGGTCATGAAGGTGAAGTTTAAATGGACTACATGTATTTTTCTTTATGTTGATGATCTTATCAACTTGCCTTGTAAGGTGTTTGAAGTGAATGTATGACCCATCTTTTTCCTATTTAATAAAATATGTTTTTTTCACCTTGAAAAAAAAGATTAGTCTATTTCATTAACACGATTTATTTTTTAAATAAAGAATACATAATTGTCTCTACATTATCAATGTTGAAATAACCTTTTTAGAAATAAATGCATTGCTCTTCCAAGCCCATGAAATATAGGTTTTTCCAATTAATAAACATATTTTAATGCTTGACCTATCATCACTCGCGGTTTACCAATTAATAAACATATTTTAATGATGTGACCTATCATCACTCGTTACTTATATTTGTGAAAATTGTAAGTCAAACACATAGTATAAACTTCAATATTCACACATATATTAACTAAATAATTGAACAATTACAAGCATAGAGCTTAATGTAGGTGATAGCAACAAATCATTCAAGAATAAATGGAGATATCCAAGATCTCTTTTATACTGGGTTGTAGAGCACTTCTCAGCGCAAAAATACCTTGGTGAGGTGTAATGTGACATAGTGTTGTTTCCTTTAACTTAGACAATGCACAAATAATAGTTACAATTCAATTATCTAGCTTTATAGTAAATTGATTATGTAATTATACTAGTAATATAAAAGTATATATATTTAGATGAATAATTGTAGATTAGCCAAAAACACATTTTTGTCTTCTATTAAATAGAAGAACATGAATTTACCCACTAGGAAATTAAGAAACAATCATTAAATGCTTAGTAAGTGGGTTGTTAACCTTTTCTTAACATGATCAATCTATTTGGAATTCCTTTTAGACAATTCCCAATGCTCTTTCTAGCATTAGAAAAATAAGAAAATGCCATCATTTTGGTAAGGGAAGGTGTCACTACTATATTTGAAGTCAAAGTTCATTGCTGGATAAAAAATCCAACTTTTACAATCAAATTTAAGTCAAATGGGAGGAAAAATTGAGGACATTTACACACTGTGTCCCGACAAACATTGCTTAAGTGATGTTTCCATTTAAATATCACTTAAGCAATGTCAGTCGAGAAGTAAACATTGCTTCAAGAACATCTAATATTTGTCATTCAATGATTTTATTTTTAGTTTTCAATGCTTACTTTCTACTTTCGACAGCACTGCAGGTTTAGGTTGTTTTTTTCTTTGCTACATCATTGAAAAGTCGAACAAATAAAAAAACACAATAATTTTTTTGAGAGAAAATGGGAGTTCAATGTGAAATTTGGTTACAAGTAAATTTTCATTTTGAAACTATAATTCTTTTTTGAATTAAGAGGATTAACATTTAGCATTTCTTCATCATGTACTTCTATAGTATCTTCTTTCAAGTATGATTCTATTCCTTGAACTATTTCATTTTGTTTTGAGCAGGTTAGGGTCATTTGTTAATGTTTTTGCATCATATGTGTTACTACATTTAGTACACAGATATTTCAAAACACTACCCCATGAATAGTTTGGCATAAAGTTGAATTTTGTTAATATATTTTTGAATTTTCTACTTGTGAAAAACTTTCAATTTATTCTTAGTGTGTTAATGAATGTTTTTTTTTTGTTGACATAGTAAACAATGCCAAGTAACCTTAAATGGGGAACTAGTGTATCGGACCAAATTCTTATATACAGTCAGTCCTCGATTGTGTATACATTGCCACTGTGAATCTTACTCCTAATGAATGCAATTCTACTGCATAAGATAGCAATTGTGATAACACGTATGGTTATAATCATCCTAATCTTCATGATAGAAATGATGGGAAATATTGTTTCCCTTGTACACAATGCAAAGGAATAAAGAAAACAAAAGTCATTAAGTCAATATCTAGAAAACATTGCTTATAGCATGGGAAATTGAAAGGTGGAAAAGAATATCGCCCCTTGGTAAGATAGCGAAAACATATTTTTTGTCATTTTTCAATAATTTTAATATTTTTCTATTTTAATTATTTTTTTTAATTGCTTGAATGTCTTTAACTTGCAGGACTAGCCTTTGGCTAAGAAATTATGACCCGGGAAGCCATCAGAATCACCCAAGGATCGCACCCAGCTTGGACCACACCAACCCTTAGCATGGATGGAATTTTTTGGTGTCTCCTCCCACCATCGTCAAGTTTTGAACCTTGGGCCGTCTGAAAAATGGAATCCCCAGAATACCAACCGCGCTAGTGGGACTTTACTTTTAATACTAACTATATTTTTGTTTTGTAATTATTACAAAGACATGATGGTCAATGCTTGGAATTCCACATGCTACAATTTGTAGTACAAATGGTGAACGTTATGAAATTGAAGTTGATATTATGTAATAAAATGACCATAATATTAATTGAAAATGAAGGAATAAATAGGTTGATCCATGACACACTTGTTTCCATGATGAGAATGCACTCTTGAATGATATCTATGAATATATTCATGATGTACCTCTTATTTATATGGCACAAAAATCCTTATACAAAGACTCAAAGATAAGCCTTCTCTTTGCTCATTTGTTTTTGGTAAACTTGAATCTAATGACCTATATTTCAAACATAGGAATGATGCACATGGTATGGTATGCAAGATTTCAATTATATAAGTGTAACTACTTGTGATTGTAATATATAAACAGGTTCTCACACAAAGTTGAGTGAGCTTTGAGATGCAATTGCAGTTTTGAAAAAAACAGAATCGATTTGAAAAAAGAAAACGCGTGTGCGTTCCTTACCACTAGGTTTGGATGGGATCAAGCTTGACATATAAATTAACACATGGGATAGGAACAAATAAACATGCACGTGATTTTCAGTTACAAAACACATGTGTGATTTGCAGTTACAAAATGCATGTGTGATCTGTATGTAGTTACAAAATGTGTGCATGATTTAAAACTACAAATCATGCACATGATTTTTTGAACATATTATAAACCTAAAAAATAGGCCCCTCTCTCTCTCTCTACATATCCATCCCTCTCTCTCTCTCTCCCTCACTCCCCCACCATCTCCCTCTCTCCTTTCCTCCCTCCCTCTCTCCCTCCCATTCCCTAACTCTCCCTCCCTATCCCTCCCTCCCTAACCTCCCTATCCCTCCCTCCCTAACTCTCTCTCCCTCACTTTCCCTCTATCTCCCTCCATCCCTCTCTATCTCCATACCTTCTAGTTTATCCCCCCCCTCCTTCCATCCTTCTCTCTCCCTCTCTCCTTCTTACCCCATCTATCTCTCCCCCATATCCCCCCCCTCTCTCTCCGCTACATCCCTATATCTCATCCATACATCCATCTCTTTCCCTCACTTTGTCTCCATCCCTCCCTCTCTCTCTCCCCCACATCTCTCTCTCTCTCACAAACACACACACACATTCTATCCCACCCTCCATATCTCTTTCGCTCACTCTATCCCCATCTCTCCCTCACTCCCTATCCCTCTCTCTCTCTCTCTCTCTCTATCTCTCTCCACTAGTACAAAATGGGTGATAAGTGACTAAACATCATAGATAAATGACTAAAATTGAGGTGGTGACCACTGGTCATAAATTAGCATTCACTTATGACTTGACCAAATTGGTCACTTATCACTTAGTCATTGATTGCTTGACCCGCTTCATCAACTGTTAATATATTTTGTCATTAAATGTCTCTATTTGGTCATTAATTGTTTCTATTTGGTATTAAGTTTAATCATTTATTTGGTAAGGCATTTATTCATTTATTTGGTAATAAATTTAGCCATGGGTACCCGCACTAAGCTGGTACCCAAAAACGCCACAACAGCAACGCGTGAGCGGGAAACAAAGCGACATGCACACACTTCCAAATGTGTGCAAGCGTCGTGGCTTTGGCAATGCCCAACGTGCATGTGGTTGAGCCCACGTGGACAAAAGGCACACACATGCGTTATTAACGTGTACGCCCAAAGGCACGCACACGCGTTAACATCGCATGCGCGCCCCTATTTTTTATAAAAAAAATAGAGCTCACGGGTTGTCATTTTCAACAAACACGCGAGCACACGGTGGCCAAACAAGCACCCCACAAACGCATCATTGAGCACTCGAAGGCCTCCTCAGCACCACCATTTCCCACCTCCACCACCTTGCCAATGTTTTCTCCAGGTAGGTGCCCGTTGAAGCATGAATATGTTGTTGTTTTTGTTTTCCATTTCAATTTTAATTTTAAAAAAAATTTACAATCCATTAAAAAACCAAAAAAAAATTCATTATAGGCCATCTACACCTAACAAGATGACAAACACACCTGAACCATCAGATGAAACCAATGAAACCCGACCCTTAGAAGACAACAATGAACTGAATGAAAACCCCGAAGATCAATTGCACCAAGATTTAAATCAATTGAGGGTATCAAGCAATGAATTGAAGAGCACCAAGGAACCCTCTCGGGTTTCCTTGGCTTCATCATTGCAAAACATTATTGATTCCATCAACATAGCACATAGTGAGATCACAAACCTAAGCCAATACAGGGCTCGAATGAGGGAACACTACTCCATTGGGATGTCCAAAGAATAGATATAAGACCTCAACATCACCAAAGCCCAGTAGTACAACAAATTCATAGTTCCTTCGACAGGACAACCTCCATACGTGAGGAAGAGACAAGTTTGCATGGACTGGTGTATTTACCATCCATGGAGAGATAACTGGAGAAAGAGATGGTTTATGGTGTTTGACAGGCTCTCATGCAACAATTTGCAAGTCCCACGGTATTTCCTTCGGAAATTGTGCACTGAGTTTGAGCTAGGATACCATGTCAACTATTTTGACATCACTGAGTTCTAGGGTATCGGTCTTGGCTCTTCCCAAGATCGACCTCGGGCCCGTCTCAACCCACTTAGAGGACCTCCTGCACCTAGGAGAGAGCCAAATGACCCTCCTTAGTCACTTGGGTTTGGTAGAGGCCTAAATGAGATCGATGACTCAGTTAGACGCTCCACACATCATTTTCTTAGACATACCACATTTGTGGCTATGTCTTCACAAATCCAGGAGGACATCGATCAGACAGACACAACTGCACCATCTATGGGTGGTGGCCGGTACATGCCGGGTACAAGTGGAACCTAGGCAGGGCCTTCTAGTTCTACTGGAACAACGACACATCATTGTTCTCACTGTGGTACTTCTTGCCATAGTCCTACGCAGCAGCATACCATAGATAGCTATATGGATCAAGTTAGCTATTGTTTTATTTAATGTTCAAGTATTTGTTGTATTTTATTTAATATTGTATTGTTTAATATATTTAACTTTGAAATACACATTTTTGACTTTATTTGTTTTAATGCACAGTTATTCAGGGCCAAGTCTCCACCCTCCAGGTGGGAGGACATCGGTTCCTTTGACCTCTACTGAGCCATGGCAACAACAGAGGAGATTGCGGCACCATACACACAGGTAACTTCTTTACTTTGAATAACTAGATCCTGTTACGAGTAATCTGTGTTCAGTAATTACAAATTAATTAGCACTGAGTAATTACCATATTATCATCGTATTTTACAGTTGTGTTTATCCTATTGTCTAAATTATTTGAGAGCTATAAATTCATATAATCCAACCAAAAAAAAATGAAACCTTATAAAACATGAAAACCTAAGAAAACTAGAAACATCTGTTCATGTTCACTTTAGGCATCCTAGACCTCTAATGATTATAGAAATGGGAGAAAAATTTCCAAAATCTGTCATTCTTACTTGACCAATGATGAACCCACAGCTGGGGTTTTGGTGATGCCCGCAGTGTCCTTCATCCTCAGACTACCATCCAATGCTTGCTTGCTCTTCCTGTGCTTGACCAGTGCCATGTGTGTTATTTATGCTTTTCCATTTGTCACCATGTCATCCAAGTTATATTTTCCATGTACTCTCCTTGTCCAAATCATCTTCAAATGACCATAGTATGGGTCATTTGACTCTTGGCTCAATAGATGTGCCAATGGCTCCAATGCCCATCACTTTGTCCACCAAATCAACCTTTGCTGCCATGTCCTTATGCCATGTGTTCTTCAAGCTTAAAATTTGTCATTAATGTTGTCATCAATGACAATAATAGACAACCATATTCATCAATCTCTCCTCAATCTCCCTAAATATTCACACATTGCTTTCTTAAAAATTAAACTTGTCTTCTATTTATGCTCTTGTCTTCTATGAAACTTGTCTTCTATTTATAGTTTTATCATTAATATGATTAAATAAATCAAATATGATTTATTTAATTATGGCCATGCCATGTCACCTTCTATTCCATGTCACCTTATTTCATTTTAATTTCATGCCATGTCACCTTCTATCCTTTCAGAATATTAAATGTGAGACACACATATGCCCTTAAGATGTGCGCAATGCACTCTTAAAAATGCCTGCACTGGGCTCCACTTTGATTCCCGCAAGGGCCATCAACACATGCCTGTATTGGTCTTGGATTATGCATGCAATGGTCTCATGTAAATGCCTGCAGGCCCTTATCAAAATTCCCGCAATACACCACAAATGCCCACAGTGGGTGCTTCAAAGTATGTCCGCAGTGTCCTTTTGATTATGCTCGCAATGGTGCTTTGAAATGCCTACAAGGGGCCTTCCAAATGCCCACATATCTTCCTTGTCCACCTCATCATCTTGTCTTTGTCCTCCAATAGTATGTTTTCCAATTCATCATCCTCCATGTCACCAAGTTATCAATCCTTCTTGTCACCAAGCATGTCCTCCTTGTCATGTTCCATGTCAACAAACACCATGCTTGAGAAGTCATCAAGCTTGCTTGCTTGTCACTTGTATTTTTCTTGTCCTTAGCTTGCCATGTCCTTCTTCCATGCTTGTCATAAGCACTTTTCATGCTTGCCACGTTTGATGCTTTCCATGTTTGTCATGCTTGCCATGTTTGATGCTTGTCACCTTTTCCATCTCTCAAGCCATGTCACCATCTCCATTGTGCTTTCCATAATGTGTATGCTCCATGTTCTTAACTCTTCCATGTCTTTGTCATTAATGTATTGTCATCAATGTCATTATCAAGTCCTTGTCATCAATCCTTTGTCATGTCTCCACTTTGTCAAGTCTTCTACACTTGTCATGCTTGCTTGCAACTTGTCAAGTCATCAAAGCTTGTCATGTTTGCCATTTGTCTAGTCAAGTCTTTGCCATGTCATCACTTCCCCCTTTGTCCTTAATGTGTTGTCATCAATGACAACTTTGGCCATCAAACACTTCAAGCATAAATTTTCAACCTTCTTTGCCAAATTATCATGGGCCCAATCCATTGTGGGTCAAAGGACATGATCCCCACAACCATGTTCTTTACCAAGTCTTGAACAAATGGACTGCACCAATACAATAAAAACGTTATATAATATCCAAATCCCATCAAACCACTATCATCTAACTTTAATATAAATTAATTGAAGTCATGTTTTTTAAGTAACATTGTTGTCATTCTCATTTGCATTGTGTTTAATATTGTTAATATTGTTTTTATAAATTCAGTCTAAAAATTGTAGTGTTCGCATAGGTGTCCGCAGGATCCAGCGACCGGCCATTTGTTAGAAAAACAGGATCGCAGAGCAATAACAATAAACAGAAATGCAAATATAATCACACATACACATTACAAGAGAGACACAGATATATCGTGGTTCACCCAACTTGGGCTATGCCCACACTGAATTTGCTAGTCCTTATTATTATTACCATCCAACAAGTCGAAGGGATACAACCTACAGCACAACCGCTGCACTTCCTCTTCTCTGTTTCACAGTCTCTCTCCTGATCTCAAAGATATTTACAATGCATAAAACCTAATACATCAACAACCCTAGCCATATTACAATGTCATTCTTTTATAAGGGAAATACAATGGGAAAATACCACGGGATACCCAAAACCATGGGCCCGCAAAACAGCTGGCGAAAAATAGCCCCAAAAATTTTCTTCGGGGGCACTGCCCCCGAACCCCCGCCAGGGGACCGCTGGCCCCCAAACCCCCCATCTAGGGGGGATGGTCCCCCCTGGAACCCCGTGGGGGGGCGATTCCCCCCCACACCCCCCCCGCTGGGGTGAGTGTACAGTCCACCTACAGATCATATAGAACTGGGGTACAAACACGGCTGATATAATATCATCTATGAGACTAGAAGATCTGGCTCCACAACCAACACCATTGCCACCAGGGATTAGCAAATCTCCACATGTGTAGGTATCATGTGTATTAAAGTGTAAATTTAGTTTCAAATATGATGGCTTGTCCGTGTATATTTATATTTTTCTTTATTAAACTATGAGGTTATAAATGTGTATGCAGGTGCAGGCACCTCGGCCTGACAGTGTCGTTATTCCTCCCTCCCCGTCCTTTCGGAAACCTTATATGCAAGCTGTATCCCTAGCATACATGCCCCATTCCATGCATCCCTCCCCACCCACTTCCATCCATCCCCCCCTCCTATATAGAACCACAGTTCCATCCAGCTCCCCCTTACGTTTCATATCCAACTCCACCTCCATATCAGTTTCCCATGTTCCCACCCTCCCCCATCTGACCATGACACACCACCCATCCATAGTCACCCATCCCTCCACTTCAACAAAGACCCCCCCCCCCCCACATTCCCCCACCACATTCGCTTCCCCTTCCAGGGTGCCTCGATCCATACTACAACTAGTTGGGGTTTATAGCCCTAGACATGCACCTCCACTTCGCCCACCCCAGTCCATGCCTCCTTCTACCACCCCCCCTTCTTCCACTGTGCCCCCCAGTGGTGTATCCACCGTCGATGTGGCTACATCCTCCCCTATACCTTCTAGCCTAGCATTGGAGCAAGTTGTCCATCCGACTGATCTATCCGCCAGCCCTAAAGACTAGCCGGTTGTGTTCACGGTGAGATTGACTAGTTTATGAAAATCTCATTGAATTTTAACGAAAATTACTATATGCATCTAATTTCATCATTTATCTGTTTGTTCTAAATGCTGCAGGGTGGCATTGCTGATAGACTAGGAGCACGGAGGAGGGAGACCCCTCACGACTTACAGTCTCGCATGCGGTGAGTTATCTAAGATTTGAAAACTATTTTTATTTTTAAATTATGTTTTATACTTGTATAATTTCCAGGAAAAGTTGACATATTATTGTTGTCATTTCAGGGCTCAGGGGGACGTGGTCCAAGACACCCAAAGGACCCAACTTCCTCTAGCACGAAGAAGAGGAAGATTGATTTTGGAGATGCACCTGGGAGCTTTGAGGGTGGGCAGGAGGATTGAGGGACCCTCCTATGTACACTAGCCACGATGTCGCATTTTGGGCACGAGTTGCCATACTTTGTATAGGGCGCCATGGGCCATATTTTGTATAGGGCACGAGTTACTATATTTTGTACAAGGCATGAGTTGCCATTATATAGACATTGGGAACGATGTTCCATTTTTCCAAAAAATGTACATGATTGGATGATTTTTTGCATATTAATAGATGGATCTGCACTTGTCTATATGACTTTGTCTTTGATTACATTTTTGCATACATGATTTTGTCTTCAATAACAATGTCATGGAAAAGTTTTTACATACATATAGATGTTATTTCTAGGCACCAAGTGACCTCAATATGAGTCCCTTGTATTTGAATGGGTCTTGCATCTTTTCCTTTTAGCAACAACATACCTAACCAAGCAAACTAAAAAGTGATATTTACATTACAAAGTGTTGTGACTTTAGGGCTACAAAAAAATAAATAGGAGACGATGACTTCTTCCATACTTAACCTTGTAATGGTTATAATAGTCAAGTCTAAGAAGCATTGCATAACATATTATATCAAATTAACCTAGATATATGAGGAGTTCATATGTTTGCTTGGATGGAATGGTTAATCATATCACTTGAATTAGTTCAAACATGAGGGGTGTGCGTAGGGGCAATTAGATTGAGCAATAAAATAGAATTGTTAATGTAGTTACATATGGATCATTCTTTGTGTGTTAGTATGTGCCTTTAATGAAAGCATGGTTAATGTGTTGAACTACTACTTGCACAAGTTGGCATAAACACTTAGTGTTGATAATGTATTCAATGTTTTGGTAATATTGATAATCACTCTTTGTAATTTAAGTATCTTGGATTTTTTGACATTAAGACACATATCGAACATAGTCAACTCAATGGTTCAAGACATCATTTTACCCCATGATCCATGGAAGATTCATTGGATTCATATGAACCTCATTGTCATCACCTCAACCATGGTCAAGACGCCAAGATCCATCCTTAGTAGTCAAAACCTCATGTTGGCACCCATATCACACTCAAAGATAAAAATTTCTTTTAAAGGGAATGTCTAGGGGTTGAGGGAATCTTGATGGATAATATCCTTAAAAGATTTATATTTGGTTTGAGGCCTCATATGTCTTCACCTTATCATTTTCAATACCGAAAGACCCATCCTTAGTGCACAAAAACTCCAAATGGAATCGATATCCAAAAAAAAGGCCATGTATCCCATCTAGAGAGCTTGTGTAGTGATTCAAGGACTTGTTCATGGCTCATGAGCATGCAAATATTCATTTAGGTCCTAATAAACTTTATATTTTTTAATCACCATGCCTGAGGTCTAGAGACCCATCCCTTGTGTTGAAAATCCTCTATTGGCATTGCTGTAGGAGCTTTATTCAACTAGTCAACTAGGACGAAGCCATACCATTAATATAAAATGTACATTAGAGAAATTCAACCTAATTCAATTTCCTTCTATAACTCTAACCCTAACCCTCACCCAAACCCTAGCATTAAACCATCTTCTTCATCATCACCATCACCATCACCATCACCATCACCATCACCATCACCATCACCATCATCATCAACGTCTTCATCATCATCATGAACATCTTCATCATCATCATGAACATCTTCATCATCATTGTCATCTCTAGGTTCCTCATCAACATCTCCATCATCAAATCTTCTTCGTCATCATCATCATCATCATCTTCATCACCATCACCATCACCATCATCATCAATGTCTTCATCATCATCACCATCTTCATCATCATCATTAACTCTAACTCTAACCCTAATCCAATTTCCTTCTATAACTCTAACCCTAACCCTCACCCAAACCCTAGCACTAAACCATCTTCTTCACCATCACCATCACCATCACCATCATCATCAATGTCTTCATCATCATTGTCATATCTAGGTTCCTCATCAACATCTCCATCATCACATCTTCTTTGCCATCATCATCATCATCTTCATCACCATCACGATCATCATCAACGTCTTCATCATCATCACCATCTTCATCATCATCATTAACTCTAACTCTAACCCTAATTCAATTTCCATCTATAACTCTAACCCTAACCCTCACCCAAACCCTAGCACTAAACCATCTTCTTCATCATCACCATCACCATCACCATCATCATCAACGTCTTCATCATCATCATCATCATGAACATCTTCGTCATCATTGTCATCTCTAGGTCCCTCATCAACATATCCATCATCACATCTTCTTCATCATCATCATCTTCATCAACATCACCATCATCATCAATGTATTCATCATCATCAACATCTTCATCATCATCATTAACTCTGACTCTAACCCTAATTCAATTTCCTTCTATAACTCCAACCCTAACCCTCACCCAAACCCTAGCACTAAACCATCTTCTTCATCATCACCATCACCATCACCATCACCATCACCATCAACATCTTTATCATCATCACCATCATCATTACCATGAACATATTCATCATCATTGTCATCTCTAGGTTCCTCATCAACATCTCCATCATCACATCTTCTTCATCATCATCATCAACATCTACATCATCACATCTTCATCATCATCATCATCTTCATCTCCATCACCATCACCATCAACGTCTTCATCATCATCATCACCATCTTCATCGTCATTATCAACTCTAACTCTAACCCTAATTTAATTTCCTTCTATAACTCTGACCCTAACCCTCACCCAAACCCTAGCACTAAACCATCTTCTTCATCATCACCATCACCATCACCATCACTATCACCATCACCATCATCATCAACGTCTTCATCATCATCACCATCATCACCATCATCATCATCATCATCAACATATTCATCATCATTGTCATCTTTAGGTTCCTCATCAACATCTCCATCATCAACATCAACATCATCATCATCATCTTCATCACCATCACCATCACCATCACCATCACCATCACCATCACCATCACCATCATCAACAACGTCTTCATCATCATCACCATATTCATCATCATTGGCATCTCTAGGCTCCTCATCAACATCTCCATCATCACCACCTTCTTCATCATCATCATCTTCATTACCATCACCATCACCATCACCATCAACATCACCATCACCATCACCATCATCATCAACGTCTTCATCATCATCGCCATCATCATCATCATGAACATCTCTAGGTTCCTCATCAACATCTCCATCATTGCATCTTCATCATCATCATCATCATCTTCATCACCATGACCGTCATCATCAACTTCTTCATCATCATCAGCATCTTCATCATCATTGTCATCTCTAGGCTCCTCATCAACATCTCCATCATCATCATCTTCTTCGTCGTCATCATCATCATCTTCATCACCATCACCATCATCATCAACGTCTTCATCATCATCACCATCACCATCTTCATCATCATCACCATCTTCATCATCATTGTCATCTCTAGGCTCCTCATCAACATCTCCATCATCATCATCTTCTTCATCGTCATCATCATCATCTTCATCATCATTGTAATCCTAGAGAAATTCCCCCCTTGAGCGAATTTGGAATGGCCCTCACTGAGCAAAACCCTAGCTCCAGAGATGGCTCATTGGCATTACTTCCCGGTCTTCGAGGCTCACTATGGGGGGTCCCTAGCTGAAACCCGGCCTCTCGGACCCACCAGAATTGATGGATTCATGAACGGAGCCACAGTTTGGTTGCTACGGGAATTCTAGTTGGGCACCCCGTGGCCATTCACAGACACTTTGGAGATTTGCTTCGGGGCCACGGAACCCAAACCGGTGAGCGGACTTGGATTCCGTCAGCTCCCACAGGTTCACGTGGCCATTATGGACTTGTCCACGGTGGCCACGCATGCCTGGGGGCCACCATATGAGAAATGCCCCCCTTGAGCAAATTTGGAATGGCCCTCATTGAGCAAAACCTTAGCTTTAGAGATGGCTCATTGGCACTGCTTCTGGGTCTTTGAGGCACACTGTGGGGGGTCACCTAGCGAAACCCGGCACCATGGACCAATCGAAATCATCGGATTCGCGAACGGAGGCACAGTTTGGTTGCTACGGGAATTCTAGTCGGGCACCCTGAGGCCATTCATGGACAATTTGGGGATTTTCTCTGGGGCCACAGAACCCAAACCAACGAGCATACTTGGATTCCGTCGGCTTCCATAGGTCCACGTGGCCATTGTGGACGTTTCCATGGTGGCCACGCACACCCAAGGGCCTCTAGACGAGAAATGGATCCCTTGAGAAAATTGGCACGACCTTCACATTGGGGTCAAATTTTCAAAATCGTCAACCGAGCATGTATGGTTAGCGTTCCTAGCTGGAACCTTCCTAGACACACTTGTAGAACTCCCCGGAACCCAGTTTTGTTGCACGGTTGGAATTCTATGCCCTCAATAGGTATCCAGTAGGTGTCCCTGAAGGCCTATTGGATGTGAGATGGAACAAGCCATAGAATGACGACCGTGGCTCGGATCGACAAACCATCAACTCTGTTGGATTTAGGACATCGGGATAGTGTTAGGGGTGCCCCTCTCCTCCCATCCCGTGGCCCAAGTGTCATCTTGTACGTCCATTTTGGAAACTAGAGTTTTCCTCAGTATTAGCATTCCCAGCTGGAACCTCCCTAGACACACTTATAGGACTCCTTGGAACCTAGTTTTGTTGCACGGTTGGAATTTTATGCCCTCGACAAGTATCCAGTAAGTGTCTGTGAAGGCCTTTTGGATGCGAGATGGAACGAGCCATAGAATGACAACTGTGGCTTGGATCGACAAACCATCAACTCTGTTGGATTCGGGACGTCAGGGTAGTGCTAGGGGTTCCCCTCTCCTCTGGTGCCGTGGCCTAGGTGTCACCTTGTACATCCATTTTGAAAACTAGGGTTTTTCTCAGTACGGGAGTGTGCAATTTTTGCACATTGGGGCCAAATTTGCAAAATCATCGACCGGGAAGGTATGGCTAGCGTTCCCAGCTGGAACCTTCCTAGACACACTTGCAGGAATCCTCGGAACCCAGTTTTGTTGCACAGTTGGAATTCTATGCCCCCAATAGGTATCTAGTAGGTGTCCCTGAAGGCCTTCTGTATGCGTGATGGAACGAGCCATAGAATGAAGGCTGTGGCTCGGATTGACAAACCGTTGACTCCATTGGATTTAGGACGTCAGGATAGTGCTAGGGGTGCCCCTCTCCTTCGGTCCCATGGCCCAGGCGTCATCTTGCACGTCCATTTTGGAAACAAGGGTTTTGCTCAGTATGGGAGTGTGCAAGTTTTGCACATTGGGGTCAAATTTGTAAAATCGTCAACCAGGCATGTATGGCTAGCGTTCCCAGCTAGAACCTCCCTAGACACACTAGCAGGACTCCCTGAAACTTGATTTTGTTGCACGGTTGGAATTTTATGCCCTCGACAGGTATCCAGCAGGTGTCTTTGGAGGCCTTTTGGATGTGAGACAGAACGAGCCATAGAATGACGACCGTGGCTCGGATCGACAAACCATCGACTCCATTGGATTCAGGACATCAGGATAGTGCTAGGGGTGCCCCTCTCCTCCGGTGCCATGGCCCAAGTGTCACCTTGTACATCCATTTTGGAAACTAGGTTTTTGCTCAGTATGGTGATGATGATGAAGACGTTGATGATGATGGTGATGAAGATGATGATGATGACGGTGAAGAAGATGATGATGATGGAGATGTTGATGAGGATCCTAGAGACGAAAATGATGATGAAGATGGTGATGATGATGAAGACGTTGATGATGACGGTGATGGTGATGATGATGATGATGATGATGAAGATGTGATGATGGAGATGTTGATGAGGAACCTAGAGATGACAATGATGAGGAAGATGTTCATGATGATGATGATGGTGTTGATGATAAAGATGTTGATGATGATGGTGATGGTGATGGTGATGGTGATGGTGATGGTGATGGTGATGTTGATGTTGATGAGGAAGACGATGATGATGTTGATGTTGATGAGGAAGAAGATGATGATGATGGAGATGTTGATGATGATGGAGATGGTGAAGGTGATGTTGATGATGATGGTGATGGTGATGAAGATGATGATGATGAAGAAGATGATGATGATGGAGATGTTGATGTTGATGTTGATGAGGAGCCTAGAGATGGCAATGATGATGAAGATGGTTATGATGATGAAGACGTTGATGATGATGGTGATGGTGATGAAGATGATGATGATGATGATGAAGAAGATGTGATGATGGAGATGTTGATGAGGATCCTAGAGATGACAATGATGATGGAGATGTTGATGAGGAGCCTAGAGATGACAATGATGATGAAGATGGTGATGATGATGAAGATAGTGATGATGATGAAGATGTTGATGGTGATGGTGATGGTGATGGTGATGGTAATGGTGATGGTGATGAAGATGATGATGATGATGGAGATGTTGATGAGGAGCGTAGAGATGACAATGATGATGAAGATGGTGATGATGATGAAGACGTTGATGATGATAGTCATGGTGATGAAGATGATGATGATGATGATGACGAAGAAGATGATGATGATGGAGATGTTGATGAGGAGCCTAGAGATGACAATGATGACGAAGATGGTGATGATGATGAAGATGTTGATGATGATGGTGATGGTGATGGTGATGAAGATGATGATGATGATGAAAAAGAAGATGTGATGATGGAGATGTTGATAAGGAACCTAGAGATGACAGTGATGATGAAGATGTTCATGATGATGATGATGGTGATGATGATGAAGATGTTGATGGTGATGGTGATGGTGATGGTGATGGTGATGAAGAAGAAGAAGATGATGATGATGATGATGTTGATGAGGAACCTAGAGATGACAATGATGATGAAGATGGTGATGATGATGAATACGTTGATGATGATGGTGATGGTGATGGTGATGGTGATGGTGATGGTGATGGTGATGGTGATGTTTTTGTTGATGATGACAAGTCCCTCTAAGTGGTTATCTATAGGAATCAAGCATCAATCTCCAACCATAAATGAGCATGTTTTAAAATAAATTGCTAGGATACATATCTAAGAGTCTAGAAGATCTCTATGCATTTTTCCATCAAATTTGGTCAAGGAGATTCTAGTATCTACTTAGAATATATTAGTGGAAACCCTAGGTTGATGACATAATGCTTGGACAAGGGAAAAAACCTAAAATATAGCTAGATTTGGGTGAGCATTTAGCATGGGGAACCAAATCTATGAATATGTGTGTTTTTAAATATAATTTTGTTGGGTGAAGCCAATAACCAACATAATCATCATAATATAAGAGTTTTTTGGGTTGGGGATATACCTCAAGGTACCCAAAGCATGAAAAAAGTTTGGGTGGGCACAAAACCAAGAGAACAAAAAATGTTGAAGAGGACATGTGGGATGGGAGGTTGGCCTCCAAAAACTCAAGCATTGACATGAGTGAGGTAGGCCTAAAGCAACTTCTCTCATACCAAATGAGAGAAGTGGTAGGGATAGTTTAGATTAGATTAGTGTTTCTAGGGCTAGTTTAGGTTTCTAGGACTAGATTAGGTTTATAGTATTCTAACTTAGTTTTCTAGTGTTAAATTAGTGTTTCTAGGGTTAGTTTAGATTTCTAGGATTTCTAGGGCTAGATTAGGTTTGTAGGGTTATATTAGTGTTTCTAGTGCTATACTAAGTTTCTAGGAATAGATTAAGTTTCTAAACATTATCCATAAAGGGTGAAATGATGACATGGAAGATGGATGTATCTCTATGTATCATTACGTATCTCTATGTATGTATGTATCTCTATGTATGTATGCATGTATGTATGACAAAGACATGTATGTATGTATGTATCAACAAAAAATGCATGTACCAACAAAATAACATAAAACTACACATACCTCGATGTAGAACATAACATTCTTTAATGCAATTCTTTCTCTTATGTAAAGTTGACTGGCCTCATTCAATAAATCCATCTGGATCCTCTTTGTTGCTAATT
Organism: Larix kaempferi; assembly: GCA_027924585.1. NCBI lineage: Eukaryota > Viridiplantae > Streptophyta > Pinopsida > Pinales > Pinaceae > Larix > Larix kaempferi. The sequence continues at coordinate 3,641,746 of BSBM01000358.1, read as the reverse complement.
GTCTCCATAAATCTCTCATGCTATGAATGAGGCGGGTAGTATACCTTCATTGAGCTCTTGCTTGACATTGTCTAAAGATGGATGTTTGTGCCAATGATCAAGTTTGTGAAGTGATACACCACTGAACCTAGTCTGTAATCCATGAATACATGCCCACTAGTCTTTCTTGACTTCCCATCTAGTGTAAGATATTCCCCCTTAACCACCATTAATCCAATAGGAAATTCAATGCCTTCATCGTCGATTAATGATGCGTAGATGGTTTTCTTACTTTGGATGCACTATGCCAACCAATAATTTGTGCTTCATTCATTGTCTTTTAGGGAAACAACTGCGTATATGTGTCCTGGTTGTACAAGATCTGAGATATGGTCATAGTCTGTCGAAATCGCTGACTGAACCTCCTCTAACTGGGGTTGTTTCAACAACTACATGCTAGTCTACTGCAAGTGACACACGATCCCATTCATCAACCCAGTCCATGCATTCAGATTCATCCCATTCGCCACTGCTCCAAGGGCTGTAAAAGCATGCAAGCTTTCGCGTCCATATTTCAAATAAGGGGTTGTTTAAGCTTTGAACTAAATGAAATCCACGTGTTCCTTGTACTGTACCACAACTATAGGAATGTGATCGGTCTATGTCAACCAGCCGCCAAATTTTTTTAACCACACGTCCTGCCACTGATGATGTTTGTTCATCTCTTGCTTGGTCTGACATTGTTGCAGAGCACCATTGAACTATGGATTCTGCATCTTGGATATGAGGTTCCCTATCAAACCTCATCTCTTCCCTTCGTAGTGTGGTCTTGATGCATGCACCAGCTCGATCATGCTTGCCTTTTCCATTCCCGATCTCAAAATAGTTCCGGATATGCGGCACACTATAAGTCTTATGTACAATACTCATCCATTGGATTACTCGGGCATTTTTGAACTGGCTCGCACAACCATCTGGCCATATCCAATGCTGATCCATCTGTATATCTCTCTCCTTCAACTGATCATAAAAAATTTGAAAACAATGTTGCACATAATGCAGATCATGGGTTCTATCATCACTTATGTAAAAGTTTGTCTCCTTCAGTATTATCTTCTTGTCATTGCTGCTCTCTGGTCCATGCCTATACATAATATGTACCATGATGCTGACTTGGTCTGAATGGTAGTATTGACTCTGGATTTCATTTTTTGGCTGAAGGGTGTAATTTTCTGCAAAATCCACAATTGACACTATGGTTCCAATAGGAAATGTGTCCTTGCATTTTCTGTACTGCTCATCTTGCCATCGCGCTACAAGCACATGTTGAGCATACTACTCTGTTTTCTCGTAGAATTCCATCAAGAAGTCACATACCGGTACCTATTACCATGAAAACAATGGAAATATTACAATGTGGCCTTTGGAAAAATGTATATGTCATAAATTGAACATGTAATATGAAAAATATGAAATATTCATTTGTACCTATGACTTCACTAATGCAATCTCTTTACTTTCCCTGGCACTATCTAATTGATAGGTTGCGTACTTGAAGCTCTGCATCTCCACTCCCATCCTGCCAAATTCATGCTTCTTGCTTTCATAAATGCAACGATTCAAAAGAGAAAACCCACTGCACCTAGGACATGTCCCATCTAGACATGATTTTTCATAATATTTTTGTCCTTCGGGACTTGGACACATGATGTTGTGGATAAAGTCTCTTGATGCATTCGGTGGTAGTATGGATCCACCGCAGCCCTGCACAATGTTAGTATGCACATCAAAATATATATGTTTATATGTGTCATAATAATATTCATATTCTACGTGGTATCTACAACAACATGTGTTCCGATTAATACATATACGAACGTACCATGGTTTGCATTTCGCAAAAGACCTTTGGCCAAGGTTCAATTGTGTGTGCTCATTCCTGAATCTCTCATAGAGTTCAGTCTGTGTGGCATCAAGGAAGTGTTTAACATGGGGTTCACGTTTAGTAGAACCTTTTCTCAGCTTTAGCACGTCTCTTTGGTTTGATGAAATCTAGTATGATCATGCCAAAAATTTTGTACTAACTCCTTAACAGCATCAATTAGCTTCCTATTTGCACGAGGAAACCTACCAACAAAGGCCCAACAATCGTTTCCACCCGAAGTGTCAAGATTTTCTCTTATAACAGAGTACTTTTTATTAGATTTTCTATTTAATTTGAGTATGTGATAAGTGTGTGATAGCAGGCAATGTTGCCTTGTGGACTTGCTTACAACTGATTCCGCTAAAACATGACGAGCTGCACAAAGATCTTTTGTACGAGACGTCTTCCCAATCGCATTAAATGAAGATTGGAGATTTCTAACAATATGACTACTAGCCTCTGAACTTTTAACCATCTTTATGCCCAAAATTCTCCTAACAACAGCTAAACAACGTGACTTTAACAAACATAGCAATAATTGACATTTATCTGCATCACCTTTGGATTCAAAATATTCTTTGACAATTTTGTTGCATTTCCATTCGATAGTGTGTTTTGGAAACTTACCTTCAAGCCCAAACATAGCACTTTCATCCATATGAATATGTCTAGGAGTTCTTCTTCTTGCACTGGACAATCGAGGTAGGGAGGGTGGACATGAGACGTGAATACCAGAGCTTGTTTGTTTTGGTGCTTCATTTACAGATTGGGCCATAATGGGAGTGTGGTCGACATGGTTGTGGTCTTCTTGGGGAGATTGCAAATTAAGCAAGGATTGTATGTCCATCTCTACACATGCAACATCTCCCAAAATTCTTGTGTCGTGAGGAACTTCAGCATGACTCGTTGATGGATTGTTGGTTGGAGATTGTGTTGATTTTGGAATTTGAGTTGGGTTCGTTGGACACGACCGCTTTACCTATGGTTCTGAACAAGAAGTTTTCATGTCAACAACTGTGTTATGATCTAGGGCAATGATAGGACCATGCCTCAATCTTTCCATTCCCAACCTGGCCTTTTCTCTTAAGTCATTGACCTTTTGAATGGGCAGATTCCTTCTATATTTTTTTGTTGCGTTGCATGAGTTTCCCATCTCCAAAAGTCTCTTTAAAAAAACTATCAGGCTACCTACCCTTGCAAAAGAGACAACAAATAAGATCTTAGTGCTATTATACAATGAACTTGACACATTCCAACATAACTTACCACTTTACAAATTAACACATACAACTACAGACTATGTTGGTTTATTTGTGTTCGAATAAACATCATTATCCCTTACAATTCCAATCAATATAGATGATGGTTGGTCAAGTGTAGAGTGGAGAAACTAGTGTCTTGCCTAGCCATGAATTCATAAAAATTATGGTAGTAACACCCTACAACAGATATGGGTAGAGATTCCTTGGGAATAGTTTGATAGTTTTCCTACATCATATAAGGTAAAGAGAATAAGTTGACTAATTACACAATGAGGAGGTTGCAAATTCCCCCAAGGAATTATTATTGGTTTACATAGTATTTTTCACCTTAATTAGTTGCATTTTTTGCTTTCTCCCTTAATGTTGTCAATTCTAAATTTTGCATCTAGTTTGATTGCTTTGTCTTCATCATGGAATGGTATATCCTTCCATTTGAGGCAATGTCCTTTACCATCATAAATTATTAGGTTATATAACACCTTAAGGAGTTGAAGAAACAACAAAAAACTATTTCCTTATCTATAAACCTTGAGATGATAGAATGCGATTTTGAGTTTAAAATACCCATGGTTGAATTCAACAATGCATCACAATAGAATGAATGTATACTTTTTATTGTGAAAAACCTTAAGGAGGATGCAAAGGTTTCTAAAAAGGATCATGGTCTTGGGAAGGGTGATTAGGGGGAATATAATTTGACCTTTCAATGTGCAATATCTAGGGTAGGGAGGTGTTGGAAAGTGGGGAACTAGGGACTATACTAATGATCATGTTGGATAGAGCATGAAGTGGGAAAGTATTGGTTTTTGGAAAAAAAATCATTATTAAGGGTGAGGGGATATTGTAAGGAGGGTAAATATGGATGAATATTATCATATTTGGATTCATAGAGAAAGGAAAGGTGCATATACTCACATATATCCTCCTTCCATACAATGGTATTGAATAAGAGATGAGAGAGTTGAGGTTTTGTGGATGAGTTGAAGTGATATTTTTAGTCATGTTTAGTGAGTGTGTAATATTTTTTTCTAGCATAATATGAGTTGAAAAGAACAAAATTAACTTGGGGAACTAATTACACAATGAGGAGGTTGCATACTTCATCTTGTCTAGTGTTCATATGAGTTTTTTTAGATGTGAACTTGGGAATTCTTCTTGTCAAATTCATTGTTGTCTATGCATGGATATTGCTGTAAGCATATGATAAAAACAAAAAGGCATGGTAGAATCTCAAATCTTGTGAATGAAAATAATTACTTACAATTCACCATACCTATAGAAATGATCTCCACTTGCAATGGAAACTGGTACCTTGAATGTATCCACTAGATTCCAAGACCACTGAAGATGTTTGTTAGATTTAAAGGGTGGTTTTATGTCCAATAGATCAATGAGTGTCCAAAATATCAATGAGTGTGAGCCAATAAGAAACCTGTAAGAGATTGAAACCCGCGGAAGAAATGAAACCCGTGTTTTTTGGTAGAATTCCCGGAAAACAGAGAACTCTGTTTTTTTAACCAGTAACAGGCACGCAAACGCGTGCTTAAATGCATGCATGCATGTTTGTAGTGCGTACACATCACTAGAGAGCATGCGATAAAACACGTGCACTCGCCCCTGTATAACGTTTACACCATTTAATGCCAAACCTTCCCACACTTCAAAATTATTTGCATAAATTGGACTCAGTGATGAAGATTGAAGGGTGGGTATTAATTTTTATTGAAAGGGCTTAAGGTGAGGATGTGCATGCATAATAATCCTTATTTATGACTATGCGATGAGGATTTAAATGGAAGAGGATGTAAGGACATGCTATTTTTATACGTATTTTGATGGCGAGTGTCGAAGAGAAACGTGGTGATAAACCACATATGTTTGGAAGGATGGAGGGAGGTTACATGATCATGATCATGCCACCCATCAAATTGAAGACAATCTGAGCCAAAAATAGGGTTTTTAAATTTTATTAATAACCATTGTGGTACTTTGGTCCAAATGTTTTTTCTAACTCATTGTTTCTCCATATTGTGTGCCTAGTGCCACCTCTCTATATCAATGCATAAATCAACCTCTGCTTGGTTTGTGGTGATAGTTGCATGCCATTATTTGTAGTTGCATGCCATTGAGTGTTGTTTAGAGTGTTCATGAGTCTGTGGCATTCATGCAATAAATGAAGTCTTGTAGAGGAGGACTCATCAAAGAGGCAATTTGAATTTCATTTTGACAAAAAACATATTTTGTAAAGATCAAATGCCATGAATGCATCCTCAGACTACCATGTAAGACCATGGATATGTTGAAAAACATTGAACATCATCGAAGAATGAAAACAGGTTCCTTGAGATCTTATTGAAGCATATTGAGCTCAATTGAATTCCACTTGGGCCTTAATTGAAAATTCTAGACCTCAAGCGTCATCAATAACACATAGAATCCATGACACTATCCCTCTACAAGGATTCTTTTGCATATGAATTGAATGTTGCTACTATTATAATGTCTTGGGCATCAAGGATTTATCTTCGCTCCTTAACCATGGCTACTGGAGGGAAACAAGATCCTCCAACACTAACTCTTGCTTCTTAGGCACAAACACCATGAATGAGTCCCTGGACCACCACATATGAAATCTATAGGGTATTATTTAACTTCAAGTGTGTTATGTGTGCGATGACTAGGTTAGTTGTGAACCAAAAATGGGTCTGGAGATCTGACCAAGGTATATGGACAACAAGAACCTCCTCATGCCTTAAATGAAGCTTCTCAGGCTCAAACACCATGAACAACACCTACAACTCAAGAAGCTTCTTAGGATACGATGTTGAATGCATCTTCAAACCACCACACATAACCCTTGTGGGGTATCTCTAACAAATATAGAGGGATACATATACCATGATTAGGCTACATTCCATGCCTTAAACAAGATGATGATGATGATGACTAATATCATCGTCCTCCTCCTCCTCCTCCTCCTCCTCATCATCATCGTCATCATCATCATCGTAATTGTCGTCACCATCATCACTATCATCATCATCATCATCATCATCAACATCATATTTGTCGTCGTCATCATCATCATCATCATCATCATCATCATCCTCATCCTCATCCTCATCCTCATCATCATCCTCATCATCATCATCTTCTTCATCATCATCATCATCATCAACATCTTCATCATCATTATCATCATCAACATCATGATCATCATCTTCATCATCATCATCATCTTCGTCATCATCATCATTGATAATGATGATGATGACAAAGATGATGATGATGATAATGACGACGATGATGATGATGATGAAGATGAGTACAAAGATGAAGATGTTGATGTTGATGACGATGAATATGATCATCATAATCATCCTCCTCATCATTATCATCATAATCATCTTCGTCATCATCAACATCATCATCATCATCCTCGTCATCATCATCATTATCAATGAAGATGACGAAGATGATGATCATATTCTTCATCCTCATCATCGTCATCATCATCATCTCCAACATCATCATCATCATTATCACCCACTTCCTCATCATCATCATCATCATCACCATCA
>BSBM01000358.1:3350000-3632500 GCA_027924585.1 Larix kaempferi | reverse complement strand
ATAAATAAATATGGAAAAATAGCGCTACACTAGAATGGCCTGTAATCTACAACTGTATATAATTTTTTTCACAAAATTCCACCATTTGCATACTGAACAAAGGAACTAACGCAAACATATTCATTATGTTTTCTTAAAAAAATAACATACCAACCTTAGGAGAACGCCATTTTTTGGGAGTTACACTTAATTTCCATAAATAATATTTATATATTCCGAAAGGTAATCCGATTGTCTACGTTTCATCTTCTTGTGCCATATTCCAAAAAATTGTATAGGTAGCTCTAATATTGCTTTTTGACGTTCAGATTTCTATTTTTCCAGGAGTCCATTGCAACTAACGCGTCATGAGTGGCAAGCATTAGCTTACGCCAGCCCTCATTTATTTGGTCATTAGCTGCAACCATTTTAGTAATATGTTTACTATTTTAATTAGTCATTAATTGTTCTCATTTTGTAATCCGTTTAGCCATTTATTTGGTCATAATTGTCACTATTTGGTAGTACAATTAGTTATTTATCTGATAGTTAGAAAACACTTAAACAAAAATTCGTCAGCATATTTTGGAAGACTCTTTGGCAACAGCTAGACACAAGACTCTCATTGTCGATAACTTTCCATCCTCAGACAGACGAACAGAAGGAAGTTGTGCATCGCTTGGTAGTACAATTGCTTCGCATGTACAACCACAAGCATTGATGAACATGGGATGACAATCTTCCGTACATAAAAAAAAACTACTATCATGCTCATCACAACTCTATGTGAAAGAGTCCATTTGAGATTTGTTATGGATTTCGACACTCAACGCCCATCAACTTGATCATTTCCTCGACACAGTCGAACAAAACTGACCACAACCAGCGAGAAGTTGACAAAGCAGTCAAGTTTCGAGATCAGATATGCGACATCCAATGACAAGCACAGGACATGTTACATGAAGAAAATGCGAAAGCTAAGGCCCAACACGACAAGCATCGTATTCCTCATTCATTTCAAATTGGGGATAAGGTCTGGATACATCTCAAGAAGGAACACTTCGCTCGCCCATACAAGAAGTTGAAACCTTTGCGATATGGTCCAAATAATATTCTTCAACAGATTGGAGAAAATGATTTCCAGCTCGACATTCCTTCATGCCTTGGTCTACATCCAATATTCAATGTGGATCTACTTCGACCATACCATGCATCAATGTTGGAATGGAACGACTTGCAAACAACAGAACCTGATGACATCCATCCAGATGTTCAGGAGGCTCTTCCTTGCGACACCATTGTGGGACGACCAGTATGCCATACAAGGACGAACACAATTCCCTTGTTTTAGGTTTCTAAATCCGGACAGATCCCAGCATAAGGAAGGTGGTACTCTTCTATTGAACTAACCGACAAGTTTCCTCACCTTCAAGAGCAAACAATGTGGACCATTGTTTCTTAAGGAAGGAGGTCTAATCCATATTGCAGTTGGCATTATTGTCGAATGCTAACATCTACTGTGACAAGTCATCGACATCAACACAACTTCGACAAGTTTCAACTTCGACATGACTTCGACAAGTTCCGAATTCAACACGACTTCGAAGTTTCAACTTCAACACAACTTCGACACCTTCGTAACTTTGACAAGTTCAACGACCTCGCAGTTTCGCAACGTCGACATGCAGCCTCGACTTGCAACTTGTGACTATCGAACTTCAACATACTATCTTTATGTCTTCTAGTTGACTATAACAATTGAATTGCCAAAACCATTCTAACTTCTCTTGTAACTGAACATAACGGGAAGGCACCCAAGCATCTCAACACTTTCTATATAAGTATGTAAACTATTGTAATATACATCTTATCAATCATGACCTTTTACATCGAGTAATAGAGAATCAGTTCGCATTCGTGCATATTTGTCTGTACGTTAATATCTTTCTGTGTGTAGTGTATTCTTGCTTTGCTTATTCTATTTCTTATGCTTCCTCCATAATAGAGCCGACTCATTTAGCCGAATTGTTGTCCCCCTTGTGCTTCCTGGCCCCGAGTGGATCAACACTCCTTGGTCCCATGTCTCCTCTCACTTCCTACATGGTCACATGCACACTTCCTCAAGGTATTGTTGAAGTTGGAGACATCATGCATTCACTTTGGTTTAAGCCTCAAGCACATCAAGCTTCATATGGTTCGAAGTTAAATCATTTGGACCATCTACAAGCCGTTTGGAGTTGATCTCCAAACCCCTTTGTTCTCTCATGAGTCTTCTCATTCGAATTTTGAGGATCATCAGTCAGTTGTTGCAGCTCATTCACACTAAGAACCTCTTATTGGTTCATAATTTGGTGTGACATTGGATGCTATGGAGGTTGAATTTCAATATGGAGTTGTTGCATTCACTCTCACTATCATGCTTTCTATCCAATGCATGGTTATGATTGGCACTTGTTCTTAGAGTTGCACAGAAGATGGAGGACACTATCATTCGATTGGGATTGATTCTCAAGCTCATCAAGTCTCATTTGGATTTGTTCTGGCCACATTTGGTATGATGATCAAGTCTTAAGAGAACCTAGTTGCACTTGATTCCATAGTTGTAGAGATCAAGAATCTGATCCAAGCATGGGAGCAACATCCACTTCTTCCAAAGAAGAAGGTTCCTCGAGACATATGATCAATTTCACACCTACTTGAGTTTTGGAGTATTTTAGCATTATTTTTGGTGTATTTCATGTCCATTGTAGAGGTAGGATTTTTCCCATGTGGTTTTTCCTCTTTCCTCACTTACATGGATTATTAAATTGTAAAGGGTGACCATAAGCCTTTGTTGCTTGGGCCCTCATAATAATTTTCTTTTATCACAGCCATTTTGGCTTAAGGGGGGGTGTTGGAACATAATTCCTATCTAGACCTTGGTTAATATTCCTTGCATAAGGTTCCAAGTGTTTAGTGTAAGTTTTTCCATGGTTTTGCTTCATAGTTCCTAGTTTAGGGGGTTTGTCCACATATTAGACTAGTGATTTGTCATTATAGCTAAGTTTTTCCACAAGTGTGCCCCATTTCCTTATGATAGGGAGTCAAAGGTACCCTAATTAATGCATTTAATGAGGAAGGTTCCCATTTTCCTTATTTTATGGGATAAGGTTGTACCAAGGGCGCTAATGCACTAGATTTGGTCAAATTGCTCATTAATGGCCACTACCAAAGCCCTAAACCACCTAATTCTCCCTCATAATGATTCCATCCACATTTATTGACTTTCCTAACTTCATGATGGTCCTGATAGGTTCATTGGACCTCATTATGTCCCAATACATGAGTTACACTTGGAACAATGTCATAGATTGAGGGAATTACTCCACTAAGCCTAGCATTAATGTGAGCTACTCAACTGCTTCCTAAGGCTCACGAATTTATCTCTTGAGAAGATTTATATATTGTAGACGTCTTATTGAATAATAGAGGAGTGGATTTTACATCAATTGTGTTCTATCTCATGTATTTTTGTTTCAATATTTCTTCTATTTTCTTCTAAAATCTGTGTAAACTCTTTGTGAGGACTAGTTTGTTTCTAGATCTTGGCTTGTAAAATTATTGCATGGCATCAAGGCCATATAAATTTCACAAGAGGTCTCATGAATATATTTATATTTATGATCCTTATCTTTCTTTTCTAAATTATTTTGTTTCTGCGTGCTATTTTTAGGTGCCTTTGAATCCTTAATGCCCTAATTTACAACAAACACATGATCCTTTAAGGTATTTTAGCTGCGTATTAGAATAATTTTTTATTTCTTCCGTATAAATTCTATAATAAAGTTGTCAAGGAATGACATTTTACAAGTAGTTAAGTGCATTCATGGTAACATGGAAGGTGGATAATATAATAGAGTAGTTTTGGGAAAGTTTGGCAAAAATGGGCATAACCAACTACCTTTCATCGTTTTTAGTCCCACACAACTTCAGCTTCAACCTTTGATATTTTAACTTGGAGAAAAATTTGTAATATCTTGGGAAAGAACTGACCCAGATATTAACTCCACTTTTAAAACTGTTACAATTTTCACTAGTAAAATTTTCTGTTCATTCCTTCGAACCGGACAGGAGGTAAGTGAGGGGTACTAGTGTAAAGCTTGAGGATGGTGGGAAGAATATTGAATTCTGGAATTTATATGGGGTTAGGTGTAGCAGAAGGTCAAGGAGGTCAGGACAGGTTTGTCTTATGCACAAGGTACCATTACCATTCACTTTTCAGCATCGAGCAAGTCTATGCCTACTTCGAGGCTACCCGGGTATATGGCATATGCATATTGAACAAGGAAGGGTCACTAGGAGTTTAAACAGAGTTTATATACATCCAATAAATTCTGGTTGAGCTTAGTAAGATGTTTTTGTAGCCTTGTGCAAGCATGGGAAAAATTGGGGTTTTGGGGCTCTTCTGGGATGGCTGAGCTAGTGAGTTTCTTATCATTCCCCAACGAGGTTAAAGGTGTCTGAATTCAGGTTTTGTGTACTGATATGGTTAATATATCTTGTTATTAGCCTAATTCAAAAGACGGGAGGTCAAATGGATGCACAGTTTGCATTTTACAAGGAAATCATTGAAACTAGTCTAGAAAAACTTTGCAATGAGCCAGTCTTGGATTTTGACTAAATAAATGGATTTCCTTAATTATAAACTCTGTTCATAAATACTTTGTAGGTCTGATATACTCATATGGACAGTAATATAAAACATTTATGATAACAGAACCCTCATTTTTATTCCAGAGACTTTCTCTTCAAGCAAATTGCCTTACAGGCTAGAAATTGCAGTACAATTGATAGAGAATATGAAAAGAGAAGAGATTTGTTACAGGAGATATGTTCTGAAGTACTGATTATTCTATCTGCATATCAGTGGTCTGATTTGGCTATATCCACTGCTGCAAAAATCTAATGATGCACCCTCCTTCAACTGGTTAACTCCACCAGTGAAAACACCTCCAAATTTGGCTGTACGAGCTAGAGAAGTGAGAGATGAATAGAAGATTGGATCTGAGCTCGACCTTTGAACATGGAAGCCACTAATATCTGCTGATAATATCTTCTAGATCCCATTGGAAGCCCTGGGCACTCTCCTCCTTAGTTATCTTCATCTATTGGTGGCCCTTCTCCAAAACTAGTTAGTAAACTGGTGAACTGGTGATCTCCTCTCCAAACTGGCACTGAATCTTCAATGGTGACCTGACCTGAATATCAATGGCTGCAATACTGAACACTGGATCTGACTAACACTCACAAGAAAAATCTCATGGCCTTGGGGCACATCACCCAAGAAAAATAGCTGAGGCACATCACTCAACTGGAGGGCTTAGAGCTCTCATACAAAATTCTCAAATGATCAAAAGTTCTTCATTGGAGTTGGTTGGCTTCTTTTATAAAATTTATGATGACCTACTGAGTAAGTTACTTAGCTTTGGTGACTTGTGAGAGTAGGTTACCACTTACCCATCCTACTCCAAGTAATGTGGGCGCCGTCTTGGAATAATTAGCAAGTTTTGTCTTAGAAAAAATTGCCAACTTTTGTCTCTCTTCACCTAGATTAGTAACTGTGCCTTAGTTAGCTTTCTGGATGTTGCTAAATATTTACTTACAGCTTTTCTTGTTCTTTCCACTTTATTTACTTTCCACTTTTTTGCTTTTACCTGCTTTTGCCAGCTTTTTCTGTTTGCTTTTGCCAGTTTCTAATTTGTTTGCCTTGTCTTCTTTCCTCCTTTGGACTCCTTGTTTTTCCTGAGATTTGCCACTAAGGCAAGAGTGGTCCACATGATCAAATTTGACCTCCTAGTTATATTATCACCACTTGCCAATATTTATTAGCAATATTTATTAATAAAAATATTCCAAATCAGAATTAATTCCAAATTCAACATTTAAGCAATTAATTAATAATTAATTAATGCATGTGGTATAATTGCCTCAAAATTAACCCCTACTCCAATTTGGCAACATCTTCCACATGGGTGCCCTCTTGGACCACTTGCTCATTATCCATTAATTTTATTTATCAAAATTGCCTTTAATAAATAAATTTGCCAACTTGGGAGACTTCGGCCAAAATTAATTCTAAGCAAATAGAACTAATACCATTTAATTCCCTTAGGGGTTGATTTTGTCCCCTTTCACCCATGGTATTGGATGAACCAAAATTGGGGACATGACAGTCCTCCCTTCCCAAGATTGCTTGTCCTTAAGCAATGTTAGGATTCCACCAAGCTTCTGCTGCACCACTCTGGTTTTATTTGTGCCCGTCCACTGAACAACCTGAACATTAAACTTGGGGCCTTCAAAAAATCTAAGTAAAATGTAATATGACTAAACTGCACTGTAAACTCTATTTGCACTAAATCATGAACAAAAATCTTAACCCAGTTAATATAACTGAGTAGAATTCTTGGATCCCACTACTTCCTCTTCAAGGACCCATAATTTTCTGTCACCTCTAGAAAGTTATCACTCCAAGGAATTCTCGGATCCCAAAGTATCAACTGCATTTTTCCAATCTCCAAGCATGTGGATTCCCTCCACATAGGCCAACTTCTGCAAGTAATCATTAATTTATCTTGGCAACTTTCTTGCTTAACTTCCTTCCCTTGACCATAAGCAAAAACATTTTTTCAAGGAGATTTCATGTATGTCAGGTAATCTTTCACCCAATCCATATGTGGATGAGTGACATCAGATGGCTGCAAATTATGCCTTTTCTGCTGCTTGCAAATCATATAAAAATCAGCAATGATGAAAACAATTTTCTTGCAACAAAACATAAGATTATTACCTTCTAGGTTTTCCCTTTCAGTGATGCCTCTATCCATCCAACCAATGGATGGAAAAACACCTTTATCTGCTGAATCATATGGAATGTGATTAGCCATATGTCTGTCCTCTTCAAATAAAGAGAACTCATGATTTCTACGGAACTCCACATGTGTTCCCCTCTTCATCCAATGGCTCAACTCTCTGCCATTGATCTAAGGGTGCCAAACTCCATCACATGACCCACATGTTGAAAGTAAGTGTGGATCTGATGCCTCCTTGTCAAAAGTGGCTGCACACACATGCATGGGATGCCTCCATTGCTGCAAGTTAAGGAACATGTCATCTGACTCAAATTTAGGATCTTTTTGCTCATCATGTGACACAAAAAAATAGGAATGTAAAGTGGGGAATGAAGGGTGGTGAGCCATGCTTCTGAGCATTTCATCTACTGAAGTTGTGGATGTATCCTCTCTATTGATGGCTGAACCATCTATGGTGAAATCAACTGCACCTTCCTTGGAAGAAAGACCTTCTTCAATGATCCTCTCATGTTCATTTTGGAAAAAATCATGCACTTGCTTTTCACCCACTTTTTCTGCACATTCTTCAAGCACATACTACATAGACTGATCCTCATGGTCCACCCACTCATGAGGTTCCTTCATGTAATATTTTATGTCATTGACCCAAAAGGGATGACTCTTAGGCAAAATTGAGGATACAGTCAATTCTTTCCACTCTTGCTGGAATTGTTCTATCTTCATTCAGGATTTTGAGAGAGCACTTTGAGTGTATCTCAAAGAATCTTGGGTGGCCAACAACTCACTTTTGAGCTTGTAGTTCTCTTATTCATATCTGCAAATATTTTCTTCATCATGCAATGATGCATCCTGCAACAATTCAACAAGCTCACACATGTAATTTTTATCTGAAAGCAACTGTGAGAAATTACCTTTGATTATGGACATTGCTTTTTGGATATTCTCCATGGCTGCAAAGAAATATTGATCTTCCCTTAAAGCAACTTCCCAACACAACCTCGACACTGAAGAATGAGTGTCATGGAGAATTTTTAGGGCCTCTTGGATTTTTCTCTCACTCATTTTCAATGGTCCAACCAGGGAAAGAAGTTCCAATTGGTGAACCTCTTCTGCTTCTTGCAATTCAACCTTCTCCCAATTCTGAATTCTGACACTAGAAGGATTTTCTAATCCATCATTCTCACTGGAAGTGGCTGCCATTTTGGGATGCAACAAAGGCATGCAAAAATCAGAATTGCAGCCATACCCTTGTGCCCAAATTTGCTCCTCATGTGGTGTTTTAATGGCAGCATGCTTCTTTCCCAAATTCCTAGGTTCACAACCATCTGATTCGAGCTTCTCTTCCACCTCAAACTGAAGTTCCAATGATGATTTCAGATCTGATTGATGTTTTTCTTTCAGATAGGATACAAAATATTTCCTACCATCATCACTCTTCACCATCTCTTCTGCACTAATCTTGAAATCACCCACGAAGAGCTTGGGATTGATTTCACCTTCCACATTGCCAACAATCGAATGCTTGACTGCTGGACCTTCTTCATTCACTTCTTGGAGTAATGGGGCAGCAACAAGGTCTTCTTGGTCATTTATTTCCAAGAAACTTGATGTCTCTCCACATTGTGTGGTGCTTAGATCACAACCTGTGGACTTCCTTCTTGAAGGAAAACCAAACAGTCTCGCAATGCTTGGCCCTGCCAATGGCCTTGATGAAACTTCCTTCTTGATTGCTTTTTCCTGAGATTGGGATGGATCCATATGTAGGGCTGCAACTTCATTTTTATTTTTTCGTACTTCTTCTCCACTCGAAGAACTAGGTGGCTCTTGGTTTCCTCCCTTGGTTTTTCCGGGCTGTAAGGACACATCTTTATCCCTCCTATCCATATTATCTCCTAGGGGTAAAAATATTGGCTTGACTTCCTTGCACACACCATCAACCATATGTGCAATCCTTCTTCTGCTATCACTATTGTAGGGGTCTTTGAATAAACTCTGAATCTCTAAATCACAATAGTATCTAAAGGTCAGGGACTTCTGAACTTCCTTCTTCAAGGCAGAGTACTCCATGAAGTACTCATAGGATTTCTTAGGGTTCCCTCCTTTGAGTATTAATTCATAATCCTAGTTAGCCATAGGTAGGTCTGTTCCTACGCTCTCTTCAAACATATGTTCAACAAGGGAATCATATTCAACTTTCTGCACATAGAAATTTCCAATAGGGGTTGACTCCTCTTCATATGGTTCAACACATTCATCATCATATTGCTCATAAAAAACATCATCTGAGTAAAAGTCTTCTTCGCTCAATATTGACACGACTGCAAATTCATTAACTTAAAAGTCTTATTTCCACTGAGATTTAATTTCCACAGGCTGAGCCAAGGAAAGTGCTCTGACACCATTGTAATATCCTGGGCAAGAGCTCAGATATTAACTCCACTTTTAAAACTGTTACAATTTTCACTAGTAAAATTTTCTGTTCATTCCTTCGAACCGGACAGGAGGTAAGTGAGGGGTACGAGTGTAAAGCTTGAGGATGGTGGGAAGAATATTTAATTTTGGAATTTATATGGGGTTAGTTGCAGCAGTAGGTCAAGGAGGTCAGGACATGTTTGTCTTATGCACAAGGTACCATTACCATTCACTTTTCAGCATAGAGCAAGTCTATGCCTACTTCAAGGCTACCTCCGTATATGGCATATGCATACTGGACAAGGAAGGGTAAATGGGAGTTTAAACAAAGTTTATATCAGTCCAATAAATGCTGGTTGATCTCAGTAAGATGTTTTTGCAGCCTTGTGCAAGTATGGGAAAAATTGGGGTTTTGGGGCTCTTCCGGGATGGTTGAGCTAGTGAGTTTCTTATCATTCCCCAACGAGGTTAAAGGTGTTTGAATTCAAGTTTTGTGGACTGATATGGTTAATATATCTTTTTATTAGCCTACTTCAAAATATGGGAGGTCAAATCGATGCACAGTTTGCATTTTACAAGGAAATCATTGAAACTAGTCTAGAAAAACCTTGCAATGAGCTAGTCTTGGATTTTGACTGAATAAATGGATTTTCTTAATTAAAAAATATGTTCATAAATACTTTTCAGGTCTGATATACTCATATGGACAGTAATATAAAACATTTATGATAATAGAACCCTCATTTTTATTCCAGAGACTTTCTCTTCAAGCAAATTTCCTTACAAGCTAGAAATTGCAGTACATTTGATAGAGAATATGAAAAGAGAAGAGATTTGGTATAGGAGATCTGTTCTGAAGTACTGATCATGCTCTCTGCATATCAGTGGTCTGATTTGGCTTTAGACACTGCTGCAAAACTCTAATGATGCACCCTCCTTCAACTGGTTAACTCCACCAGTGAAAACACCTCTAGATTTGGCTGTACGAGCTAGAGAAGTGAGAGATGAATAGAAGAATGGATCTGAGCTCAACCTTTGAACATGGCAGCCACTAATATCTGCTGATAATATCTTCTATATCTCACTAGAAGCCCTGGGCACTCTCCTCCTTAGTTATATTCATCTACTGGTGGCCCTTCTCCAAAACTAGTTAGTAAACTGCTGAACTGGTGATCTCCTCTCCAAACTGGCACTGAATCTTCAATGGTGACCTGAACTAAATATGAATGGCTGCAATACTGAAAAATGGATCTAAATAACACTCACAAGAAAACTCTCATGGCCTAGGGGCACATCACCCAAGAAAATAGCTGAGGCACATCACTCAACTGGAGGGCTTAGAGCTCTCATACAAAATTCTCAAATGATCAGAAGTTCTTCATTGGAGTTGGTTGGCTTCTTTTATAAACTTTATGATGACCTGCTGAGTAAGTTACTTAGCTTTGGTGACTTGTGAGAGTAGGTTACCACTTTCCCATCCTACTCCAAGTCATGTGGGCACCTTCTTGGAATAATTAGCAAGTTTTGTCTTAGAAAAAATTGCCAACTTTTGTCTCTCTTCACCCATATTAGTAGTTGTGCCTTAGTTATCTTTCTGGATGTTTCTAATTCTTTACATACAGCTTTTCTTGTTCTTTCCACTTTATTTACTTTCCACTTTTCTGCTTTTGCCAGCTTTTCTACTTGCGTTTGCCAGTTTCTAATTTGTTTGCCTTGTCTTCTTTCCTCCTTTGGACTCCTTGCTTTTCCCAAATTTGCCACTAAAGCAAGAGTGGTCCACATGACCAAATTCGACCTCCTCGCCATATTATCACCACTTGCCAATATTTATTAGCAATATTTATTAATAAAAATATTCCAAATCAGAATTAATTCCAAATTCAACATTTAAGCAATTAATTAATAATTAATTAATTCATGTGGTATAATTGCCTCAAAATTAACCCCTACTCCAATTTGGCAACATCTTCCACATGGGTGCCCTCTTGGCCCACTTGCTCATTATCCATTAATTTTATTTATCAAAATTGCCTTTAATAAATAAATTTGCCAACTTGGGAGACTTAGGCCCAAATTAATTCTAAGCAAATAGAACTAATACCATTTAATTCCCTTAGGGGTTGATTTTGTCCCTTTTCACCCATGGTACTAGATGAACCAAAATTGGGGACATGAAAAAATTCCTAGATAATGTCAAACCTACTTGGGCACAAGCTAATTATCATTCTCTAGATGATGAACTCTCAATATGTCTTGCTTCCCAAAGGGTATTTACAACATGATACAAACAACATTGTGTTATTTTGTAGATCAATGTGAAAGAGAATGACAAGATTATAGAGCGACATAGTAATATATATGTTTTATCATGCTGGTTAAACCATTTTTTCTTTTCATCATCAATTATGGCTTCAAATTCAATTCCCATATCTTTTAAGTAAAACGATTTTCTCCTTAAAAGAATCATCACCTTCGATTTCTAAGCATAGTAATTGAATGGTGTTAAGAGGGATATCTAATCCTTATCCATTGTTGTAGGAATAGTACTATTGCAGAACATGGTGAAAACAAGGCATTTTTAGCTTTAGATAAGTCACAACAAGATGCTATAGGAAGATTGTAGGAGCCTATATGATTTTTGCTCAACAAGCACTTGAAAATGGCCTATATGGAATTCTTGTTGAATGCATATAAATATTTTGTAACCATATTTTGGATCATGGAGGATACAAAATCTATGAAGGATTGCTATAGATTTGGAAGCGATATTTTAATAACCTCCATGTAATGCAAATAAGTGATTTGAGTCACAATGAGCTTGAGAATGGAGATCATGCATAATCATTGAACCTATTATTAATGGAAGAATCATATAATAGTTGCTTTTTCTATAAGATATTAAGTTCCAACTTCAAGTTAGGGTTGAGACTAGGAGAATCCTATGTAACTGCAAACCATTTCTTGAGAATTACTTTGGGATAGCCTATTGGTGGCATGACTGATGAATTTCCAAATGCTCAACTTTTTGAAGTCTAAAACAAGATGAAGTGGTATGAAGATGTAGGAGAGTACTTGTCAATAGGGATTTTTCTCCCCAAAAATCCAACTGAAGAACAACAACAATTGGCAAAGAGGTAGCATCAATTGAATTAATTGGAGGATTTTAACTAAACAAGAACAAATTCTATTACAATGATGTGTCCTTTAAGAGTAAAGCAATACAGTTCTACGGGACTTGTTGGAGGACACATGGGGGAAACTCAAGCCGCATACTGTACCATGCATGATGAATCCAAACCAAACTTTGAAACAAAGTCTTTGTTAGCTCCAAGCCTCATTGAAGCCACTTCAAAAAAGGCATTTGCAAATTGCAAAGCATGAATCCATGGCATGAACAGATTTGGAGCACCTCTGCCCAAAATTGTTGACAAGATCAAAATGAGTGCCACCCTAATGCTCCTGTGAAGAAAGGAAACATTCCTATGAATATCAAAACTAAAACTACACTAGAATTAAAATGAAGACCCTACTTTCAAGGTGCTCAGCAATAGACTTGAATTCCCCTGTGTTGGACCCTACTAATAACCACCCCATTATTTGTCACAAATGAATGGGCCCTCACTAATATTTTCTTACCCTGCATATTAAGAAGATCAACTTCGATTGTCAAATGCTTACAAAGGAAAGTAGTCTACTATTTTTTTTTGCTAGTTTATTCATTTTGAGTGCTTGTTTATGGTACATTACTGGGACTACATATGTATAAATCAATTGTTTGGGTTCAGAATTAAATGAGATTTTTCGTTAATGAATGAATTCCATGACTGGAAGCATGGAATTCATTCTAGCAAGTGTCGTTTGGATTGAGTCAACATTATTACATTCTGCATCCTTATTCTGCAGCCTAGGATAAACATATATAATATCATGATTTTCTTTTATTTCGTTGCTTACATTGATCAAGTTACTGATGGATATTTCATGTTTCTCCTTTGCAGATGGATAAATTGGCAAAAAACTTTATCTGATTCGATTTCACTTTCCTCATTTATTCTAGAGCTGGCTTAATCTTCACTTGATTTCATTTATACAAATTTATGAATGGATCTCCAATGTATAAATATGAATAATACCACACGATGGATGTTTTTTCATACCTAGAAATCGTAACAAGACCAATTCCTTTGTTTCGATCTCTTTTAACTTGATTTGATTTATGCCTTGTTTTTCTTTGACTTCGCATGCTTACTTTACTATAACGAGAGGTTTGTGTTTTGATTTTAATTGAATATTTCACTATTGTTTTGGTGTTGAATTGATTATAAAGGGGAAATTATTTTTCATATATAACAACATTACCCCTTAGTTCATCATAAACCTTGTGTCATTATACTCTAGAAATATAAACATGCGACTTAAATTATGAGCGAGTTAACTTTATAATTGATTGGTCAAATTCAGGTTATGACTTGTTTATGCCTTATACATTGTATCAATTGATCCATGCGTGATGTAGGTTACAGCCATCTCTCATGATGGTGATGCAATGTCCTTTCCCAAATCCAATTTAACTTCGTTAACCATATTTCTTACTTATTCCAAATACTTAAACAACTTAAATTTCGATATTTAAATTGAAATAATATCATTACTATTTTAATATTTTTTCATAAATATATATTTTACTCATTTCAAAAATTTATATAACTTAAATCCATATATTTATAATAAAAAAATATCATTAACATTTAATTTTTTTAATAAATAATGTTATATATATATATATATTTCAAAAGCTTATACAACTTAAATTGATATGTTTCTATTAAAATAGTACTGTAAACATTCTTAATCTTCACACACATATCATATTATTTACTCATTCCATATACTTATACAACTTAAATTTAGATATTTAAATTAAAATTATATATATTTATATATAATTTAAACATATAATAGTACACTTAACATTCTTAATCTTAATGAAAAAGTATCATTAACATTCAATTTTTTAATAAATAATATTATTTTAATATATATTTGTTTATGAGTGATATGCAATTATTATGATATCTAATATATTTATAAAGGTCATTATAACTAATTAATTTACCTATAATAGCAAACTTCAACAACGTTTTTATTACAATAATTTTTAAATTTTACAGACACAAATTAATAAAAGTCACATATATCGTAAAGAGAGATATATTTGTTCAAAACTTATTAAATTTGATCTGAAAGGTAAATGCAAGGGAGTGTTCAAATAAAACCCTAATTATTTTTAAATTTTAGATACACAAATTAATAAAAGTCACATATATCGTAAAGAGAGATATATTTGTTCAAAACTTATTAAATTTGATGGAAAAGGTAAATACATGGTAGTGTCCAAATAAAAACCTCATTGAAAATACTGAATATTGATTTCTAAGGATAATTATTTGAAAATAGTGAATATTGACCCTTTAAGGATAATTATTCATGGATTTTGATGATATAGTTTTGGATTAAATTTAATTTTTATTATAAAAATAAGGTACACTTCTTTCAATATTCCTATTATATTTGAATTGTATTATCTTATCATTATATTTGAATTGTATTATCTTATCATTCATATTTGTAATCTCACTAACTTTTAACTAAATTTTCAAACTTGAAAAAAAAAACAAATTCAAATTCAAAATTTTGATTATTTAGATCACTTTATTCTCTTTTATAAATATCAACCAAAACCAAAAATTAAATATCAATCAATACAACAAGAAAATCCATCTTTTAGCACTTTAACACTACTTATATTTCTTGGTGTAAATGTGGTGGTATTGGCACCACTTATATTCCACTTACATTTATGTGGTATTGAAGTGGTGTTATTAACACCATTTATATTTTGTGGTGTTAAAGTGGTGGTATTAGCACCACTTATATTTAGTGGTGTTAATATGGTGTTATATTTGTCAATATTATTGAAAATTGAGTTTTACCTTTATGAGAAATTCCATGTTGGCAAGTACTATAAAGTGGTGCTAAGCTATTATTTCCACATAGACATGTACAAATAGGATTTAATTATGTGGATTTGCACCATAAACAAATTCACAAATAATTATTTCGAAAATAACTCAATTTAATATTTATTTATTTTTTCATCAATTGAAATAAATGATCAAAGACTAATTTATGAGTTTTTACACCATACTAACAATAAGTTCAAATATTTATATTTAGAATATTTAAGCAAACAAATTCATGTGATTCATTTATCAGGCTTTACACCACAAACACAAGTTCAAAAAAAATATTTGGAACCTAGCTCAATTCATTTATTCATTTTTTATATTACTTAAACATATAAATACAATTGACAAATAAATAAAAACAAATATTTTTAATATATTACTATTATAAAGTAGGAATAAAATTGTTTGAATTTAAATTTGATTATTCATTTGAGATATTTTTATCTTCTTAAATTTTTTTGATGGAAATTAGTATTATTATTAGGTTTTTAACACAAGACATGGGTCTTAGATCCATCTATATGATCAATGGAGAAAACCTCTACCTAAGGCCCTAAAAGAAGCTTTTAGGAGTCTAGGACCAAGAAAGACACCACAAAGGTCTCCGCACATATTCCTAAGAGTATTCTTAGCCTCTAAGTATGGGCATTCACACTATTACAAGTTTTTAATCACTAGGGATAGGTTCAATGGCCCTCAACATTGCTGAGCGAACAATCATAGGCCTCAACCTAAAGGAATCCTAAGCATAAAGAAATGTCATGTTGTCAAGTACCATATAGTGGTGCTAAGCTCATATTTGTCACATGGACATGTACAAAAAGGATTTAATTATGATGATTTGCACCATAAACACAACAACATCACAAATAATTATTTTGTAATAACTTAATTCAATTTTTTTCATTCAAATAAATGCCCACGATTAATTTATGAGGTTTTAAACCATAATCACAACAAATTCAATTATTTGTTTTTATCACTATTTAAACCAATAAGCTCACATGATTCATTTATGAGATGTTGCACCACAAACACAACAATTTCACAAATAATTATTTCTAAATAGCTTAAGTTGACTATTCATTTTCAATATTATCCAAGCAAATAAACACCCATTATTCTTAAATTTGTCAAATAATTAAGGACAACCATTTTTAATTTATTACTATTATAAAATATTAATAAAAATTATTTGAATTGAGATTTCATTATTTGATAGGGTATATTTTTAGCAATTTTATTAAATTTTCTAATTTGGATATTAATATCATTACTAGGCTTGATGACTCCCTCACAGATCCTTTGAGCTAGGTTAAGTTGGTTCCACTTCTTGGCTCTCCCCCACCGTTAGTCACCCTACCCAGGGCTTGGCTGCTCTCATAGTCACTATAGCTAGGGTTTTACCCCTAGCTTGTGCAAATGAGCACCTACTAAGGAGAAGGGACTCCTTAGTAGCAGTTCAGTGAATGGAAATTAAAATGCTAAAACAGAAATATAAATTACTCTAAACGTGTGTATGAAATAGAAAAAACAAGATGTAAATAATGGCTTTTGTATTAATGTTACCTCCAATGTGAAGGTTGGTGAAGCCCTTTGCAGTGACCCAAGAGGGTTGCTCCAAGCTCCAACTTGCTCATTCTCTTTCTCCAATGGTGGAAACGGGCCAAAAAGGGCTCTCAAGGTGAAAGTAGCTCAAGGGTGAGCTAGGGTTTTAAGAGCTATTTTGGCAGAGTAAGGGTGCTTATGATTGTGGATGTGAAATAAGGGGTCTCCATCACCTATTTATAGTTTTTTGGTGGTGGAGTGCTGGCCCATGGTTTTGGGAACCATATGGTTTAGGGCAGCTGTATAGGGTTTTTTCCTCATTATTTTATATTTTTTATTCCCTCTTTAGAGGGGTTTTGCTATTTTTTGAGGAATTTTGGATATTTTTGGAGGAAAAAGAGGTTTTTTAGCCTTTTTGAGGCTTTTTGATGGTTTTGTGGCCTTTTGGAGGCATTTTAGGCCTTTTGGAGGCTTTTTAGTGGGATTTTTAGAGTTTTTAAGGGAAATATGGTAGGAAAATGGACAAATGAGCCATGTAATGGGGTAGATGAGGTAGTGAACACTTTTTGAGTGTTAACAGATTGCCCCCTGATGTGCGAGGGCAGGAGCTCATCGTATGGCCGATGGACATCATAAGTCATGTATGGTTTTCCTGGGGTGTGGAGAAGAGAAGAAACAAACTGAAGCCCGGAACAACGATCCCGAACAAACTGCAAGAACTAAAAGTACATAAACTCAATAATGGATGAGGAATCATCTGATCATATGGACGAGGCAGGCATACCCATGCTCGTATCAGGATATAACAAAATAATAACAATGGGGTCCAAAAAATGGGGACCTGACATATACATGACCTCAAATACTGAATGAGGAAAAATCTCAATACATGGACGAGGCGGGCATACCCATGCTCGTATCAAGATACATAAAAATAACTGTGAGGCCCGAAAAGAGGGACCTGTAGGATACATAGAAAACCACGGTGTACATCATAAGGGCCCAAAAGGGACACAAATCTGGGACATACTGCTGGGATGACCATGTCTGAGCTGAAAAACTGATGCACTGGAATGATAGCAGTGCTACTGAATGTGGTACCAAAGGAATTGATGAGCTGCTGTATCAGAGTGACAAGGGTCATACTCGCAATGGTACACTGAACTGGAACTGAACTGGGTACTCAAGGAAGCATGGAACTGGATGGCTTCCGAATACAATCGCCAACGCAGCCTGGACATCCACGGGAACATATAAATGGGCGTTCCGAAGTGACTCACCAATGTGCTAGAGTTGGGGGAAATACGGGGTCTTCGACAAATAATGGAAGGGACGTAAATCCTGCGTGATTCTCAACGATGCGGTCAAGGTGCTGAAGTTGAGCATGTGAGAAACAACCATTCAGAGAGGCAATGATGACTCCTCCCAAAACGGTCTGTAGGCACTCACCACAGATGGTGATGGGTCTAAGGCGCAGGGGCCTCTGGGTCTATCCTCTAGAATAGAGGGGTTGTCGTCGACAAAGGGAGACCTGCAACTATCAAGGCAATAATATTTCCTTGACAGGAGCGCGAGGTGGAGAACCGAAATGTGAGTACCGAGGGCAGGATTGACAAATTGGGGGGGAATAACTGGGCAAGTAGAGTGGGTGGACTCAAACTTCCTTTGTTCAGAGTATGATGGCTGGGATGATCGGGCAGCATATGAAACTGACTGGTGGTAAAGGGATCATAGCTGTATTGGATCTGGGAGGGTGACTGGGCTGAGGGAGACTCAAGCTGTGGTAAAATGGCAGGAGACTGCAGAATACTCTGAACAAAGGCGACCTGATTGGGGGTGCTGCCGAGATGATTGATCAGAGTGCCAGGAGGCATGGGGGGGGGGGACTTCTTCATGGGTGAAGGAACTAGAAGAAGTGTGTGTAAAATGGTACTGTCGTGTGGATTTATGCGATCCCAGGATAGTTCATGCTCGTGATTGCTTTCAATTTTAAGGAGTCTGAAAGCGATAAGAAGACTCTGGAATAATGGAATGGTACCATCGTGTGGATTTATCCGAGCCCAGGACAGTTCATGCTCGTGGTTGCTTTCAATTTTAGAGAGTCTGAAAGCAAATAAGAAGACTCTAGGGGGTTGCTTTTTCGTGTGTTAGTCTCCAAGGCCCAAAGAAGCATAAAAGGATGCAATGAAGAACTCTTCTAGCCGGTGTGACTAGAGTATTCCTTTTTCATAATTAGTCTACCAGGTCCAGAAAAGGGTTAAACCTATACCAGATAGATGCCCTTTCAGGTACTTTAACGAGCATGAAAGGAAGCAAGATTGCTCGGCGATCTTTTCATTGTTTTAGGAGTCAGAAAAGAGCTTAACATAAACTCCCTAAGTGCCTTTTTCGTATAGGACTTGTTCGGCCCGAAAAAGGGATAAAATTATACCGAACAAAAGGAATGGCCAGGCAAGGAGGAAGTGCTCAATCAGGGAACATTTAGTAATGACCAAGGATGAGGGTGGGGGGGAACACTGGTGGGAATCCTTGCAGGGTGAATGAATGGTGGCAAAATAACGAAACATTTGCACTATGACAGGAGTGGACGACTCATGTAAAAGTGTGGAACAATCCGATGGCGGCCGATGTGGTGCGCAAATCGAGCTAGCAAGGTGTTGGGACACAATGTTGAAATTGTACTAGGTGAGAGTGAGAAATGATCTCAAGCATCATCACGAGCTCGGAAAAATGAATCCGGCGATATAAGATATGTGAAAAATGAAGAACGACTGATGTGGCACGCAAACCGAGGCGACGGGGGGCGTTTTGGAAAAATGCCTAAAAAATCAGGGGGTGAGAGTGAGAAATGATCTTAAGCATAATCACGAGCTCGGAAAAATGAATCCAATGATATAAAATATGTTAAAAACAGAGAGCGGCCGAAGTGGCATGCAAACCGAGGCGACTAGCGGTGTCTAAAAAATGGGCAAAAAATGACGTAGAAAAAATAATGCAACAAGGTGACCATCGTGACGGTCTCGTCGTGCTGATTCCAATGGTGGAAACGGTTCGGAAAATGGATTCCATATGGGTTCATAATGGCCAAAACAAGAAAAAGTCAACGGACTATAAATAGTAAGTGGGCCCAACATGACAAGTGTCATTTGTACTATTTGACTTTGACTAGTGATTAGAGTGGACCAGAGCTAAGGTGGCACTTCTGGACGATCCGATCGGCCGATTTTAGATCCGAGAGATACAGGTATTCCGTCAAACTCATACCTGCTTTGTCATTGGGTTTGGGGGGTGGGTAGTGGGTCCCAGGGTACTATTTGTACGGTCCACGTGGGGTGGACCGCGGGTTTCTTGGTGGATCATGCGGTTGGGGACCGCGAGTTCTGGGCCGAACCACGTGGTTAGGTACTGCGTGTTTCGAGGAGGGATACGTGGCCGGGTACCACATGTTCCAAGGAGGGACACACGGTGCAAGACCGTGGGTTTAGCGCTAACATATGCTGTTAAGGACTGCAACTGTAGTCCTGACAGCCACGGTCGGAAACTGCGGCAGGGAGCCCTAAAGCCACGGTTTTGGACCAAGCTATTAGGGTTTTTCAGGGGGAGGGGAAGGACTATTTGTTTGACATGAGTCTGATGAGTCTACTTTGCGTGATTGACAGGATGCCATAGGTTCTGTGGAGAGAGCGGGAGATACCAAATGAGATCATGGCCGTCGTCCGAGGGGATCGCCAGGTGCGATCGTTGCTGGGGCTATTCGGACTGCTAAAGTTCGCCCAGGTACCCATGATGCGGTCAGCAGCATTGCTGCTGAACCGACTGATTAGTTTCTGGGAGCCGGATATACAGGCCTTCAAAGTGCAGGGTGAGAGGGTGGACCTCACCCTGACAGATGTATACTTCCTAACGGGGTTGCCCTGTCTGGGTAGGGTGGTGGACACGCAACCGCAGGTATCCATGAACATAGATATGGAGGACATGCTGGAGCAGTACTGTGGTCTAGAGGCTCGGGTGCACAGGAATGCACTTCTGGTGAGAGACCTATAGGAGCCAGCAGTGTAGGCCATGGCAGCATGTGTGGTGCGCGTCTTGGGATCCCAGTCACCGGAGAAGGTGTCTGGGGGCCAGATGTAGCTAGTGGAGCGCGTACTGGACGGTGTTTATTAGGTGTGGGGCCAGATGTTCCTTACTTGCGTTCAGCGGCAGCTGACAGCAGCGAAGGAATCTGGCAAGGGGTTTTGCTACGGTTCTTTCTTATGTGCATTTTTTATGGAGAGGGTACCCACACTGCGGCCGCGGGTGCCGATCAGAGCAGGAAGCTTGAGGGAGCCGCGGATGGTGCAGTGGGGCGAGATGATGCGCCGCCGTGGTGGCGATGATGTTGGTAGGTATTTTACGCAGGAGTTCTACCTGCAGTGGCTCCAGATACCATTGACACTTGATGACTATCCATATAGAGATATGGATTACACCAGAGATCCAAAGGCACCACGGCCGCCAGGACAGGCATGGGGACCAGATGGTACGTATGGTTGGCTTGCATGTTATGGATGTCAAGTTTTATATATGATAGTTGATTGATATATTGTTACTGACAAATGGGGATCTGCAGATGTGGGCCCGAGGCCGCCGCTAGGGCATGTGGCACGGAGGGGGATTGTAGCCATTCCAGCTCTGCCTGGGTGGGGGGAGGTGCGTCGCCGGGATGCGGAGGGGACGCTAGAGTCCGTACGGGCACTACTAGATCGTTTGTTGGTGGGGGTGACCGACGAGGGATGGCGGGACGTCGATCTAGATGTGGTTCAGGATTGCATGAGGGCACCCCGGGAGTTCAGATCCATTGCCATCCGGGTGGCTATTTTGGTAGACAGGGCACGGGCACAGGAGCCCGTAGGGGATGAGGATTTGCCAGAGGAGGAGCGAGGGGAGGATTCAAAGGCAGCCGATGCCGGCAGTGATGCAGGGTATGAATCTCATTAGGGAGTGCAGGGGACTCCCCCCGAGTTTTGTAGCTACGGCATGTATTTTATGAGGCTTTAGGGATGTACAGACATTTTTTGTATAGCTGAGTACAGGGGTACTCAGGACATGTATAGCACTGTGACATGTATTTTTTGATATATATATATATATATGCACATGGATGCACCTTTTTGTGATGTTATCTTAGTTGTACGCACGTGGATGCGCTTTATGATGTGTGATATGTTTGTATTGCACGTGGATGCAAGTAGTCTAGGATGTTGGGCACGTGGATGCCCCTTGTGTATTTTATGTGATGCGACATGATGTATGTATGATTAGGCACGTGGATGCCCCTATGGATACAAATGTGGTTTTATGGTTTATGTACATGGATGCAAATGTTGATGCAATGCAGTCTTTTTGGGTTTTTATATATTTGGATGAGATGCTATGGGATAATGATGCATGATGGAGGTGTTACATGGTGTGATTGATATGCCAATCTAGGATGTTATTTGCCATTTGATCTGCAACACTATTGTGAGCTCTTGGGACATTTGTGAATGTGATGGATTCAAATTGTCGGCTGAGTTGTTTGGTACGCAGGAATTTTCTAAATAGGAAGGGATCACGCACCTGGTAGCAGTTGTTGAGTTGGGAGACAAGTAGCTGGGAGTCCAGGAACACATGAAGGTGACATATGCCCATCTGGAGGGCAGCAGTCAAGAGACCGGTCATAGCATCATACTCCGCCTGGTTATTGGTAGTAGTGCCTATACATATTCCGTCAAGGTGAATCAGTTCGTTGGAAGGGGAATATAAGACCCATGCTGCAGAAGCTAGGTTGGGAGACTAGCGGCTTGCGCCATCAACGAAGCCAGTGTAACGAGGTGGAAGATGGTCCATCTGTGGGCATGCAAAAAATGATGAATGTAAGATTATGGGAAAAAAGTGAAAAACAAAAAGAGAGAAAATTGTACAATGCGGACCAATGAGGCCGCGGTTTCATTTATGGGTAAAAACGTTTAAGATACAACCCATTACGGGGGTTGCGCAAAGGGTGACCTTCGGAGTCGGCTAAAATGTATGCCCCCTTGCCGAGGCAAGTTTGCACAATGTAAGGGCCTTGCCACATGGACTCAAACTTTCCTTTACCGATTTTGTCGTGGGCTTGGTCATAGGCGAGGACGAGGTCCCCTTTGTGGAAAGTTTGAGGGTGAACATGTTTGTCATAACCGGCTTTGGAGCGGTTTTTGGCAGCTTCGATGTTCTGGAGAGTGGCACGACGATCTTCATCAGCTTGTTCGAGGGATAGCAGATGTTGCTCAAGGGGGGAGGTATCGGGGAGAAGCTCAACGGCGATATGTAAGGTAGGTATTTGACACTCGATGGGGAGGACAGACTCTACACCGTGAACTAAATGAAACGGGGTAAAACCAGTGGCGGTCTTGGTGGAGGTACGGTAAGCCCATAAGGTAGGGAATAGCATATGGTGCCAATTGGACTTATGCCGGTCAACAATGCGTTGGAGTATGGTTTTTAGGATTTTGTTAATAGATTCTACTTGATCGTTCCCTTGGGGGTAGTAAGCAGAGGAAAATTGGTGTTCAAACTTGAGGAGGGTGGATAACTCGCGCCAAACGAAATCTTCAAAGTGTGAGCCATGGTCTGAGACCAATTGTTTATGGACCCCGAATCGAGTGATAACATGGTTGAAAAAGAAACGGGCAGCAGTTTCAGCGATACAATTGAAGGTGGGCATGGCTTCTGCCCATTTGGTGAAGTAATCGATGACGACAATGATGTACTTATGACCGTTCGCAAATGGGGGTCTACACTCCATGAAGTTGATGGCCCACTTACAAAAGGGACCAATGGTGACGACTGGGTGTAATGGAGCAGGTGGTGTCTGGGCCTTGGGGGCAAAGAGTTGACACTTATGGCAATGCTTGACCGCAGTGATGCAGTCAGTGAAAAGGGTGGGCTAGAAATATCCGACGCGGACAACCTTTTGGGCAGTGGCCATCCCAGAGAAATGGCCACCACAGGCACCGCTATGACAGTCATTGAGGACGTGTTCAGCTTCCTCATTTGTAAGGCAACGATGAAGAATTGTGTCAAACCCCCACCGGTAAAGGACATCGCCTAAGAGGAGATATCGAGAGGCCTGGTAACGGATATGACGAGGTCCATTACGAGTGACTTTGGGTCTGAACTTCTATGTGCGCAGGTATAACAAAATATCACCGTACCATGGGTCATTAGACGAGATAGTGAACAAGTGATTGTCGGGTAACTCATTGGAGATGGGTGGGGCCGGGAGAAAGGAAGGGATATTAGTGATGAGCTGGGCAAGCGCAAGGGCTTTAGTGCTCTTAGGTGTTCGGAAAGTGAGGTCATATTCCTGGAGAATAATGACCCATTTAGCCACATGACCTTGTAGGAGCCGCCGGTTTAGGAGATATACCATGGGGTTAGAGTCGATGACGACTATGGTATGACTAATTAAAATGTAGTGTCGCGATTTTTGGACGGAAAAGACCACTGCTAGGGCTAGTCTCTCCTCATATGGGTAGCATAGGGGTGGGCTAGACAAGGTCTGGCTGACGTAGTAAATGACATGCTCTTGGTGAGAGGCATCTTCTTGAACCAAGACTCCGGACACGGCATGCTCGGATGCCGAGACATATAGGATAAAGTCTTGAGAGAAATCCAGAGGGGAGATCAAGGGGGCTTGTGTGAGAGCTTTCTTGAGGGCTCCGAATGCAATTTCTGCTTGCTCATCCCAGACAAAGGGTATGTGGGTACGGAGCAGGCGCAAGAAACCATGAACGGTAGTGGCGTAATTGGGGATGAAATGATGGAGGAAATTAGATCGCCCCTTCAGACTTTGGAGCTGTCGGAGCGTGTGAGGAGAGGGAAGGTCTAGGATGGATTGGAATTTCAAGGGATCAATAGTAATTCCTTTCTGGGAAACAATGAAACCCAACAATCAGCCTGCTGGAACGCAAAAGACACACTTGTGTGGGTTCAAGCGGATCTGATATTTGTGACAACGCAGAAAAACTTGCCGAAGGTCGTTAAGGTGGTCTGATCGTTTCCGGGAACGAGCTGTAAGGTCATCAAGGTAGACGAGTAGGATGTGGACCAAATCATGAAAGCAATAGGTCATGGCCCGTTGGAATGTGGCGCCATCATTTTTTAGGCCAAAAGACATGACGCGATAAGCAAAGGTGCCCCATGGGGTAGTAAAGGCAGTTTTGTACTGGTCTTCCTTTCGGATCATTAGAGAAATTTTGAGGTCAAAAAATGGCCTCAAAACAAAGAAAATGTACTATAAAAAACAACCAATCACATTCTAGTAGATGACATCATCCCTCTTGGTGAGGTGGCATTGCATGAGTTAAGAATGCTTATTTGTCAAATTTTCTATGGTGAATGAAAACACATAGTTAACCAAGGTAGTGGTGTAAGTACTTTTAAGTCATAAAGTAAAGTACTCATAATGATAGTCTTTTCATAAAATAATATTATTGTCATTTTCAAGTAAAGTACTCATAATGAATGTCTTTTCACACTTTTTCATAAAATAATATTATTGTCATTTTCAAGTGAAGTACTCTTAATTCATAAAGAAAGTCCTTTCACATTTTTTTCTAAAATAATATATTATCATTTTTATGTTTTTAATTTTAAATTATATATTCACTCCATTCTATTTAATAACATAATGTCAAACTAATAAAGAATAATAATAGATTTAATAAATAATAATAATAATAATAATGCAATGTGGATTATAATAATATTATTAACATTTTACATGTAAATAAATTCTCAATTAAATTACATTATATTAAATTCATGAGAAAAGTATTAAATATAAAAAGTCAACATAAAATTAAAAAAATAGCTCTTAAAAATATTTTTTATTATTTAATTTCATTTGCAAGTTCAAGACAAATAAATGCTAAAGGACAATAAATTTTTGGGAATTTACAATGAATCTTAGTCACATCAATGTAGACTTATTTTATTAATTTTATTTCTAGTGAATTTTGAAAAGCAACTCAACCATGGTTATTTATATTGTGCATAGAAAATAGTGTGGGAGGTGACTTGTCATATATACCTACCCCATAAAACCCCCAATTCATAATATTTTAATATATCTCATATTTTTGTAGTACATCTCTTAGGAGGCCATTTTTTGACCTCAAAATCTCTCTAATGTTGGATCTGATTGTATCCAGAAAAATCGTCCATGAACGAGAGGACTTCATGCCCCGCACACGCATAGATGAGCTGGTCAATAAATGGCGTGGGGAAATTGTCTTTGGGACAGGCGCGGTTTAAATCTTGGAAGTCAGTGCATACTCTAATGGTGCCTTGTTTTTTGTTAACGGGAATGGGGTTTGAAACCCAGGTGGTATAAGCAATAGAATAAATGAATCCTGCCTTGCAGAGTTTCTCGATCTCTGCTTTGACAGCTGAGAGTTTTGACGGATGAATGGGACGCTGTTTCTGACAAACGGGCGGTACATCAGGCCATGTGTCAATGTGGTGCTCTATAATGGCAGGGTCAAGACCGGGCATTTCGGTATAGGACGAGGCAAAGACATCACGGAATTCTCTGAAGAGTTTTTTGTATTCCTCAATCTCTTGCTCACTACAGGAGGCTCCTAAAGTGATGAGCTCGGGGGTGATACCTAGGGCAGTGATATCAATTTGGATGACAGGTGAGATGTTGGCCATGTTACCCTCCTCGAAGGCGTCAGGAGCAAAAATAGGGTCCTTGAACCAGTTGACCTTGGGGGGAATGAAGTCTTTGGATTCAACTGCAAATTGGGTAGCAGTGTTAGAGGAGGATTCATCTGGGAGGAAGTAGGAACGATGGTGCATGTCATCCCAGGGATAATCCGGGGCAGTGAGAGCCTCGAGAATCTCCTCATCAGTGCGGAAATTTTGTATCGTCAAATCGGTTGATGAAGGAGTAGTGGTGGAAGAGATCATATAAATGGTATTAACCTCTCCTGAAGGGGAGGAGACCGGGGGGTGGATCTCCTCAATGGTGGGTGGTTCCGTCTCAAGGTCCAGATTGTTCATCTCATATAGAGCCACTCTGTAATTCAGGAGATCAGGACAATGATGTGAATAATGCCCGTAAACACCACATATCGCATAGGGATGGTTAGTGCGTAGTGATTTATCTTTAGGCTTGGGGGTGGGGTCGAGTTTGACAACTGGCATATTGGGGTCATCGTCAAGCATTTGCATGTGTTCCTATAATGCCGGTAACTGAGGATATTGGTGAGTCGCATGGCCCAACTCATTGCACAGCGAGCATTTGGGAGGAGCACGAAACACTGGGGGGTTTTTGACTGTCTTGGGAGGTGGTACAGCAGTGTAAGGTTGTGGACCTCTGCCCCCAGTGGGCTTGGTAAGAGGAGGGGGGGGTTCGTGGAGGACGACAGGGTAGCGACATCGAGAGGTGGTTGACTAGTAGTGACAATGGGTTGCACTGGTTGCAGGATGACATCTGGTGTCGGCGGGGGAACGAGAGGCGAAAGATACCAAACGGGTAATCCTAAGGTTAACCCAGGGAGGCTGAGGGTAGCCATGACCGAGGCGCTAACTACTCCCGAGGGAGGGATGAGGAAAGCAATGGTATGGATGGGTGTAACACCAATGTGACTAGGTACCAAAGGGGGTTTAGGCAACAAGGGCAGTTGATTATTAGGAGTTTGCGTGTTATGGGACAGGGTACATAGGTCAGACACGTCAGTGGCGGGTGACGGGGGTGGAATAGATTGGAAGGTGGAGGTCATTGGCGCGTCTGAGTAAACTCCGGGCCCCATAGAGGAAACAAATGAGGTGGTGGCACCCGAAACAGGTTGTTCAACCATGGGGAGAACATTTTCGGGTACCGCGGGGGCATTGGGATCATAGTAGGTGAGTTGGTCAACCTTGACCACGCATCCCTCATGGGGGAACATCATGGTACGAAAAATGGAAGAAGCAACCGCTCGCATGGAATACATGTAGCTGCGGCCAAGTAAAAGGTTATAATCAAGCCGTGCATTAATAACCTCGATGTCGATGAGGACGGTTTTGCCAGCCAACTGGATGGGGACGTTAGTTAATAAGCCTTGTGGTTGAGCCGAACAGCCGTCGTAGGCTCGCAACGCAGTAGTGGACTGCTGGAGAGGGGGGGATCCCAATTTTTGCTAGATGAAGGTGGACATGACACATGTAGAGGCACCTTCATCAATAATGCATTGATGGATGACAAAATTCCGAATGGAAACAGAAACTTGGAATGCTAAAGTGAAAGGCATGCGTGGTTCAGATTGGTCCAAATCAAATGCCATTAAATTCGAATCATTTGGGTCAATAGCCCCAATGGCTGAGAGTAAAGTCTTGCGCTGCGAAGGGAAGTTTTTCAAGACTTCTAACGCAGACATGGCTGCGGGAGATTGGGCTAAGTCATCGACAATGTTGTAGTTTGACGCAGCCCGCGCATTGGGGTTATTGTTGATACGGCGAAGTGGGAAACGAGGTGCTTTGGGAGCGCCATCTAGTGGAGGTGGAGGTATACGTAACGCCTGATCAGTGGAATGAGCGTTAGTGGGTTTATCGATGGGAGGGGCTTCAGGGGTGGAGCCATATTGGTTCCGCCGGGTCTGGAGGTTGACATCAGCGGAGGACATCATCAACAAGTGGTGGGTACCTGAGTCAAACATGGGTTGATCAGGAGCAGCGTAAGTGATTTGTTGTTGGGGTGGCGCATTGGCTTGAGGGGGAGCCAACGACTGAGTGTTCAATACGCCTTGATTTGGTAAGGGGTTTTGTAGCACCAAAGGTGGCTGCTGAGGTTGCGGGGGGTTGGGTGGTGCTTGAGGAGCCGCATGCCCTTGGCGGTGGGCATCATCAACCCAAAGTTGTCGAGCTCTCTCCAAGTGTGGGAAAGCATCTGTGTAGTGCCCATAGACCCCGCAAATAGAACAAGGATGGTTTGTTCGCAGATTGGGGTTTTTAGCCTGCTTGGGTGGGCGATCAGGGTTTTGGTTAGCAGGGGCCGCATTATTATTGTCGGGGGGATTAGGGGGTTGACCAGCTTGGTCTGTAGGTTGGTTGTTCCCACGATTACGGCCCTTGCCGCGGTTTTGCTAGCCCTGGTTGTGTTGGTTGTTCTGGTTTTGCTGCGGGTTTTGTTGGGCGTAAACTTGCCCTTGGGCAGCAGGTGGATTTTGAGGTTGCGCAGGTGCTGGAGCAGGCTGCGGTGGATGATAGGTAGGTGGAGGCTGCGCCGGTGCAACAACTTGAGGGAGTTGTTGATATGGCTGCGGAGCGGGTTGTGGGTTTGCCGCAGGGGCTGCCTGTGGTGGGTAATAAGCGGGTTGGGCTTGTGAAGGTGCAGGAGCTGGTGCAGCCTGCGGGTGGTAATAGGGCTGAGGTGCAATCGACGGGGTGTAAGCGGAGGGCGCATGACCAAAGCACTGAGGTGGACAGGTGGGTCCATGGGAATGGTGGTGATGTGTCATAGGAGCATACGAGTTGGTTGCTCCAGACTGTGATGTAGCCCGCGAAAGGTCGGGGCCAAGGTTAGGACGTGCCATAGAAAATGGTTGGGGATGCAAAGAAACACGGCCGATGATGCCGTCTACAGCATGGGATGCCCCCGGCGCATCGTGCTGGGAGGAATCACCGTGAGGGGCGTCCGGTATAATGGTATAGAGATAACCTGACTGGGCATAAATGAGGTCGAATTGTTGGGCCTTAAGGATGGCCTCTTCTTCAGACTGGGGTCTTTCAGATGCCACATCCTTAGCAATGACAGGAAGAAGGGATTTGAGGAACCAATATAGGAAGATACGGTCGTCTAATTTGATCTTGCATAAGCTACGGCGTCGACGCCACTCATGAATGTGGCCCGTGATGTGGGTAGCCGTGTTTTGTCTACAAGATAGCAGGATCTCAACGCTCGCGTCATAGCGGACAGGTAACTGGAAGAACTACAGGAAGGTCGAGGCAAGGGAAGCAAATGTGGCATGGGTCCCATGGGGTTGCTCGATATACCACTTGGCTGCAGAGCTAGTGAAGGTGAGCTGTAATAGACGGAGGCGAATAGAGTCGTACACTATGGAGTTGGAGGAACACCATAGATGGAAGGACATAATGTGGTTTTGTGGGTCCTCACCTGCCTTGCCCTCGAACTTAGGGATGTCAGAGGGGATCTTGGTGGGCATGTGAGGCTACGCAGGGTCGTGTCGGATAGGGTCGTTGGTCAATCTGCCTAGGTCGGGTAGGTTGAGGCTAGCCATGAATGGAAAATTGGAAGAAGGATGTGACACAATAGTGGGTTGGACCAAGTTGGGGCCAATGCCCCCAAGTGGAGGGGTAGTGTTTGGGATGTTGCCCCCAAGTGGGTGAACTAAGGTGGTATAGGACGGTCCTGCACCACCATGGGTAGTGTGAGCCACTGATGGAGTGGGAATAGGTATTCCCGCTGTGGGAATAGGTGCCATAAGGGGAACGGTAGATGGGGGCCCCATGGAGGGCATACCCAAAGCACGTGTGGTAACTGGTGTAGTGGTGGATGTGCCACCAATGGTCCCTACCAAGAAGGGAGTGGAAGTCACGCCAGCCATGGGGCTAGTAGGGGCAGTGTAAATGGGGTTCTCAGACTCTGGCTCAAAATCGGAGGTAAAATAAGGGGCGTCAATATCTGGTGACGGAGTCCTATGCCACTGATGAGTGGAGTCAAGTGACAAGGCTCGAGATCTATGATAAGTGGTATCAAGTGATGATGATCTGTGTCGATGACGGGTGGTGTCAAGTGAATCGTGTTGTGGGGGCTCGCCCCTGAGGCGCCGAGAATGTCTTGGGGACTCAATGGTGATAGATGGTGTCAAATCTCTGTGGGTTGAGGTGAGTAAAAAACAACTCAAAAACCATAATGCAACCGAGTGTGCAGAAGGAGAGCTCAAAAAATAGGGCACTCAGGCCAACAACCAACTCAAAACACCCACTGTAACAGCTGTGCTACAATAGGTGGAGTGTCAACAGAAATGGTCAGAATACCAACAAGCGGCAGGTTTCCTAAAAATAAAAAATGGTGGACTCACTAGACCAAAAGGAGGTAAGGGAGCATGCAAACACCTAACTAAAAGTATTCTGACTCAACTAGACATATCCTCTGCAAGGTGATGAAATCCAAGTCAGACAATATGAATAGGAAAGCCAAGTGGCTAAGATATCCCCCTATTGGGAGGGACACCGAGTAGTCAATCCTAGAAGAATGGCAACTAAGATACCCCATTCATGACACGTCCAGAAAGGTGAATTTGTTGTTTGGTCCTTTTACCGCAATACCCATATACAGGGATATCTCGAGAACTGCGAAAGGTAGCCCTTCGGTTACTGAATGGGGTGCGTATTCCACTCAGGCCTCCGGAACCAGTCTTGCGACTTCAACCCTCCTAGGGGAGAGGCCCTCTGGTAAACTGGTTGTGACCGTGCCAAAAAGTACTAGGGGATTTTGGTTCCCTAATTGGACAACAGCTATGTCTCAAGTGTAAGTAACCGAGGGGTGTTATTGGAAGCCTACCCCCCCGATCCTACCTAACTACAAAGATTCTTTTGTGTTCCCCAAGTGGGGTTAGAATATTGGTTGAGTTAAGTAATTTTTAAGGCTCACTTGAATTATGTGACAGAGTGTGTGCTCGTGAGGTGATGAACCCAAAATAGAAGTGCCACAAGGGGGGCAACTTTCTAACTAACAATAATACTGAATTCAAAACTTTAACATGCAAAATTTTCTGAATTAAAATGCTGAAATTTTAAAAAGATTCTGTAAAAGGGAACAGAAATTATGTTGCAGAAAAGGCTATAGGGAAGTAGGGCTGTAGGTAGAACAGATGGCTGTGCAAATGCAGAAAATATTTCAGCAAAGGGGCTGGGTTCAAAAACAGGGAAAAAATGCAGAAATCAGACAGCAGGTCTGTGGCGAAACTGAGCAATCAGACCGTGGGTTTGAGGGAAACAGGTGCAGACCGGTCGCGGCTTTTTGGCCGATAGAGGTAGTCGGACCGTAGGAAACAGGGAAAAAGACGCAGTCGGGTCGCGGGAAAAGGGTTGACAGACGCAGTCGGGTCGCAGCGAAGGGGCTGAAAGTCGCGGTCGGGACACGGGAAAATGGCCGACAGGCGCAGTCAGATCGCAGCAAACAGGCTGATTAGCCGCGGTCAGATCGCAGGTAATAGACTTGAATCCGCCGGCAGGGCACCGAAAACAGTCTGAGAGCTGCGGTCGGGTCGCAGGTAAAGGCCTGAAAGACGTGGTCGGGACGCGATTGTAGAGGGAAAAGATGTGGTTTACGGTAGCCGAAAGGAAAAAAACAGGAAATTATTTCAAAAAACTAAACAAATTTTTAAACTGAAACCAGAAATTCAAACCCAGCGGAGTCGCCAAAACTGTAGCTAGGGTTTTACCCCTAGCTTGTGCAAATGAGCACCTACTAAGGAGAAGGGACTCCTTAGTAGCAGTTCAGTGAATAGAAATTAAAATGCTAAAACAGAAATATAAATTACTCTAAACATGTGTATGAAATAGAAAAAACAAGATGTAAAGAATGGATTTTGTATTAATGTTACCTCCAATGTGAAGGTTGGTGAAGCCCTTTGCAGTGACCCAAGAGGGTTGCTCCAAGCTCCAACTTGCTCCTTCTCTTTCTCCAATGGTGGAAACGGCCAAAGGGGTTCTCAAGGTGAAAGTAGCTCAAGGGTGAGCTAGGGTTTCAAGAGCTATTTTGGCAGAGTAAGGGTGCTTATGATTGTGGATGTGAAATAAGGGGTCTCCATCACCTATTTATAGTTTTTTGGTGGTGGAGTGCTGGCCCATGGTTTTGGGAACCATATGGTTTAGGGCAGTTGTATAGGGTTTTTTTCCTCCTTTTTCCTGATTATTTTATATTTTTTATTCCCTCTTTAGAGGGTTTTTGCTATTTTTTGAGGAATTTTGGATATTTTTGGAGGAAAAAGGGGTTTTTTATCCTTTTTGAGGCTTTTTGATGGTTTTGTGGCCTTTTGGAGGCATTTTAGGCATTTTGGAGGCTCTTTAGTGGGATTTTCAGAGTTTTTAAGGGAAATATGGTAGGAAAATGGACAAATGAGCCATGTAATGGGGTAGATGAGGTAGTGAACACTTTTTGAGTGTTAACAGTCACCCCGCTAGGACGAGCAGGCGGCTCCTCTCAAGTGACTCCCGCCATGGACCTGATATCCTCCAATAAACCCCCCTGCCGTTAAGCTGAAGATTGGATCAGTGGAGATCCCCGTCAAGGATGATTTTAGGGGCGAAATTTAGCCCAATGGCGAATTTAGAAGGTTTCCAATTTTTTTTAGG
Organism: Larix kaempferi; assembly: GCA_027924585.1. Lineage (NCBI taxonomy): Eukaryota > Viridiplantae > Streptophyta > Pinopsida > Pinales > Pinaceae > Larix > Larix kaempferi. The sequence goes on along the minus strand of BSBM01000358.1, from coordinate 3,599,316 downwards.
GTGAATTTTTATGTAAAAGAGGTTTTTGAGAATTAATTTTAATAGCCCACTAATTATTATTTTTTAAATATTCAAAAAATATATAGCCAAAATCGTATTTAGCAGGAATTTACAAGAGAAACCAGTCACCCTCGATTTTTGTGGGAGAAATAGGGGGAAATTTATTTTCGCCAGTTTATTTCCCTTGATTTTTCCTTGGATGCACTAGTCGCCCTCGATTTTTAGGGATGGTGTTTCCTGTAAACTCATTTGCCCATGATTTTTGGCATGGCAGTTTTTGGAGCTATTGTTCGCCCTCGATTTCTGGCATGGGTTTTTTTGGAGCTATAGTTCGTCCTCGGTTTCAAGGAATAGTGGTTTTGGAATCCGATTCGCCCGCGATTTGGCTGTTAGAGTGCCAATAAAACCCCTAGCATCGCCCATGCCGAATCAATGCTGAATCACGTTGGTAAAATTCTTGATTTTCACCCATACAAGGCTCATTTTTACTGTTTGTTTCAAAGAATTGTGTTACTGGTTTGTAGCGTGTATCTGGAGGTTTGCAAACTGCTTTGGCTGTACATTTCAGAAGGGTTTTGGGCATTAAAATGTATGTGACAACTAGATTTATTGCTTGTATAGTACCTGGATTGAACAACTGCATCCATTATACTTCACACCTGCTTCAAATCCCATGTATTCAAAAATTGCAAGCGTTCTCTATTTCCATATGGTAAAATTGCCTATTTTGCATAAAGTTTTGAAAAATCATAAGCTTTCTTCAGAAAAATGTGTATTCAGATATTCTCTTTGTAAGGGATTTACAATGATTGAAAGCTTTCCTTGAATTGATTCCCGAGCTTACTGTTATTCCCATTGAAAGTTGGCAATTTGTGAGTTTCTACAATTTCGTCAATGCAAATCAAGGTTGGAGACCAACTTCTACCACCTGTGGAGAAAATCAAGTTAGCAATTGGAAAATTTTTCTATTGGGAGCTGATAGTTTTCTCACTTATAGGCACCTAGATATTTTCATCCTTATCATATGTTGTCTTCTTTTCATTTGTTTCATTTCACTGTTGTAATTGGCATTAATAATATGATCTCAACCATCTTTATTATTTTACCGAGAACTTAACTTTGCTCTTGATTTCTTCCCAGCACCTTAAGAGTGATTTTTGTGTATGTTGATCAGTTGGATTATTTGCATAGACCTATTAGTTTCATGATAGCATACAACCCCTAGGGACACCCCCCATAAGGCTAAAAAAACACTAGTATGAATAGAGATACATCTATTGGTGACAGAGCTAGGTAGCTTATAATTATTAGGCGGGTCTGTTGGCTCATATTTGCATGATAACATTGACATCGCGAGTGTGGTCAAGGTTATGAGCACTAGTAGAATAGCTAATGAAGGAAAAAGTAAAGGGTTGGTTTCCCTTTTGATTGTTTCTAAAGGAAATGGATGATTGTTTTAAACAACAATAATGATAGGCTAAAGTCCAATGCTGAGGGTTATTTCTTTATACAGTTTAAGTGACAGAGAGAAAATAAAATAAATATTAGTGTTGAAGGGAAGTAGTTTTAGCAGTTATCCTTGGAAGTTAGCATAAACAATATCTTTTTTTCACACTAAACACTCATCCAAAATAACAAGAAAAGCCACCCAAACAACAAATCAAGCTACAGTGTCAAGCATGCAGATATTATCCGATTTAGTATGATTTATTTCCTCTTCCCATAAGCAATTAGGAGTGGATTTTGATTCTATAAATGCAGAGGGATATTACATATGCAAAGATTAGTGAGTATTCATTGGGAAAATTACAACATGCTCTTATCACCCTTCCACCTTTTGGATCCAACTGACTGGTTCCATCATTGGCATGATACTAGGACTATTGCAACCTCTCTTGTGTTAACACAATGCTGTAATGCAATCTCTTAAATAACACATGGATTTGGTTTGACTATGTCTTGCCTCTAGCTCTTTGAATCTCTTGGATGGATAGTTATTAATTGTAACTTGTATCACAGTGTTTGTAGCTTTAATGCACTTACTTTGACTTCTTAATCACTTAATACTAATATTTTCTTCTTTTCATTTGTTTCATTTCACTGTTGTAATTGGCATTAAGAATATGATCTCAACCATCTTTATTATTTTACTGAGAACTTAACTTTGCTCTTGATTTCTTCCTAGCACCTTAAGAGTGATTTTTGTGTATGTTGATCAGTTGGATTATTTGCACAGAGCTATTAGTTTCATGATAGCATACAACCCCTAGGGACACCCCCCATAAGGATAAAAAAACCCTAGTATGAATAGATATACATCTATTGGTGACAGAGCTAGGTAGCTTATAATTATTAGGCGGGTCTGTTGGCTCATATTTGCATGATAACATTGACATCACGAGTGTGGTCAAGGTTATGAGCACTAGTAGAATAGCTAATGAAGGAAAAAGTAAAGGGTTGGTTGCCCTTTTGATTGTTTCTAAAGGAAATGGATGATTGTTTTAAACAACAATAATGATAGGCTGAAGTCCAATGCTGAGGGTTATTTCTTTAGACAGTTTAAGTGACAGAGAGAAAATAAAATAAATATTAGTGTTGAAGGGAAGTAGTTTTAGCAGTTATCCTTGGAAGTTAGCATAAACAATAACTTTTTCACACTAAACACTCATCCAAAATAACAAGAAAAGCCACCCAAACAACAAATCAAGCTACAGTGTCAAGCATGCAGATATTATCCAATTTAATATGATTTATTTCCTCTTCCCATAAGCAATTAGGAGTGGATTTTGATTCTATAAATGCAGAGGGAGATTACATATGCAAAGATTAGCGAGTATTCATTGGGAAAATTATAACATGCTCTTATCACCTTTCCACCTTTTGGATCCAACTGACTGGTTCCATCATTGGCATGATACTAGGACTATTGCAACCTCTCTTGTGTTAACACAATGCTGTAATGCAATCTCTTAAATAACACATGGATTTGGTTTGACTATGTCTTGCCTCTAGCTCTTTGAATCTCTTGGATGGATAGTTATTAATTGTAACTTGTATCACAGTGTTTGTAGCTTTAATGCACTTACTTTGAATTCTTAATCACTTAAGACTGATATTTTCTTCTTTTCATTTGTTTCATTTCACTGTTGTAATTGGCATTAAGAATATGATCTCAACCATCTTTATTATTTTACCGAGAACTTAACTTTGCTCTTGATCTCTTCCAAGCACCTTAAGAGTGATTTTTGTGTATGTTGATCAGTTGGATTATTTTCACAGACCTATTAGTTTCATGATAGCATACAACCCCTAGGGACACCCCCCATAAGGCTAAAAAAACACTAGTATGAATAGAGATACATCTATTGGTGACAGAGCTAGGTAGCTTATAACTTTTAGGCGGGTCAGTTGGCTCATATTTGCATGATAACATCAACATCATGAGTGTGGTCAAGGTTATGAGCACTAGTAGAATAGCTAATGAAGGAGGATTCCAAGTCGATTTCCTTAATTATAGTATTTAGTCTCTCAAATCCCACATTGTTAGTTGTTTAAGCATGTTGTTTGTTCTTGTTTATAGTTATCACATGCTGGTAACAAGTTTATGCATCATAGCAATGCTAAAGTGGATAACAATCAGACCTAGGAACTTTTGAGAATGAGTAGCAGTAGTAAACAATGGATATTTGAGAAATAAATCCACGTTGTTGAGTAAGGGCAATATGCTTAGTTAACAGAATTCTTCCCCACCCTCTCCCCCGTTTCTCAATGAATCTTATTTCTTGGAATTTAAGAGGCCTAAACAGAACCTCAAAACATAGAATTTTGAAATGAAAAATCCTTCAGGATCTACCTTCTGTCCTATTCGTACAGGAGACAAAGTGCTCTAATTACACTCTCTAAACCCTCATGGCCAAAATATGGAAAAGGTTGCCACATCATGGCCATTAACGTCACCAGAGCCTCTGGTGGCCTAGCCATTTTTTGTAATCCCACCCTCATTTCACTAGGGGATTTCTCCTTAACTGCCCATTCCCTCTCAGCCTCTTTCCACCTCATTGGAACCGATATTCATGGGTATCTGTTGAATGTTTATGGGCCCCAATTCCCTACCCTCAAAATCCATTTGATTGACTATTTGTATTGGTTCACTTCCCAGCACCATGACTCCTCTCATCTTTGGGGGTGACTTCAACTTGATCACCTCCCTACAGGAGAAGAAAGGAGGCATAAATACTCTTTCTAATGAGGACTCGGGTTTCAAAACCTTCATCAACAACTCCAACCTGGTGGATCTCAACACCTCTCAAGGATTTTTTACTTAGAAGAATCGTCACGGGGGGGAGAAAAGTGGCTCGCTTCCTAGTCTCTAAAAGTGTCATCGACTTAGGAGGCCTCTTGATTTCCTTTTTCCTTCTGGAAGTAGGATCAGATCGTTGGCCCATATCATTCCCTCGGGAATGTGTGGGAACTAAGCTTCTTCGTCCCTTCCATTTTGAAAAGTCCTGGCTCTGTCATCCTGAGTTCCAAGACACTATCTGCTCCTGGTGGATGTGGATGCAGGTATATGGGCACTCTAAGATGGACACAATGCAATAGAAGCTAAAAATATTTAGAGCCAAACTCATAATTTGAAACTATCATACCTTTGGAAATATCTTCAAAACTAAAAGTGATATAGAAAAAGATCTAGAAAAGATACAAGAAATAAACATGACTCAGGGCCTCTCTAAAGCACACAAAACCGAGGAAAAAGAGATCTTGACCCAGTTGGACAAGCGTTGTGAGTAGGAGGAGATCCTGTGGAGACAAAAATAGAGATTTCAATTGTTAAAAGAGGGTGAGCGCAACAATTCCTTCTTTCATCGTTCTACCGTTCAACACTGCATGAACAAACGTATCTCCACTCTTAAGGATGAGGATGGAACACATCTAGAAGACCATGCAGACATCGAATAGGAGTTGGTTCGCTTATATAAATATATTCTAACGGAAACTATCCCCTCAAGGACTCAGGCTATTGATTAGGTCATAATGAAGATCCCAAAAATTCTTAATGATGAGCACAACACAACCCTAATAAAGCCCATCCCTCTTCAAGAAGTGGAATCAGCTGTAAATCATACGGTGGAAGGAAAGGCTCCGAGACCTAACGGCTTCACCATCAACTTTTTCCATCACTATTGGGATCTTCTAAAGAAAGAGGTGTTGGAGCTGGTGGAGGAATCTAGGGAAAAAAATGGGTTCTTCCATCCCTCAACGCAACTTTCCTCACACTCATTCCAAAGGAAAATGGAGCTTCTCAACCTGGTAAGTTCATACCTATATGCCTTTGTAATGTTCTTTACAAAATCATCACAAAAGTGATTGCCAACAGGATCAAGCCTCTTCTACCGATGCTTATCTCCACTGAGTAAACCGACTACGTTGAAGGACGTCAGATACTGGATGGCATTATTCTTTCCCATGGAGTCACACATTCCTTGGAAGTAGAAAAAACCCCTGGCATGCTTATCAATTTGGATCTCTCTAAGGCCTTCGACAAACTTAGGTGGGAGTTTATTGAAATAATGCTTCTATATTTTGGCTTCAGCCAGGACTGGAATCGCTGGATCCTCACCCGAACCTCCTCTTCCTTCTTCTTAGTCTTAGTCAATGGCTCCTCGTCTGCTAATTTCTCCCCCTCCATAGGTATCCATCAAGGATTTCCGCTCTGGTCCTTTCTCTTCATTCTCATGGTAGAAGGTATCAACCGAATGATAAATGAAGATAATGTTGGACTCATCATAGGTCTCTCCATTTAAAACATACCCCCCTTAGCCTACCAACAATTTGTTGACGACAACCTTCTTTTTAGCCACCCCTCTGTCCAAGAAGCCCGCAAGTTCAAAAAATTCCTTCACCTCTTCCTAGAAGCCTCTAGAACCACCATTAATCTGGACAAATCCCAAATCTTCTTTTTCAACATGGATGTTGTCTCTCAGCACAATGTGACCCGTAGACTGGGCTTCTCTACTTCCTCCCTCCCCTCCAAATACTTGGGTGTGCCTCTCACTGAATAAACCATTAAACATTCCTCTTGGATAACTTGAAAGCAAAATCTCTTCTTGGACCTTTAGAACCCTGAACTTAGCCAGCCATTTAACTCTTCTCAATTCTATTCTCCAGTCTATGCCTTTCTATCTCTTTTCCGTCCTTGCTGCCCCCAAATGGTTCCTCAAGTTTATCAAAAATTTGCAATGCTCTTTCCTTTGGGGAGGGGACAACAACCACCACAAGTGGGCCCTTTTCAATTGGTGGAAAGTCTACCTTCCAAAGAGGGAAGGAGGCCTAGGAATTCGAGATCTAGAAATAAACAATGAGATTCTGTCGGCAAAAAATTGGTGGAACTAGATCTCCAAGGATGCCACCCCATGGGCCAAACTATGGAATTTCAAATATGCTCCCAGCTGGTCCACCTCTCAACTCATTCACTATGATCTGGACCCACTAGGTTCCCTTATCTGGAGGACATCCAATTGCCAAAAGGCCTTAATTAAACAACATAGTTTCTAGGAACTGAGAGAAGGAGCCTATGCAAATTTTTGATTTGACTCGTGGAAACAAATTCCCAGCCTATGCAATCAAAATGAGTCACTGGAACTTCATACCTTCATGCAGAATAAAGTGAGCCTAAAGGTGCAGGACTTCTGGACACTCTCCAACAATTCCCCCTTTAGGATCTCGAAGGATCCCACACTCTAGGGCTTCATAGGGTAGGTTGATGATCTTTGGCAGGAGTTATAGAGGCAAAAAATCCGCAATACTCAGGGTCCTGGCATTATTAGATGAGGGAACAGGCCGAAAGGAACCTTTATGATCAAGGAAGCTTACCACCAAAAGACTCAACGACAAGATGTGGATCTTGATGGAGGATGTCAATCCCATTAGTGGTTTTGAGTAATCTGTAGGTGTCTTAGGGCATTGGGAATGAAGTTCTAGGGAAGAAGACCATGCCTTTTTCCTTAAATAATCGTTAAGGTGTTCAAAGTCATGAACACTTCCTTAAATAACCATGCATGACTTCACAAGGGTATTTATGGCACTATGCATCTAGGTCTTGTGTCCTGGAGACTTAGACATTATTATTGGAGGAGACCTAAACCTCGGCCTCAAAAATAATCTTCAAGGCATATAGGGCTAAGTAGGTTACCTCCACCAATGACACATGGCCTATTGAGGGTATCATTGGCATATGATTGAGGATGCCGATGCTATTAGGGGGTATTGGGCATTATGTAGGTGTAATAGTGCCTTAGGAATGGAATTATAGGGAAGAATACCATTCCATTGGCCCTAAAATAACCATTGATCCATCCATAGCGATGAAAAATGCCTCAAACCACAACACATGACTTTGCATGGGTATCAATTGTGATATCTATCTATGTCTCGTGGTCTTGTAGCCTTGAACATGGTTAATGGAGGAGACCTAAAGTTTGATCCCTAAAGGAATCTTCTAGCCATCTATTGCTGAGAAGGTTTCCTCCACCAACAATACATAGCCTCCTAAGGGTATCATTGGCCTATGATTGTTGATGTTTGTGCCATTATGTGGTTTTAAGCAATATGTAGATGTCCTAGCGCCATGAGAATGACATTCCACAGAATAATACCATGCCTTTAGACCTAAGGAAACCATGGAACAATGTATCCAAGGCCTTATGTATCTAAGTCCAAACCCCTTAAATGTCTTAACCCCTCAAGAAATATTTTGGGAATCTAAGTCTAGACATGACACCTAAAATCACTACGCATGATTTCCTGAGTTTATTATGCATCTACAAGTAGGGATATTTGTTCCCTTATGATGATTTATAATTATTTATGGGTCTTAGGGATTTAGAGATGGTTGGGGTAGGAAACTCAAGCCTTAGTCACTAAAGGAAGCTTCTAGGCATTCAAGGCCATGATTAACACCTAAAAGCATCATGCATTACCTCCTGATGATATGTGTATCTTAGAGTGCTAATATCTGTGTCATTAGGGTTTTCGTAGGGTCCTAGGGTCTTGGACATGGTTTGAGGAGAATACTCGAGGTGCAAGCTAACAAAGAAGCTTCTAGGAATCAAAGGCCATGAATGATGAATCAAAGCACCAGACATGATCTATTAATAGCATTCATGATTTTTGAGTGGGGATATTGATGCCATTAAAAGATTGATAGCACTAGGTATGGGTATTGAGGCTTTGTACATGGTTCAAGGAGGAATCCATTTGTAAGAATTTCATAGTATCGAAACACAAGAAAAATCCAAAAGTCATCCAATTTAAGTAGAGATCCTTTAATTTTTCCTCGCAAATAAAATTGTAGCCAATGTTACAAGAAACAAGTAAAAAATGTGAATCTAAGATGATATTTTAAATTCAAATATCCATCTACACTCTTAGGAATTTGTGATGAGAGAGTATTTTTAGACAACTCCAATAGTAGATAAAGTAGATTACTAGCACCCAAAATGGAAATATGAATCAATTTAAGCTAAGGTCATCATAGAGAATTGGAAATAATGTTTTTGATGTTCATGACAGTGGTAGAGGAGGACGAAACATCAACCACTGTAATCACCATTCTTTCAAGGTGAGTTATATTATCTAGATAGTCTGTACAATTCGTTTGACAAGCTAAAAAATAGAAGACTCTCCTTATTTGATTTTAATGACACCTCAATAATTCCAAAGTGAATTTTGTAGGGTTCTTCCATTTTTTTTTATAATTATAAGCACACTAAGAATTAATTATGAATGGTCATAGTTCTATTTCACGTTCATGAGACTCTGATAACGTGTCTTCATGCTACACACTCAACTCCATAATACTATCTTACTTAAGCATGTTAGGAATACACATTTGAATTCACCAGTGGCTCATTTCCAAGGATATAGAACTCTATTATAAGAGTAACCAACCACTACTTTTGGGTAGAATTGTTATTGAGATACACTCATATGTAAAGTGGTTCTATGTAACTAGCACATAACTACTCTCTAGGGAAACAAACATCGTTTTGTAATAAAATGTGGTAGTGTATATAATGATCAATAAAACTATATATGGTAATAAAATAAATTAACATAGATCCCTTCTAATCTTGATATTTTAATCATTGATACATTTGTAATTTTATTTTGTTTTGATCCCTCTAGGTTCTCAATAGATGCCTAGTTTCAAAACAGAGTAAATTCTTCTTAACTCTACATCTATCATACTTAGGGAGGGACCAAATCACCTAAGGTGCAACCATATTTTATATTGCAAAAAATTGGAAACTGTTGCACCTTAAGAGATTTGAACATTTACTAAGTATAATATATCCATAGCTAAGATGTTATAATTAGAATAATTTAATTAATTATTAAAATAAAATACAAAATTTTAGATCAATCTTTGAGATCCTATATTACTTTTTTGGGGAATTACAAGCTATAGAGATTATTTTGGTTCTCTAAAAGCTATTTTTAATTATAGAATTTTTGGTTGTTTATATGTTTTTAAATTTACCTTAGAAAATAAAAGATATTTAAAATCAGTTTGATGACTTATTATTTTAATCATTATCTAAAATTATTTTCACTTAACTACAATTTTTAAATATATTAATATAATAAAAACTATTTTCACTTTCTTAAATAAATCATATCACATTTTTTTTTATTGTAAAACATATTTAAATTATAATCCTAATCTTTATTTTAATTGAAAACAATCATACTAAATCCTATATTTATTTTATTTTATTGTACATATATCTAAAAATTAAATACTTCATGATATGTTAATGAGTACATTCAATTGATTGTTTAAGCATTCAAAGTGTCTAGGAAGAGTTATTATTCATTTTTTTATCTAGGCATTTGTCATCCCTTCCATTATTTATGACTAGCTACTTAGATTTTATAACTATATTTGGTGTCATTTTTCTTGTTATACACATTAATATTTTTACCATTAAATTGTTCAATATTTTTGTTTCTTAAATCATTCATTTTGGGGATTTTTGTTTAGCCTTATAAAATTTCTAAAATGGTTAATGGATGTTTTGGAAACTTCAAAAAACGCTTTTGAGAATCAAAACAAGTAAATTTCATTTTCTCTCCATCTCAAAATTTAAAAAAAATACATTTGTGATTAACATCGTTGATATTAGATTAGAAACTTTAAAAAAATGCTAAATAAAACTCATTTTCTTGCCATCTTATAAAAACAAAAATTACACTAATCACTAAAATTGTTGATACATGATTGGAAACTTTAAAAAATATGTCCAAAATAGAAAAATTACATTGATGACCAAAATTGTTGATATTAAATTAGAAACTTTTAAAAAATGCCAAATAAAACTAATTTTCTAGCCATCTCAAAAAAGAATAATTACACTAATCACTAAAATTGGTTATACATGATTGGAAACTTTAAAAAAATGTCCAATAAAATTCATTTTGCCATGTATATGTATATTTTTTTATTGCATTCAAGAAATACTACTACAAAGTTATTTCTTGCCAAGTTAATGCCAAATTTGTTTTTGGTTGCATTCAAGGAATACTACTACAACATGATTTTTATTTTTTATATTTTACGGTGAATCGAATTCTTTATTATAGCTGGAAGAGAATGAAGATTTTTCTTTTGTAGAGGAAGGATCAATCATCTCCATACTGAAGCTAATGGCGAAAGAGGTGAATATTTCTTATTAGATCTCCATGGATTGGTGAAAGAGGTGAATATTTCTTATTAATTTTTTATATTTAATTATGGTGAATGGTTTTTAGCCATATTGAGTTTCAATGTTTGTTATGCAGTTTTTTAATCAATTATAACTTTCAATATTTTTAACTCCCTGTTATGCTAAGTGCAGGTTGGTTTGAGAAAAAAGAGGTAAGCAAGTGGACGGAGGTCCTTATCTCTGTTTCCTCCCGATCATGGTTGAATTGGTATTGACAGCCATTCTCAATTTTCAAATTTGTGTCTCATACCAATCACAGCTCAAATGGTAGAGACAAGGGTGAGCTGAAGAAGTCCGCCCTCTATATATTTCCTATATCCCCTCTAACCTGTATCCTGTACCTCTCTCTACTACCTCTAGCTCGATACTCTAGATGTTAAGTTCAACCCTCCATGAAAGAAAGACGTTCAGTGAAGGAAGTCCATATGCGTGAATTCCATATACAAGGAGGGATAGGCATTATAGCGAGTCTTATAGCGTTGTTAAGTAGTTGATTTAATTTTTTTTGCACTATTTATTATTTTATGATGCTTGGCACCATTTGCTATTTTATGGTGCTTTGTACCATCTACAAGTTTGTGTATAATAATAATGATAATAATAATAGTGTTTTGCACCAAAAAGTCCCAATCCATGTTGGATTGGTTTTGGTAGTTTGCACCAGACACCATGGAATGCAACATATTGATTTAATACCAAAATCAACTTTTTTACAAAAACCACTTTTACTCCATAAATCTTAAATGTCAATTTTCTTGTAATGCAAAAATCCAAATTATAATATGTATTAAATTTCAAAATTTCGAATAGATCGATGGATCTTGGATCTTTCCAGCCTATAAAAATATCTGGAACTTTCTAGAATGCAGACACCAAGATGCCGTTTTGAATAATATTTATATGATTCTATACGACTCCACTTTGGAGCAGAGAAGTAACTCCGGTTCAGACCGTCCGACAGATCACAGAACCCACTGCTTCGTTGTGAATTCTATAAATTTTCAGATTTAATTATTTTTCGAATTTATAAAATTATTTGGAAAAGTAAAATTTTGAATATAAGATGACCAAATCTATCTTAATTCACAAAATCTATCATAACTCAATGTTATCTTAGCTCAATGGTCAAACAAATTGATTATGTTGATCTGCCAAACAATTTGATAATTATACCCATAGGTGTTTAGATATTATCTGGGATTTTGGACTTCCTTGAGTGGATCAACAAGATTAACCTGAGTGTAACAAGTGTACAATGGGGATTCATTTCATGGTCATTGTATCTTGTTATGCTCAAATGCATCTTGATTAAGATTTAAATAAGTCAAGGGGTATGTTTATTAAATAGTATTTGTTTTATGTTTATATTAATTAGTTTAATGTTTAGCTTTTGTTTAAGAACCAATTATCTCCACAAAACTAAGTAGTTGACTACCCTATCGGTGTTCACAGGGTGCTAGTAAATAATTGTCAAACCAATTGATAATAAGTAATTTCATACTAATAAGTATTTATTGAGGTTAAAAATTTTCATATCTTTTAAACTAGCATAGTCACTTGTGGTCAGTGAACACTAATAGGTTACAACTCACAAGTTAAGTGCCACGTAATCATCACTTATCTTAATTGAGACCGAGTTATTCATATATTAACTACCACTTATCCATGCATAACTACTAACTATTTTTTATATTCTTTTTCTATAATTATTTATTTTAAATTATCTTTTCTCTTCTTGTTAATCTTTTTCTCGGCCTGGGATGACTTGGGATGACTGGCACTCAAATAGCCTAGCTTTTCGGGCGATTTGTTCCCTAGATCCAATTATAAAAAATGGCCAAATCGTAGTTCCACCCCATTTACTGCGAAACTATGCCCCTAGGGGTTTTAGTCGGTTATAAAAACCGGTGGAATAGTAGTTCCACGATTCCATCCCATTTAATGCGGAACTATGCCATGGAACTATATCCCTAAGGATTTTGGCCCATTTTAAGACGATCCAAATCTTCCAAATTCCAAAAAAATAACAAAAAAGCTAGAACTATGCCTAGCTGGAAAATTTTCCATCACATCAAGGAGAGGCTTGAGTGCCAGTTATCACACGCCCTTCTTCTCCTCCTCAAGTCAAAGTCAATATTTATACACATAAAGCAGACGAACCGAAATAATTCCAATTCAGACCGTACCCGTACCACAGAGCGCATGCTTATTCGTTGTAGAGTAGTTTTTTCTAGCGAAAATTTCGTTTGAAGAAATATACAAAACGTTTGAAGAAATATGCAAAAGAGCTTTAATAGATGGTAGGTTGCGTCAGTTGAGACAGCTATGGCTTTAATAGATGGTAGGTTGAGTCAGTTGAGACAGCTATGGCTGCTCTGCAACATTAATTTTCTGTACATAATTCAAAATTTTCGCTTAACTGCCCCTCGCCTCCGGCCCGCCTCTCTCACAGCTCCGACGAGACATTAAAAAGGATACATTTCCCATGCATTTCCACGATTCACTGATCTGTGAAGTTGCTCATCTTAGAGTTGCAAATAAATTTTGTGAAATTGCTCATGTCAGAGTTGCTGCCTGTAAATTTTGGCCAAAGCATGCAAATATCGGATCAAACAAAGCAAAATAATGAAACGGATGAAACAGTTTGCGTGACGGGAGCAGCGGGTTTCATTGGCTCATGGCTCGTCAAGATGCTACTCCAGAGAGGCTACGCTGTCAGAGCTGCAGTTCGCACCAACCCGGCTGGTATATTCACTAATTACTACTATTCTTATAACAAAAACTTTTTTTCTTATATTTGGTGTGTTATATAGAGTAACAAAAACTTTTTTTCTTATATTTGGTGTGTTATATAGTATAGACAATTTGGTCGTTTATATGGCTAAATTGTTGGAATTGCATAATTGGAATGTCTCAAGGGTATTTTAGGGAGTTGAATCTATTTTTGCAATCAAATTGCAATTTCAACAATAAAAAATGCAATTTTTCAACAAATTTTGTTGTCCATTCTGATCAAACTCACTAAAAAAAATACAAATAATCTAGACTTTAACCCACTACCTTATATTTCTTATATTTGATGTGCAAATAATCTAAACTTTAACCCACTCCCTTATATTTGGTTTTACATCGAAAGAGTATATCGATACATATGAAAATCCTAATTACTTCATGGATGGAAATACTGTTTCTGACGGGATTTGACAAGTGCAGATGATGGATGGAAGTATGAGCATCTAAGAGCGTTGGAAGGAGCAAAAGAGAGGCTTCAGCTTCTCAAAGCTGATATTCTCGATTACCAGAGCTTAGTGGCAGTCATCCGAGGATGCCACGGTGTCTTTCACGTTGCTGCCATTCTCAATGATGATCCTGTAATCAATTCTATGACCATTTAATTACTATTCTCCCAACTCTATTGGAATAATTCCAATTCCATGTAGTTATTCTCTCGACTCTATTGGCATAATTCCAATTCCATATTGTAGTTCGTTGGAGCCTAAAATGGCATGAATAAACCATGGACCATTATGCTACGTTTAGATCTCGTTAAAGTTTTTCTTTTTCTTTTTTAAATGGAGTGATCGATGCAGAAACAAGTGATAGAGCCATCAGTGAAAGGGACGAGGAACGTGATGGAGGCCTGCGCAGAAACTGGGGTCAACCGCGTTGTCTTTACTTCTTCTATCGGTGCGGTTTACATGAATCCTCACAGAGATCCACTTGCAGTAGTCAATGATGACTGCTGGAGCGATTTGGACTACTGCATACAAACAAAGGTACTAATTAACAGCGCTGCTTATATCAAATATTGTAGATAGAAGTTGAATCAGCTTATGCAAACGTTGGAGTTGTAACTGATGGGTATGGCTCATTCATTACAGAATTGGTATTGCTATGCAAAAACCTTGGGAGAGAAATCTGCATGGGATATTGCCAAGAGAAGGAATTTAGAGCTGGTGGTGATTAATCCAGGACTGGCTTTAGGTCCCTTGTTGCAGTCCGCCATGAACCCCAGTACTGCTCATATTATGAAATACTTGACAGGTAGGTAATGTTTATATAGATTATTTAGTTACTTGTGGATAATGATTTGATAGTCATGAATCAATCGTGATATCTATTGGTTGTAGCTTGGGTGGTTGCGAGAAAAGATTGTTGCCCTTCTTACCCAAATTCAATTCTTGTAAATGATATGATGCTCTTATAAATGATATGATGATAGGATCCACGAAAACCTATGCAAACTCAACTCAAGTATATGTGGATGTGAGGGACGTAGCAGAAGCTCATATTTTGGTGTATGAAACGCCATCAGCGAGTGGCCAAAGATATGTGTGCGCAGAATGCAAACTCCACAGAGGAGATCTGGTCCGCATATTGGCCAAACTGTGTCCTGCTTGTCCCCTCCCTACCATGTACGCGCCCACTAAACTCTCACGTTATAAATATATTTATGTGATAGTAGATTTAAGATAATGAATGAAACCAACTGCCTACACGCAGGTGTTCAGATGAGATAAATCCAAGGGAGAAGCCATACAAGTTCACGAATCAGAAGCTGAGGGATCTAGGCCTCTCATTTAGGCCTATTAACCAGTGTTTGGCTGACGCTGTCGCAAGCTTACAGGACAAGGGGTTTCTCCCACGTCACCTTTTGGGGTGGGCTGGCACCGGTGGCGACCACTCTGTAATGGCCAGGTTGTGATAGGTTCAGGGATCAGCACAGTCCACTGCTTCTCCGATGGCTACTATATTAAAATCTTTTTTTATAATAATGTTTTGCCATTGCCATGTTTTAGGACATGTACTGGAACTCATCCATGTTTTACTGATACTCTTCAAGGATTGTAATAATTCTCAATAGTACAATAGTATTATGGAAGGTTTTCCACGGGTATGCCCATGGGTCGCCAAAAAAGCATAGCATAGCTGCATAGGATACGATAAGGGCTTGTTGGTATGGATGGACCGGTTTTGGTATTTTGGGTGGAGGTGTTTACCTCTGTGTTCTGTGTGTTTTGTGGGGAGCTTTCTTTTCTATTTTCTACTGCTATCCCATTTTGTATGGATCAGTCTTTATTGTCGGTATGGTTTAGACTCATCCGTTATGGTTCTTTTGGTTTTCCGTTAGGTCAGCTTGCTATGTGACAGTGTTGAGAAAGCTTTTGGTCTTTGTTTTTGAATGGATTTCATTGTACTACTTGAGTATTAAACTTTGTAACAACTATTTACTGTTTTTAATACAAATAGTACGAACTTTTTCTTGTTAAAAAAAGAAAAGCTTGTTATCCTGCAGTAGGCATGGTTATATTTATATTGTAATGGATATAAATATACAAATTTATCACTCTTTTTCAATGTTAAAGATTTATATTTTTAAAACATATTTAAGTTATAATTATAGCATTGTTCTGGATTATTCCCGTGATTGAATCAGGACAATAGGCATTGAAAACAACTCTACAAATTCCGATCACAAGCGGTGATGAGCCACATTGAATACAGTCTTTTGCTGTACCATGAGTGAAAGCCATCGGCCCACATCTGTACTGAATCACTGCAGGGTTATTATTATTTTATTTTATAAATGAAACTGTTCTCTATGGAGTTTAAAGATTTTATTGGAAGTTTATTTCTTTGAAATTCTATTTAAGAACATTTTCAAAAAATTTAATATAAATATTTTTTTTAATATATATTATTGTATATATTTGCATGTATTTCATAATTTTATTGTTGAAATTAATATTTTTTAAGTTTTCTTTTAGTCTTAAATCTTTAATGATGTTAAATAAATAAATTATGAGAAAAAATAAAAAATAAATTAAATTATTAATATATTTATTTAATATTATTTTAATATTTTTTTGTCAATGAATAAATATTAATATTTTTTATAAAATTTGATTACAAATTTTTAATAAGTGTTAATGAATTTTTATTTATGTGTTTACACAACTCATCTAGCTTTTCACATAAAATCATTTATTATCCATGTTACAACAAGTGAAATTAGCAGCAAAGCTTATACCTGCCTCTTACAAATGTATCAATGTAATAGTTACATGCCAATCTCTTAGAAAATCTTCTGTTGTTACTACCAGTAACCCGCAAACAGTTTGTCACTAATGCTCCACTCCGATGAGGAAAACACGCCACGGAAATAAAGGAAGAGGGTTAGTTGGAAATTTTAAAATTTCTTTTGTTGATCACAACGGTGAGGCTCGGGCACCGTCATCCCTTAGCCATCCATGTTTGTATTTCTACCAAAATACTTAATTACCCCACCTTTTCCTTAAATCCGACTGCAATTTCTTTATTTATGGCTTGGATCTCGCCACTCCTTTGAGTTAGTTTTGGTTTTTAAGATTTCCTTTAGTCATAAATACTTCGGGAGTGCCCCATGCATTCGGTCTCCATTATTCATAAAAATGGTTTTTAATATGCATAAAACCTTTTCTTGAGAATAAGGATTTCTTATCTCATTCCATATTAAAATATTTATACTACAAACAAGTTGAGTTCCCTCGTATATATTCATATACAAATCTTTAGGATGGTCCTAAAATTATATGCACACTCGATATTCACATACTTCTCCTTTACAATATAGTGTATGACTTGGTATAAATGTAGGTTATGAGATATTGTTATAAAAAAAATGTTGATATAGGTGATGTTACACACTTATATATATATATATATATATCCTTATCTTCCCAAGTTAAAAATAAGTAGATTTGGGGTTTTTAATTAATAAATCAAAATGGCTCAATTAATCACTAATTCTATCTAATGATAATAGTTACTCTCAGAGGTATAGATTTATACTAATAGATAGGTCGTTGGATCTTAATAACGTTATGTGGCTAATCGCCGCATCCTCAATCTAGGTAGATGCCCTTAGCTTTTTAATATATTTAATATAAGTCACTATACTGATTTAGAAACTAGGATGACTATTTGTCATTATTCGTCTTTCCTTTATCGTCTTTCCTTTAGTGGATTCGTGCCTTGTCGTTTTCAGTTGAATGAAGACCTTTGATCTCCTAAGTTATTAATAACATTTACAACCTAGGAAGACTAAAATACAATACACTCAAGGTCCTCTGGTGGGGTCTTGGCCTTGAGCTCCTCACCATGGCCATTTACAAAATTCATAATCACATTTACAATAATAACAATATGGTTGAATTTGAGGGATGTTACAGTTACTAACTTTCCAAGATGAGCGTCAACCAAATTGGCAATAACAATAACTGTAATTTGATTTATGAGTAACCTATAAAATAGTGTATCTATAGATTGGTGGTGTCTTTATACGTAGTCATTTTTACTAAATTTCCAAGATGAGCCTCAACCAAATTGACAATAACAATAATTGTAATTTGATTTATGAGTTTGTCTTTTTTTGAATTTCTCCAATCTATAACGAGTTGATCCTATAACTTAATGTAATATTTATTTAGGATTTTATCCATGGTCTAGTTACATTAACCATTTTCTAAAATAAAAACCCTTGTTATTATTGTTGGTTAATTTCTAATTAGAGATTGTTGTGATGCACACAAAATGTTCTTAATCTACTATATAGCATATTAGCTAGAGCAAATTGAAATTAATACCTAGGTGACCTAATTTGTGAGGACTTTAAATAAACATTATATTGATTTTTTCTTTTATAAATTTGCAATAACAATTTGGAATTGATTTATGCAATTAAAGTCAACATATTTATTTTTAATAATATAATATTACAACCTCTATAATACTAATATACTTTATTTCTTATATATATATATATTATAATTTGTTTTTTAAATAAGTTCATTATATTAATTTTTTGTTTTATAAATTTTAGAATTCAATAATCATTTGGAATTGATTTATGTAATTAAAGTCAACATTTATGTACATTTTATTAATCCTTTTTCCAGTAAAGTCAAAGATTAAAATGACGAACACATTTGAAATTGATAATATTGATGCATTTGATGTTTTTTATAAAAGATAAAGGTGAAACAAGTTAATGATTTGTAATTCATTTTTATAAGATTTAATAATCATATGATTTATGGCCTCTTTGCAATAGAACATATAGTTGCAACGAGAATAGATAGGCACTCTATAATACACATAATTGAGCCACATGAGGCATTAGATGTTGTCACATACTTTTTAAAAATTAAAATGGATATAGTAACATGCCAATAAGTGTCGCGAATTCAAAACTCAAATCAAGAAAAGCACGCTATCTAGACGATGGCGCTGTATCGCGGCATGCTCGAGAAGTTTCTGATGAACAGGGCCAGTCTCACGGAGCTCGAGTAGGCAGACATACGAAAACTTGTGCACTAAGCATTGACTGTTTCTAGTATGAGCTGACAGAACCAACCACGGACCGACCCACATCATATAGTACATTTATTCAGTTATGATGTGGTAGGCTAGCTATTTTTAAAATTTTAATATTTTTTTAATTTCTAACAATTAACCCTCAAACCAGGAGAAATTAGTCTAATGAGTAATTTTAGCCAAAATGAATAAATTGATATTTTAAAATTATAAAATTATTTTTTGATTTTTAAATATTCAATTTAATATATATATTTTTTGAAAACTATTGAAAACTATAAAAAATTTGTATGGCAAAAGTAAAATTAATTAAAAATAAAAAAAAGTTCGAATCCTAATTGATTGCTATATAACTATCTTCAGCCAAAGGTATAATAAGTAAAGACTATTTAATTAGATGATCTATATTTTATTGTTTACATTCTCTTGAAATGTAAATTAAATTTGTTTAAGTAAAAGCTATTTAATTATCTTATCTATATTTTATTGTTTACATTCTCTTGAAATGTAAATTAAACTTCTTTACATTCTCGTGAAATGTAAATTAAACTTTGTAACCTTTTAAAATTAAAGTGTACTTTTTTTATATTACAATAAAACTATTTAATTATACACAATTTACAAAAGTTTGTGAGTAATGTTGAATTGATCCATTACGTTTGTGAGTAATGTTGAGTGGATCCATTGGATCACAATGGTGCAACTTGATACCAAATCAAGGTTATGAATCTTAAAGAGAGAGAACTACATAGTATTATAAAAAAAATTGTCAAAAGAAGATATATGACTACATGAAAATTTTATACAATAAAATATATCTACTTTAAAACATTTCAACATTTCATTTATTATGACATGACAAAAAATGTACTCATAATAGTAGGTAACTATTCTAAAATATTTCAGAGAACAAAAAATGTACTCATAATAATAGAAGAAGAAATTAATGTAGATTTGATATAATTCATTATAGTTGATAGTAGAATCTATTAGAAGAAGAAATCAATATAGATTTGATATAATTCATTATAGTTGATAGTAGAAGAAGAAATTAATGTAGATTTTATATAATTCATTATAGTTGATTTTGTGGAGCTATGTTTTAAGATGGCATAATTGCATGTGAAAAAATACAATTTTTTTAATAATTTTGGAAATATATAAATGATTAATTGAAGTGTTGGAAATTTTCAAAAATGTTTAGTTTAATGAAAAGATTGTATTTTTTTGTTTAATGATGTGTAATAATTTTGTAAAGAGATTGATTATTTTTCCTATTCGAGATAACTTATAAGATGAATCTTAAAAGGATTTTATATTTGGATGATTTGTTAATCCATGTGAAAAAATTAGATGGATCGGGGATATTTATAGGTGCGAAAAATATAAAATGTGAAAAAATTAGATGGATCGGGGATATTTATAGGTGCGAAAAATATAAAATGAGAAGTAGAATGTTTAGGAATTTTGAATTGTATTTTTTTCATAAAACATTTAAAGAAAGAGCATTACCACATGGGATTGCAGTGGTTTTGTGAATAGGTTTATATTTTTTTATTCAAAATAATGTAGAAAATAAATATTAAAAAACATTTTATAATATAAATGGATTTAAAGATATTTATAGATCTAAGAATAATTAAATGAATGTGAAGAAAAAATAGTATAAGACTTATATGGATGTGCACACATAATCATATAATATTTAAAAAAATTGAAGCTGTGATTTTGTTCATAAAATACTTTAAAAAAAAAGATTATTTTAAACAATAATAATATTTAAAAATTTTGAAGTTATGATTTTGTTAATAAAATATTATAAAATGATGCAAGAGTATTAGGGTCTAGTCAGATTAGTCGAAGTTAGTCGACATGGAAAAGGTCGAACAGAGGGATTGTCAACGACCACTGGTGTGGGAGAGCAGATTGGATGTCGAAGTCAATAAGTCGAGCAGGAGCAGTCGATACACATATCGACAGAAAGTGCAGAAGGTCAAGAGTCGACATGTCAAGGATCGACAGACGACAGGGTAGCAACAGGGGTGTCAAGGGTCGACATGTTGTCAAACCGTGACTCCGATAAGTTTGGGCATGAGCCAAGTGAGGAGTGTGAAATTGAAACACAACAGATCTATTGAACAAGTAAATCAATTACAACAGATGCATAAAGAATAATATGTGTAAAATGTGCAAGAGAATTGTAGCAGTGCTCTATTGAACTCAGAAGTAGAATACAATACAATGTGCAGTCACAATGACTGAATATTTTGAATTAACCAAGGAGGTCATTTGAATATGCTACATGGAATAGCTTGGCTCCACTAGGATTCTTCATCATCAGATCAATGAAGTCATCAATGCACTAGTAACAGTCAACTAGGTGTCAAACTGAGTCTAACTGAGTGTGGTAAGTGTAACTCGCACATGGAAGCACTAATGTAGGGAAGAAGGATCATTGGAGGGCGCATGGGGAGCTGAATGGAGTCAAAATAGGAAATCTAGTCTCACTGGGGGTCCAACGGAGTGTTTCAGTCAGTTAACTAGTCAACCAGTCCTTAAATCAAGGAAAGATCCACAAGTCAAGCTAACTAACTGAAGTGTAACTGAGTGGTAGGTGAGGGAGGCACACATGTCAAGCTAGAGGATCAATAATGGTGCATCATGGACAAGGAGGGCTGGAACTAAATAGAAAGAAGCTCCTGGGGCTAGCAAACTATGGACTGGGTGCTGGAGGACACCTCACTAATAATTGGGATGCATGCAAAATTGTGTGATATGCATGATATGCATGATCTGCATGACTTCATGATATGCATGATATGCATGATATGCATGATATGCATGCCTGCATGATATGCATGATATGCATGACTGCATGACAACATGATGAGAATATCCTAACACCCCTCCTCAAGCTATACTATGTAGTAAAAAATAAAAGATAAGGCCTTGGTAACTAGACCAAAGTTCACCCTAATATAATAATCCAAAAATGCTAGAAAAAATCTAGGTGAGGAAAGAGGGAAAACCCAATGGGAAGAAAGCCCCCCTCAAGTTGAACATAGAGGGATATAATCTGTCTCCACCATGATGGAACTCACCCCCAACAGTGAATGGAGGTAAGAGAACTTCTTCTCAGTGAAGCTCTTGGTGAAGATGTCTGCAATTTGCTCATCGATAGGGCAATATTGCAAAACAATGGTTCTGTCATGCACAAGCTCTCGGATGTAGTGCATGTGGATCTTGATGTGCTTGGTCCTCTATATCTGAACTAGATCCGTCGAGATCTTGATAGCACTTTGATTGTCACAAAAGATGATAGTCAAAGTAGTACTACTAATATCAAAATCTACCAAAATACCCTGTAACCAAACTTCCTGAATGCAAGCATTGGTTGCTCCTCAATACTCTGCCTATAGTGAAGATAAGGCAATGGCTTCCTGATTTTTGCTTGACCAACAAATAGGCCTAATGCCAATCATGAAAACATAACCGAAAGTGGAATTTCGATCAATACTATCACCCATCCAATCTGAATCATTGTACCCAGCCAAATCTAGCTCTGAATCTGCAATATAGTGTATGCCAAAATGTCTAGTACCCTGCACATAATGCAGTATCCTTTTGGCTACCCGCCAATGGAGCTCATGGGGATGCTACATATATCTTGATACAACACTCATGGCATAAGATATATCAGGCCTTGAGTGTATCAAGTAGAGAAGGCTACCAATCAACTATCGGTACAATGCAGAATCTACAAGCGGTGTAGAATTTCCCTCCTCAAGACTGATTCCTGAGAGGAATGGGAATGGGACTGCCTTACAATCTGACATATTGAATTTTTTTAACAGGTTTGAAACATATTTTTGCTAAGATATGGTGATCCCATCAAAATTTTGAGTAATCTCAAGCCCCAGAAATTGCTTTAGCAAGCCCAAATTGCTCATATCAAAAGCTAGATTTAAAGTAGTTTCTAACTTTTCGATTGAAGCAAGAGTGCTTCCAATTATTAAAAGATCGTCAACATAAAGAACTATAATCAGCAAATTACCTTCAGTTTGCTGTAGGTACACATTTGGATCTGATTTTCACCTTTCGAAATTCTGTGAAAGAAGGAAGGAGTCCATCTTTGTGTACCAAGCTCTTGGGGCCTGTTTTAAGCCATACAATGACTTCTTCAATCTGCACACTAATGTTGGATCTGATATATATCCTTATTTCTACTTCATGTAAATATCTTCTTTCATATCTCCATGGAGAAATGCACTCTTCACATCCATATGGTACACTTCCCAATGCTTGGATGCGAAAATAGCCAAAACTAGGAGGATAGAATCCATCTTTACAACTAGTGCAAAGGTCTCAGTGTAGTCCACTCCTTGGACTTGGGAGAAACCTTTTGCAACCAACTCAGCTTTGTATTTGCAGTTTGAGCCATCAGCAACAACCTTTGTGCGGTAGACCCATTTACATTGGACTATTTTCCTCCTAGGTGGAAGAGAAACTAGCTCCCACGTAGCATTCTTTTGAAGAGAACTGGACTCTTCTTCCATGGCAGTTTGCCATCTCGGATCTTGGTGGGCATGATAATATGATTTAGTATCTGAACCTATCATAAAAAATCATTTCTCAGATAGAAAAGGATCAGAACATGAAAGACCCATACCTTCTATTTGAAAGTCTGCTCGAGTTCTCCTTGGATCGACAGGATTTCCAATGTTTGAACCGGCATAATTTAGTGTATTTTGGGCCCACTTTGGCAAGTGTTGCGGCACATCTAGATCAACTTATGAACCTGATATTTTATGTTCATCAAAGTCTGATAAAATATCAGAAATATCAGAACCATAACTTTCATCATCTTCTCCGAAATCTTCTTCTTGTAGAGGCAGTAAATCAACAGTTTCTTCTTTGACTAGATCTAGATTTTGAAGCGGTTCCTCAAATCTGACACTTCGCTCAATGCATATCTTTTTGGATCTAATATCCATGAGTTTGTATACTTTTGACTATTCAGCATCTCCCAATAGGATACATTCAACACTTTGCGGATCCAAATATTTTCTCTTTTCAGTAAGAATTCTAGCCCAAGCGGTTGAGCCAAAAACCTTGAGATTGGACACATCAGGTTTGTGACTAGTGTAGCCTTCGAAAGGAGTAGTATTTTTCAAAGATGAATGTGGAACTTTGTTTTGAATGTATGCAGCAACATTCATGGCCCCAGCCCAAATATTTTCATTCAAACCTTTTGATTCAATCATACAGGTTGCCATCTCTTTCAGTGATCGGTTCTTCCTTTCCGCTACACCATTCTGCTGAGGTGTGTACGGAACTGTGTGCTGGATCTGAATGCCGCTTTCAACAAAAAGTTGCAGTAGTTCTGATTTGATATATTCACCTCCATTATCAGATCTAAGAGCTTTGTTCTTTCTCTCGGTAGCAGTCTCAATGGAAGCCCTGAAAATTTTGAATTTTTCTAGCACTTCTAACTTGTTTTTGAGAAAGAATACCCATGTAAATATGGAGAAGTCATCAATAAATGTTAGAACATACCTTGAGCCATTCATGGAGGTACATGGAAGCGGACCACTGATATCAGAATGTATCAGCCCCAAAATACATGAAGCTCTGCTAGCTTTGCCTCGGTCAAATTTGTGCTCAGGGAGCTTCCCAATGATGCAACCTTTGCATATTCCCTTCGAGGATTTGATCATCGGAAGGCCATCAAGCATGGAATTTTTTTGTAGCAGCTGCAGATATTTATGATTTAGGTGTCCAAACCTCTCATGCCATATCCTACTAACCTCATTGCCATGAGTTAGAAGAGTGGTGGGCTTGTCATGTGGCAGAAAGTGTGAAAATTCATATGTTTTTGAAGCATCATGATTGGCTTTTCCTACTGCAATAATTTTTCCAATTTGAATATCATAAATTTCAACTTTGTTAGGGAAGAATACAACTTTCTTTTCTAAATGAGTGTGTGTCATCTGATAAATGGAAAGAAGATTTGAAGCTAAGGAAGGAACATAGAGAACATTGTGAAAACTGCCATGCTCTAAATGAATGGTTCCTTTTCCCTTTGAAGAAATTTGAGAGTCATCTCCCATGTGGATGGAGATGGTGCTGTTGGGATAAAATGATGATAGACAATATTTATTTGCAGCCATGTGGTTCGAAGCTCCAGAATCAATGAGTAGAGTTGTGGAAGTCAAAACAGTTGCCATGAGTGCATGACCTCTCTCGGGGTGATCATTTTTCTCCTTCTTCCTTGCACCATCAAGAAGGGTTATGTTGTTTTTCTCTAAAAGAAGAGCCATCTTATCTATGGTTTTCTTAATGCATGAAATTTCAGGATGAAAGCCCTTGCTGCAATAAGAACATTTAGATTTCTCTTTGCCGTCTTTCCCTTTTTGCTTGTTTCTTGAACTGGATGGCTCATTCGATTGCTTTGTCTTCTCTCTTGGCTTGGAAGGATCAAACTTTGGCTTCTCTTTCTTTTGCTTCCCTTTGCCATTCATAGCTTTGGATCCTCCAGCAAATAAAGATTGACATTTGGATCATATGGTCCCCATTTGAATGAGTTTATCATGCTCCTTCGTTACGGATTCAATGAAGGCACTTAAGGTAGGCATTTTCCAATTTGGAATTGTGAGCTTTCCCGTATTGAAAGTTTAAACAAAAAATAAATAATATTTACCAAGTTTTGAAAGAATACATAGGATCAATTGTTTATCTTCTTTTTCCACTCCACATTTCTTTAATAACATAACCAAGCTTTTAAACTTAATAAAAAGTCATTGATGGTCTCGAAATTTTCAGGATTGAGGGCAATCAACTCATTCTCTAGCTAATAAGATCTCATATCATCCTGCTTGCCAAAGAGTGTGCCAAGTTTCTCCCATAATTCTTTCGGAGTAGTCAATCCACTAAGATGGAAAAGAAGATCCTTAGAGATGCTGAGACAAAGGAAACCATAATCTTCATCAAGCTTATTGAAATATTTTTCTGCTGATGTAGCTTCAACTTCTAGGCCCATGGTAACTCTATAGAAACCTTTAGAATGCAGCAATATCTCCATATCAACCTTCCACTGAAAATAGCTGAAAGGAGTGAGGAGATTTGATGAAGAAGTGTCCATCTTTCAAGGAGAGTGAGTGCAATAGGAAGAGAATAATAACCTGCAAATCACAAGAAAACAAGAACCATAAGGTCAAACAATCCACACTTTTCAAGTTTCTTCACACCCGACATAGGACAATCAAGCAAGCTTGAAGATCCAATGATTCGAATCTAGGAATTATGTGGAAAACTTCCGGCTTCTAGAGTGGATTGGAAGAGAATTTTTGGTACTGCATGACCAAGAGTGAATGCACATGAGAGAATGCATGTCACTGGTGCAACATTTTTGTGAGCAAATTCACTCAATCTTCATGAATAATCCCTGCAGAAAATAATTATTGTCCCTTCCATGGCTCTGATACCATGTGAAATTGAAACACAACAGATCTATTGAACAAGTAAATCAATTACAACATATGCATAAAGAATAATATGTGTAAACTATGCAAGAGAATTGCAACAATGCCCTATTGAACTCAGAAGTAGAATACAATACAATGTGCAGTCACAATGACTGAATAATTTGAATTAACCAAGGAGGTCATTCGAATATGTTGCATGGAATAGCTTGGCTCCACTAGGAGTCCTCATCATCAGATCAGTGAAGTCATCAATGCACTAGTAACTATCAACCAAGTGTCAAACTGAGTCTAAATGAGTGTGGTAACTGTAACTGGCACATGGAAGCACTAATGTAGGGAAGGAAGCTCAGTGGAGGGTGCATGGGGAGCTGACTGGAGTCAAAATAGGAATTCTAGTCTCACTGGGGGTCCAACAGAGTGTTTCGGCCAGTTAACTAGTCAATCAGTCCTTAAATCAAGGAAAGATCCACCAGTTAAGCTAACTAACTAAAGTGTAACTGAGTGGTAGGTGAGGGAGGCGCACATGTCAAGTTGGAGGCTCAATAATGGCGCATCATGGACTAGGAGGGATGGAACTAAGCAAAAAGAAGCTCCTGAGGCTAGCAAACTAGGGACTGGGTGCTAGAGGACACCTCATTGATGACTGGGTTGCATGCAAAATTGCATGATATGCATGATATGCATGATCTGCATGACTGCATGATATGCATGATATGCATGACTGCATGACTACATGATGAGAATATCCTAACAAGGAGGAAGGGGCGGATTGGCGAAGCCTAGAAGTGCGAAAGGAAGCCGACATGTATGTCGAAGGCTGGCGGAATACAGTATGGTCGAGGTATTGAAATGACCGACTACTGTCGTAGTGTCAGGAGGACATGTAGAAGTCAAGAGGAGTACTTGGAAAAAGTTTAGGGTTTCTAAGGATGTTATTGGCAGTTATTGCAAGTGGTTGAAGACATGAGAGATGTCAACATAGGAGAAGATTGTGTAACATGGCAGGGGTGCTGATAGTTGCAGGTCTGAAGGATCTGAGGAAGTAGGTAGACAGAGGAAGCGTGTCTTGGGGGTCGGAGTGGTATCGGGAACAACAATAGTAGAGTAGAAGGCTTGTGCACAGGTACAGGGAGTTCAGTTTGGTCAATAGAGGATCAAAAGAGGGGAGTTTGGGGAGAAGATTGGTAGATTGGAGAGAACACTCACATGTGTTCCGAACGTAGAGAAGATTGAGCCATAGATCAAAGTTCTGTAGTGAACTAGGAGAGGGTGATGGTCGACACACTGAGAGAGCACACATTTACTTCTGTATTGTAGTTTGGCTAATGCCGCCAATAGTTAGTTATTCCATTCCTTGCAGTTTGGATTGTAACCATTTCGGTAGAAGTAATATAAGCCAACTTCTGGCATCCAGTTTACATCTTGTTTATGTGAATGCGTGTGTTGTGTGTCTTTGTTAAGAAAGAACCTTTGTCATAAGGTGCCTTGCGTCAAGTGGTATCAGAGTGGAAGAATACTGTGAGTAGGAAGGAATCAAGTGGTATTAGAGCGGGAGAGAATCCAGTGAACAAGTGCGTTGAACAACTCTAGCTTCAGTTGGGTAGAGTTGTGCATGACTTGTTGAAGTTCGGTTGCGATTGGATGAGTGGGAGTTTCATCCGAGGTTGAAAATGGCTCATAGAGGCATTAACGTTCGAGGTGTTGGATGAAGATCACGTGGTGCATCAGTCACAGTTGATCGTGAGATGTTCGACAAGTGCATCCGAACAATGCAAACTTTGAAAAATGAAGTCGCATCGATCAAAGAAAGCCAAAGGCATGGCTGTATTCCTGATGCGTTAGACCACAACGATGAGGAGGTCGAAGAAGTGGAAGCATGAGAAGCAGTAGGGGAAGAACCAGAGGACAAACTAATACAACTTCTGATGGATATGAGAAGTCGGACAAAGATAGATGTGCATACCTACTCAGGAATTCTGGATCCAGAAGACTTGATCGACTGGTTCAGAGAGATGGAGAAATACTTTGACATCGAGCAGATCGAGGATCCTGAACGGGTTAAGACTGCATGTCTGAGATTGAAGGGTCATGCCTCATTGTGGTGGGACAATGTGCAGGATGACAGAGTCAAGAAGGGCAAGGATAAAATCAAGTATTGGGATAGGATGGTCGCCAAGCTGAAATGGAAGTTCTTGCCAAATGACTATGTGATTTCCTTGTTCCGGAAGTTGCAGAACTTTCGACAAAAAGAGATGACCGTGAAGGAGTACATGGAAGAATTCCATAGATTGTCGATAAGGTCGGGACAAATCGATGAAGGCGAAGAAGCTGTCACAAGATACGTGAACGACTTGAACTATGCCATTCAGGATGAATTGAGCATGTCGAGATTCAGAGCGGTCAGTGAAGCCTACTGGTTAGTTCTTAAGGCAGAAGAGAAACTGTCGAGGAAATCTACAACGACCAGAGGTAGGATGACTAGTCGGGCTGCGAAAACTATTTCCATGAAAGGTCAAAGTAGCGGTTATAGGAGGGAATCTATGGAAGAGAACTGATGAATGGAAGGGACATTGAAAAGGGACAAAGCGCAATAAAACCGACATGATGGTCGAGAAACACTCAGCCGAGGTGCGTATGGTCGAAGTGGTCCATCCGATAGAAAAGGAGCTAACAGACTGGCCATAATTTGTTACAAGTGTGGTGGAGTGGGACACAAGGCATATGAATTCGCATAGAACCTACGTACTACAAAGGAGTGGAAGAACAAAAACTGAAACCTGATGGTCAAGCGAACATTGGTTTGGGAAGACCAATGCGACGAGCAAGAGCTAGCACAATGAAAGGCCATCTTTCGAACCAAAGTACGAATTCGCGAATGGCGTTGCAAGACCATAGTTGATGGTGGAAGCACTGAGAATCTTGTGTCGACAGAGGTCATCGACAGGATCGGTTTGAAATGTCGAGAACATCCACACCCTTACAAGATCTCATGGTTACAGAAAG
Organism: Larix kaempferi; assembly: GCA_027924585.1. NCBI lineage: Eukaryota > Viridiplantae > Streptophyta > Pinopsida > Pinales > Pinaceae > Larix > Larix kaempferi. Next base: position 3,569,708 of record BSBM01000358.1, on the reverse strand, counting down.
GACATCATGTGAAGGTGACTAGACAGTTCCTGATTAATTTCAGAGTTGAAGGATTTGAAGACAGTGTACTGTGCGACATAATCCTAATAGACGTGTGCCATCTGTTGTTAGGAAGACCATCGAAATATGATCGAAAAATGATCTATGATGGTCGAGCCAACATAGTCATAGTGTGGAAAAATGGCATGAAGAGGACTCTTAAGCCGAAGCTGGAGAAGCAAGCCGACGGTAAGTAGGGTGATAGCAACTTTTGGGAGAAGCGAGTGCTGATGTGTTCAGGGAAAGAATTACTCGCGGAAGAGGAAAACTAGTGAGGATGTTTTTCTATCATTCCAAAGGGACCATGTGTCAAGAGGACGACAATGGAGAAGATTCTGGTTGAAGTTGGAAAGATGCTAGACGAGTTTCGAAGCATAGTAGTCGACGAGACACTGATGGGATTGGCACCGATGAGAAGCATAGACCATCAGATTGAATTGATTCCAGGGTCGAGTCTGCCAAATAAAGCACCACATAGGATGAGTCTGATAGAAGGTCAAGAACTGAATCAAGCAGTCCAGGAGTTGTTGGACAGGGGATTGATCAGAGTAAGTCTGACTCCATGTGCGGTACTAGCAGTAATAATGCTGAATAAAGGTGAAGAATGGAGGATGTGTACAAACTCTAGAGTCATCAACAAGATCACGATTAAGTACCATTTTCCATTGCCGAGGATGGATGACTTGATGGATTGCTTGAGTGGAGTGAAGTACTTCACGAGGATAGACCTAAAAGGCGGTTATATCACCAGATTTGGGTTAGAGAAGGAGATGAATGGAAGACAACGTTCAAGATGAAGGAAGGGCTATACGAGAGGTTAGCCATGCCATTCAGATTGACTAATGCACCCAGTACATTCATGCGGTTGATGAATGAATACTGAAACCATTCTTGGGTAAGTTCGTCGTAGTGTACCTAGACGATATCCTGATATTTAGTTGAACCAAGACAGTGCACTTGGGGCACATTTGACAGGTATTGCAGAAGTTGCAAGAAGAGAAGTTGATGGTGAACCTGCAAAAGTGTTTCTTCATGAAGGAAGAATTGGTGTACTTGGGATTTGTAATTTCAGGTAAAGGGTTGGTGACAGGGTAATTTTTAGAGGCAAAATTTAGGCAATTGGATATTTTTGGGGGGTTTTTTCAAAAAATAAATTCGCTATTTGGTTATTTTTAGTCTCTAATATCGCCTATATTTACATAAAATATGTTTTTTTATCATAATATTCACCAAAATTTACACGTTATAGTAGTAAATTGTAGGTTTCATATTTAATATTCGCCTACCTATCTATATGTATGTTTTTTCCAATCCAAAATAATCGCTTAGAATACTATATTTAAATGTAATATTAGAATCCTTAAAAAATACCCTGGTTGGTGATGGACCCAGAAAAGGTGAAGGCAATATTGGATTGGCCGAAACCGACAAGTACGACTAGAGTAAGAAGTTTCCATGGAATTGCAAATTTCTACATGCAGTTCATTCAGGGATTTAGTCAGATTGGTGCACCTTTGACATGAGAGTGCATGAGAAAAGGGGAATTCAAGTGGATGGAAGCAACCCAGCGAGCCTTCGACAAGTTGAAGGAAAAGGTCACTGAGAGCCTAGTGTTAGTGCTCCCATATTTCGACAATGTTTTCCAGGTTGATTGCGACACAAGTGGAATGGAAATTGGCGTAGTGTTGAGCCAGGAGGGCCGACCAATTGCATTCTTCAGTGAGAAGTTGGATGATGCGAAGCAGAAATATTCAGTCTATGACCAGGAATTTTATGCTATTGTCTAAGCATTGAAGAAGTGGAGGCATTATTTGTTGCCCAAGGAATTTTTGTTATACACAGACCACAAAACATTGAGGTATTTGAACACTCAGTCGATGTTGAATTAGTGGCACATGAAATGGGTTGAATTCTTGTAGGGATATACTTTCATGTTGCGACATAAGTAGGGTAAGTCAAACAAGGTTGATGACGTGCAGAGTCGAAGAGTTGCATTGCTGAACACGACGATAGTTCAGGCAACGAGAGTAGAGTTGGTAAAGGCAGAGTATGCGACCGACGAGGATTTTGCGAAAGCGTGGGAGGCTTGTTGTGAACCATGGAGTGTGGACAGGACTCCATACTTGGATTATTTTATCCAATAGGGATACCTTTTCAAGGGACAACAATTATGTATTCCCAGAGGATCCATAAGGGAGAACCTAATCCGAGAATTGCATAGCGGTGGATTAGTAGGTCATTTTGGCATCGACAATACCAGGGCATTGGTCGAAGAGAAGTATTATTGGCCAGGAATGATGATAGACGTCGAAAAGTGGGTTCGACAATGTAGAGATTGCTAGTTGGAAAAAGGGAGAAGTCAGAATAATGGTTGTATACACCATTACCTGTACTGGATACCCCATGGGAGCACATGAGCATGGATTTTGTGCTAGGATTTTTGAAGACGCGGCAAGGGAGCGTCTCAATCTTTGTTGTAGTTGACAGATTTTAAAAAATAGAACACTTTATTCCGTGTTGGAAGACAAGTGATGCCATAGGAATTGCTGTACTATTCTTTAAGGAAGTAGTCAGATTGCATGGGTTACGAAAGAGTATCACATTAGACAAAGATACCAAGTTTATGGGACATTTCTGGATAACCCTATGGAAGAAACTGGACACGAGGTTGCAGTTTAGCTCGACATATCATCCGTAGACAGACGGACAAACCGAGGTGGTAAATAAAAGTTTGGGAAACCTTCTAAGGTGTTTGATGACTGACAGACCGAAGCAGTGGGAGAACATGTTGGCGCAAGCAGACTTTGCATATAACAATTCTGTGAATTGGTCCACAGGGTTGAGCCCATTCCAAATTGTTCTAGGAAGAATCCCACATGGAGTGGTGGATTTGGTCAAGTTACCGATAAAAACTAGGAAAAGCGCGGATGTAGAGTCATTCGCAGAGCATATGAAAGAAGTGCATGAAGATATGCGAAAGCACATAGAAAAGAGTAACGCGGCATACAAGTTGAGAGACGACAGGAAGAAGAGGTTATAGTCGTTCAACAAAAGGGACTTAGTCTGTGCACATTTGCGGAAGGAGAGATTTCCGATGTGAACGTATAACAAGCTGAAGCTAAAGAAGATTGGACCATGTAAGATTCTGAAAAAGATTTTAGACAACGCTTATGTGTTGGAGTTGCCAAATGACTAGATCATTTCACCAATGTTCAATGTCTCAGATCTGTACAAGTTTGAAGAAGGTTCAAGAAACAGAAGCGAAGAAGTGTCGAACATCAACTGGACAGTGCAGATTCTAGATCGACAGAAAGAAGAAATCGCAGAAGTAATAGAGGAACGCGAAGTCGGGCCTATGTGTAGTTCGTGAAAGAATGAATACTTAGTGTGATGAAAAAATGATGAGTTGCAGGAGGCGACATGGATTTCCGAAGAAGAGTGCAGGAGGTTGACGAAGTAGTCGAGTTCTTTTTCACCTGGGGAGTCTGATGCCGGAGCATCGGGGCCTAGGAAGATCAGTTGAAGTTAGTCGACATGGAGAAGGCTGACCAGAGGGATTGCCGACGACCACTGGTGCGGGAGAAAAGATTGGCTGTTGAAGTCAATAAGTCGAGCAGGAGCAGTCGATACACATATCAACAGAAGGTGTGGAAGGTCAAGAGTTGACATGTCAAGGGTTGACAAATGACAGGTTAGCAACAAGGATGTCGAGGGTCGACATGTTGTCAAACCGCGACTTTGATAAGTTTGGGCATGAGCTAAGAGAGGAGGAAGGGACGAATTGGAGAAGCCTAGAAGCATGAAAGGAAGCCGACAGGTATGTTGAAGGCTGACAGAATACAGTATGGTCAAGGAAGTGAAATGACTGATTACTATATCAGTGTCAAGAGGATGCATAGAATTCAAGAGGAGTACTTGGCAACAGTTTGGGGTTGCTAAGGAAGTTATTGGAAATTATTGCAGGTGGTTGAAGACATGACAGATGTCAACATAGGCAGAGATTGTGCAGCACGGCAGGGGCACTGACAGTTGCAGGTCTGCAAGATCTGAGGAAGTCAACAGATAGAAGAAGCGTGTCTCAGGGGTCAGAGTGGTCTCGGGAATAGCAGCAATAGAGTAGAAGGCTTATATGTAGGCACAGGGAGTTCAGTTCGGTTAGCATAGGATCGAGAGAGGGGAGTTCGGGGAGAAGATTGGTAGATTGGAGAGAAAATTCACATGTCTTCCGAACGTAGAGAAGATCGAGCCATAGCTCAGAGTTCCGCAGTTAACTAGGAGAGGGTGGCAGTTGACACATTGAGAGAGCACACAGTTACTTCTGTATTGTAGTTTTGTTAAGGACAATAATAGTTAGTTATTTCATTCCTTGCAGTTTGCATTGTAACCGTTTCGGCAGAAGTAATATAAGCCAACTTCTGGCATCTAGTTTACATCTTGTTTTTGTGAACGCATGTGTTGTGTGTCTTTGTTAAGCAAGAACCTTTGTCATAAGGTGCTTTGCGTTAGAAAAAATACTATTTTAAAAATAATATATTAAATTGAATGTAAAGAAAATTGAATCTTGTGAAAAGGGTGCAATACCAATTATTCATATTTAATGTTATTATATTATAAATAAGACATCGTAAGGAAGAAAATGAAATAATTAAAAAAATACATCTTAATTTTAAAAATGACAAGAAGCATGATAAATTGATGGATGTTGAAAAGGTAGTTCTTTAGAATTGAAATTTTCATTATTCTCATATCTACTTGAGGAAGGAGTACAGAAACTCTAATTTTATTTTTGCATACCAACCTTTTTTATACATAGTCATTCTCCATGTTTCATATTCTATGAACACATTCATTAACTTTATACTAGTGTAAATTCTTTGATTTGATTTGCATAGCCAAAGTTAACAAGTACAATAGTTAAAATTTTTTTTTATGCGAATAAGCTAAGTTAATTTAATTTTCACGTTATGTAATGAACTATTTTTGCACTAAGAGTAGCTAGGTGCTTTACAAGAACGTGTAATGTGTATGTTATGTAACATGTAGTTTCCATTAAAAATGAAATAAAAATTCAAGTGATGTTGACTTATAAAAAAATTAATCTATATTTATTTTATTTTAAACTTAGATATATCAAGCACCAAGAGAGATCAAATATATTAAGGTTTTTTTTTTTAATCTGTAAAATTTTAAGATAAACAAAAATTACACCTCAAGAAATTGGATCCCTCTCGATACTTATTGATCTAGGCTTAAGATGGATATATACATCATAATGATTTATAAATTTGTGGTTAATATATAATTGTAATTTATGAATTTTTTATTTATTTATTTTAATGAAAATTTTGTATTTATATTTTTACAGAATTTATTTATGTATTTTAATTATAAGATTTAAATTAGATATACTCTGTGTAAACTTATAAATATATATAGAAAAACTTTGTAATGGTATTTTTATTAAAATCATTTAGGTATATGTCAGTTATTATATTAAAAGTTGTATGGAGAAAATATTATCACTTTACTTAATAAAAGGTTAGAAAATATATATAATCAAACAAAATTAGATGTATACTTAAACAACACACATTCAGACTATTAAGAATCCAACAATCAGGTGGCTCTGTGAACAACGTAGCCATTAATTTTTCTTTACATGGACAAATGTTTGGAGATCTAAAACCCCTTCTCCAAATCAACCAAAACTAGTGTTGGGCTCACTCATCGAGTTAAAGTTCGGTCAATAAAAAAAGTTGAAAGCCATCTATAAATCCCAAAAATCCAACGATAATATTGTATCCACATTTTGTATCAAGGGTGTATCTACTAATTACGGTATACACAAGTCGAAGAAAAGTGCTCTATGAGAAGTGGAGCATAGACCAATGTAAGTATATTTTATATTAAAAATGAGTAAAAAATAAACTTATTTTATTTAATTGTTAATGTTTTAGTGTTAATGTAAAATCAATGTTATTTTTTAATTTAATAGTGATATTAAATATATATGGTTTTTTCTTAAGGTTAAAATTTTTATTGTTTAAAAAACTTGTTACAACATTAACAAAATAGGCCTACCGAGAAGGAGAGCACTTATAAAACCTGAGTTTATCAAAGTTGGTATCGTATGTCTGAGACATACTATAAAAACTGCCTAGTAGATTAAGAAATTGTTGATCATTACTAAGATAATAGTGAACAACAGGTATTGGCTATGGAGGAGCAACTTCATACTTCTACCCTATAGTTTCCTTGATAATTTAATCCACGTTGTTGTTCATCTCATCCATTTGCGGTAGGAGTTCATTACTCTTCTCTTTTGTATCCAATTTTTTTTTTCCCAACAGGGATTTGACAGTCTAATGCAATGGCAAGGTTCTAAAGTATTCGGTGTCTTTTGAATGAGTATGTCTTGAATCAGTAACCTATGGTTGTATCTCTTTATCAATTTCCTCAGGCTTAGTTAAATCATGTTCCCCCTTCACCCTCGTCTCTTCTCGAGCAATTTGAGCTGAAATTTATGGAGGGATCTCTTGATAATATTGCTCTTATGCCTCCTTATCCTTAATTTAAGCCCGATTTGGACCTCTACTACTGCTACCACTTTGAGCTTGCATGACCCTACCTCATTTCTCCATTAAAATTGATACCATTTCCCAAAACAAGGAGGTCATGTCTCCTACGAGTTACTTCCCATTGTGCTCATTGAATCTCACCCTCAGAACCCAAAAATATCCCAGGTCGATTCGCTCGACATTTCTAGGTAGAGAAGCACCCTCCAGTTCCAAGAGGATATGCCCTTGCTTGATAATGATCGGACAACAACCCAATTGGCGAAGGCGAGGACTAGAAAAAATGTTGGCGTTACCCCCTCAATTTGTTGAATGTGAATTAATAATCAGACTCAAATTAAATTGCACAGAAGAACTCTGACCAAAGTGGCTAGAGGACTTTCAAGGTTGGTTAAGATGATCATCATATGAGTCCACCAACTTATCCACCAAGGGGAGCAAGCTCTTATACATGGTTAAATTTAATCAAAGACAAAAAAAGAAGAGTGTGGAAAAAGAGTTCGAACCTAGGCTTCCATTGAGACAACATATATATTTATATATTCTTAGAGAGTATTAACTTGTGTTCTTAACACACACACACACTGTAACGACTCCAAATTTCATAAAAATTAAATTTTTTGTGCATAGTGTAACTGACTGTAAAATCCAGATTTATACTTAAGGGATACTTCTTATTTTGGCAACTGCATAAATGTATATCATATTTATTGATTCTATTTGTTTATTTATGATGTCGACATACATTTAATACATCCTTAAGCCATTGATTATGACTATGGATCTATTTTACTGTATTGAGTGTACTTGTAGCGTCGTCAATATATACTTTGTCGTATAATAATCCTTGCGTTCTTTTATCATGGATTAAGTGACATTTAATTTCTTACTGCATTAGTGTTGTTATTCTATTTGTCGGAAAATAAACATCATGCGTCTTAAATCTAACATCTATTATCATTATCGCAGTACGATTTCTTAATTTTTCAATGTTAATTGCTGATTATCTTCTTCTTGTTTGAAAGGGGTACTTGTGATGACCTGAGGCTTACTTAGCTTTTATCAAGCTAATGCATGTCGATAAATTTTGTCCAGATTTACAGGTAAAGATTCTCAGTCAAAAGACTGACTAATACTTTAATAATTCTAAGTACATGGGTTATATGCTAACCTAGCTTATAGTTTCCAAGCATGATATTTCTACGCTAATCCTAATTTAACACTATAGGCTTGGATTACCAACTCCAAAAGTGGTCGTGGCTAAGGTGATAACTTGTAAATGTTTGAAGAATTACCAACAACTAAAAATACTAAGGGCGCATCTACATAACTTAACCAACAACCATGGAGAAGGTGGTTCATGTTAGCAACAATACTCCATGGTAATATTTCAGAGGTTATTGCATTCATAAACTATGGAAAGTGGGTAAGAATTTGTATTAAGGTGGTTGGTAGCTGTTTGTATTAAATGTGGCCATGTGACTACTGCCCACTTGGATCCTCGAGGGTTGAACCCTAAACTCTAACATTGGAAAGGGTTAGTAATGCTGGTCAATTGGTTTGTTGGCTCATTGGAGAGCCAAGCTCCTGGAGCTCTCGGCCGCCATGGTTGAACCATAATGTGTGCAGAGATTTAATTCTACAGTTGTAAAGATGCTACTGCTTAGTTGGAGATGGATATCATGATGATGGTGATGGCCACTCTTTTTGAAGGTAAAATTTTGCTTGCTCATATGTCTAACTTACCAGTTTCCTTTTATACTGTATGCAAAGTTATGGACCTAACTATTATTTTGTTGTAGTGACAGGGTTTCTGAAACCTTGATGGCTGTAACGAAGGTGTGGTTGCATGTGAATGGAAGTTGTCATCTTAGGTAAGCCTCGGGCCGTCCACAGAACATCACCTCTGTTACGAAGATGTGTATACCGCCAGCATTGGTTTACAATAGTGTTTTGGCTTGTTCTTTTAAGCCGTAAGGCATTTCTAGCAGTGATGTAAAGGTTGATATGGCTACATGCCAAATTTGGGTCTTTTCGCTCAGCAAAAGGATTGCATACTTACACTGGTTTATGGTTATTTAATGGGAGCCATTCGTCCAACCCTGAGCAGTATTACTGCGTTGTAATTTTCTTATTAACCTTTTGCTTCTGTTTAGTAGTTCGGCGATGAAATGATACAAGTTATAATTATTTTTTTTGGGAAACAATTTATCGTGTGCTGTTTTGGCCATTCGACATTTATATCTCTGTCAAGATTGTTGTTCTTGGTTCTTTGTTATTGTAACTTTTTTCTGTTTACAAATTTTGAATGCGTAACTATTTGGGCTTAAACCCTGCTATGAAATTTTGTATTTTATTAAATGATACACTGTCACTGTTTCTGTGTGTAATGATATTTGATTTATAGAGAATACCATGTCCAACCTGATTCATACCCTATTGAATACGATACCTCGGCATTCATCCAAGACTGTAATTTTATTTACAATGTTACTGTATTTAATTAAGAACTTATTATTTGGTATCCCTAGGCACACCCGTGCTCTGTGTAAAGATAGTGTGTATATAATTTTTAATTAGGTTTTGACCTATGTAGTTGGCAGTGAAGCCTTCATGCGTTTTGAACCCTTGACCTATGTTAAAATGTTCTTACCAAAGTTTTGTTTGAACATGCGAAAGCTTGGTTTGAGGGATTCAATCCCGTTATGTATTTGGTTGTAATGTTAAAGTATTTGTTTAGGGCAGTGCCCTCACTGTGGATGCATTTTTGATAAAAATATTTCATTTAAGGTGTAAAGCCATTACGACTCTGTTTTCTCTTGATAAGGTGACTTGGTATTCGATTATAGTTTGATTTATGTCAATGTTTCCAGCGTTCGGAAGTTTAGGGTTTATACTGATTATTAAAATTTGTAACAAGGGATTCGACCTTTAAGTTAAATGCTGAGGCTGTGTATAAGAAAAGTGAAACATTTATCTTATCTGGGAAAACCCGATTGTAAAGTTATAATATATATATATATATATGTATGGGTAATGTGGATTATTACAGTTCCTTGACTATATGAGTTATTTTCATTTGAAGACTAGGCATCATTTAAATTGTTGGTAACTCTGTAAAACATTAATGTTACTTAGAAAATGGTACTGTTTATTTTTTTTTAAATGGGCGTTAACCTAGTTGTGTATAATATGTGATGGTTTCGCTATCTTTTTCTGGTTATTAATTTGAATAGTACTAAAAGCTATTATGCATCTTGTAGGGCACAAATATTTATTTAATTATGATGTGTAGAGTTATTCTAACACCTGAATACAGTAATAGTAATTATTGTATATAAGTATTGTATACAAGTTTTAAAGTAGGTATACTATTTAAATTATGTTTATTACTGATATCATCTACAGCTACGCATTTAGGACCAACATAAATTATCTATGGGTACAGTGACATTCTACAGGCATAAACGTCTATTTTGATATATTATAAAGAACATCTTCCTACTTAAAATATTCAGATAATTTCTAATCTATTATCTAATCATCTTCCTGTATTAGACTACATCACTTTCAAGTGAAAGGAAAAATATAGGAAATAATTTATTCTATATTCAATTTCGATACTTACAAACTTCTATACATAAATTTAAATATCAATTCTAAAATCAATCATTTTAACAACTAATACATATTTAAGACACATTAAAAATCATTAACTTTAACTACAGACTCTTTCAGAAATAAACCGAGAAAGTCTAGAAGTAATAATACAAAACAAAGTAGAACCTGTTTAAACTGTGTAGGTGGACAAACACCCAAAGAAGACCGTTCCTCCCAACTGTCTCCTGAAAGCAGCTAAGATTACTTTCTTTAGGACCCCCGAGCTTGTTCACTGAACCACTAGGACGAAGATACTGTGTAGAAGCATGTAACAATCTCTTTGTATCATAGCAATCATGAATACTTGCACACAAATACTCTTTGCAACTTAGCAGAATAAAACAGTCTCACCCTGCAACTCATTAGTTAGCATTCCCCTCATTGAATCTCTTGTGTGCTAAACATAGCAGTTTCCAGCAAATCACAAGGAAAAACTAGTGATCCTCCTGCCCAATTCGATGGATGTAAGTCTTCCTAGGTCTTTGGGTCATTTTATCATTTAATCAGCCACCTGCTCAGTTCCACCTTCCTTGGGCAACATGACCACATTTTTATGGAAGTTTCCTCCTGCAACAGCTAGTAAGTGCCACTTGTCAATTGCTTTCTACACCAATTTCATTCCTCATAGTGGATCAGTGAACATTCTTCAACAATCCTATTTGGATGAATGTCTCCTATTTTATTTTATTAAATAATAATAATATTCATTTACAGTCATCCTTGACCATCCTTGATCAATAACATAAAACTTTACAATAACTTTTATTGTAATATTTTCCAGAACATAAAATATTTCAGGTTCTAAGTAGGTTACGCACACACACATATATAAACTCATTGATCATACCTACACATACAACTTTTTGTTAATACATAAAATCTAAAAAAACTGCTACACATTTAATATCTTTAATATCAAATACATATTCAATATCTCCAATATCCAATACATAATAACCCATTACACATTTAAACTTGAATGGTATTACTTTACTCACATTATTATGCATTATAAATATTAATGTATTTTCTTAAATTAAATTAAATTACATTACATGTAACAACAAACTTTGGCCACATCTTTATTACATTAAATTTTAGTCATTATTTTTAGTAAAATAATATTAAATAAAAATAAATTAATAAGAGTTCCTTATATTATAGAGGGAGATATTTGTTGGAAACTCTTTAAATTTGATGGAGGAAAGTAATATAAGGGGAATTTGATTCAATAGATTTTGATATAATTTTTGGTTAAATTTTAATTTTTAATTTTTTAAATTTTAAATTTTATTAAAAATATATTTAACATTTTAAAATATTTTTATTGTATTTGGATTGTTCAATATCAATAATTTTTTCATTAAAATATATATATATATATATATTTGATATTCACCTCAAATAAAACAGTACAAAGCATAGGAAAAACAACCTAATAATATCTTGATGGTTCAAAATAGTCACATATCAACCCTTCTACTGAACCTTTCAAAACCTGGAAACTTACTTCTCGTGAATATTCCACCAAATAGACCCAAAGTTTACAAACAATAAATAAAACCAAGAAATCCACAATTACATCATAAAGATATTTTAAATCCATTGTCAATCAAGGAATTTTTTATAAATTCCTCCCACATTATAATACCTTCATCACCTAACAATATGCTAATTAAATTTAGATAAAAAAAAATTAAAAAATAACAAATAACTAATCAAAACCACTTTATTCTCTTTTTTTCTATCTAAATTATTTAAACTACTCTGTTCTCTTTTTTACTACTAAATTTTAATTATCAACCAAAGATCCAAATTATAATTATTTAATAAATTTCAAGATTTCGAGTAGATTGAGGATCTTCCCCGCCTGTGGAAATATCTGGAACTTTTTAAAAGTAAAACCATGAGGACACAAAGATACCATTTTGAATAATATTTATACGACTCCACTATGTAGCAATACTATTTTGAATAATATTTATGACTCTACTTTGTAGCAACTCTCATTCAGACCGTTCCAAAGAAAACAAAGTATTTTTTTAGATTTATTGATTTTTTTAAGTACTCCCAGTTTTAAAGTCTTTATCCTTTGTTTTTCTTTCTATTTTTATTTACTTTTTCTTATTTTTAGTCATACTATTTAAATCCTTTTATTTTTATATTTTGTTTGAACATTGGCTTATAATTATTAAATCTTCTTTTCAGTCTACAAATGTATCCTTTAACATTATTTCTAATCTTTGTTATAAAGATTTACACATATTTTGTGGGTTAGTGTGACTTGATGTATTCCAGTAGAGTAATCAATGGACCTTACACATACAGGTGTTGCTGGAATGATGAATCATTGAAGTTTGTGGTCCGACCCCTGTCTACATTTATTCATGAGTTTTAATGAAATATTTCCCCAAGATATGAGTTAGGGAAGATGGAACATCTGTCAAGCTCATAATTCCACAACATATGCTTTGAAATCAGAAGACTAGCCACCCTAATTTCACGATTTCGTTGCCATAGAAGGATCGAGTGTAACATCCCGTAAAAATACCAAAATTTAAAAAATTTAAAAATAGCAATAATTATCAAAGTTGTTAATGCGGAAAATATAAAATAATTAAATTTCTTACATAGGATTATCATTACACAGTTAATATATGAATGGTATACTGACTAGTACTTGTGCTATGAACTTAGCATTATAGTGTATAACGTCGCCACTTAAACTATACCTATGGTATTACTTTTATCATTAGATTTTGCAATACAAAGCTATTTGTGTGAAATATATAATGAATATAGTGTTTATGCTAGTAATTAGCATTATAATTTGCTTGAGAACTATTCTTATAGTCCTACTCTTTTCAATTGATTACAATATAAAGCTAATATGTGAACCATATCATGTACATAGTATCTATGCTAGCATTACGCATAAATAATAAAATCGTAACTAAATCTATGGTCTATATTGATCAAATGATTAATAATTTATATGACTAATTTATGAGACATATATATTTATCCTATATGACTATACCTGAACCATAGAGTGAAAAGTAAATATTGTAAAGTGACTATGTGTTCACACAAAACATTTGGCATATAATCCAATGTTACAATACATAACAATAAACTATAGAGATTATTATGAAATACGATCCATGAATCTAACATACAAATATTTCGATGTTGACAGGATATTAAAGTTTGTACTTTGCATGCCTTCCAAGCTGGCGTTGACAGGCCTAGCATTAACGTCGTTCCATGTTTGAGTGATGTGGAAGCCCAGTTGTAAGGTCTTCAGGTGGTTTGTGTTTGTAATGAGCATCACAATAAGCTGAGCCGTGCCATGCACTGGCTCTCGATCTGCTTATTTGGAAATTGGTAGATGAAGTAATCAATGCAATATTGATTTCAATTGTTGCTCGAATATCAACGTGCCTTAACTGGCAGATATCCCACCGTTGATCTTTGCAAGATCTGGCGCTATGAATGAAACCTTATCCACGCATTGGTAAGTAATGGAAAAATGGTTTTCTGGCATTCATTGTTGCGTTTAGTGGTAAGGTTGCAGAGCCGACTGTTTGCTGCAATGTAGGGTTTTAGAGTTTGATGAGAGGAGGACTCCTTCCTCGGTTTCTAACCTTGGACCTGTGAGGGATAGTTTTAATAGTTGCAAGTTTACACTCTTGTACCATGGTGCTACGATACAGTCATGGAAGTTGTGTATGGTCCTTTTGTTAGTTGTTGAATGTGATAGTTTGAACTGGGGTTCGATCCTCCAGTTGGTGAAATGGTCTTTTGTGTTTAGCTCGTGGTTGCCGTCAAAAGCCATCAAGCTTCGTCGTTTTTGCTAGTGTGGTGTGCCAATGTTCAGAGCTTCATTTCTAATGGTAAGTACTCATGATAATGAATGTATAACTGTGTTATTTGCTTTTATATTTGCAATTCTTGTTTTGTAACCCTTTCAACTATACCTTGGTAGGTACCCACTTCGTAGGAGGTTGCTATGCAAGGGGTTTGGAATGGAAAAGATGAATCCACTTCCTAGTAAGCTCCGGTGGTTCTCGAAACCTTGTGGTTGCCTTTGGGCATGGTTTTGATGGTGATTACTGTGTGCCGAGATATGGAACTATTTGACCTTGTTTTGGTGATGGCCGAGTGTGAAGTTTTAATGTCTTGTTTTGATAGATGCTATATAGAGGATAACCTTCGGTTATTTAAGTTGCTATTTGGCTCTTTGATGCCTGGCTGTGTCATTTGATAAGAAATTCGCACTCGTGCTTGTGCTACTAAAAGTTAAGGGTAAAACTCTGTGTAGTTTGTGGATCTTGACCTCGTTTTAATGTTTTGGTTGATAAGGGGTAAACCTCTGTGTAATGTTGGAACCTTAATAGGTTCGATATGTAAACCCTGTTATTTATAAATGTTGAATACGTAACAAAGAACCGAGGGTTCACTTGCTCTTCTAAAACAGTGGCTCGTTTGTAAAGAAGTGTTTTGTTTTGATGTAATGGTTGAAGGGTTATTTATATAACTGTTAAGTGGTGCCGAACAACTATAGTTGTCTCTGGCCGAGACTTATGGTTTGCATAACTGTAGATAGTTGATTCCTGTACTTCGTTATCGTTGTTAATAATTATGTTTTTGGAATCGTGATGAGATAGTTCGGCTGTTAAGTGTTTTTTGAAGGGCTATGCCACAATGTTCGATTTTGTTTCACTAATGAAAACCTACCTGTAGCTTTCATTTTCTATCTGGCTTGTACTGAGCCTTTGTACTTAATGCTTAACCTGTGTATCAAATGGTTTCGATGTTGTGTATGTGTTCTTGCTAGGGTTGTGAGCTATCGTTAGACATTGATACTGAATCGTGCTTTCTTCTAAGTGATGCTTATTTTCTGGTAGTAGTATTTATATGCTTAAAAGATAGTATGGTTATATGAAATAGTAGTTAGGGTTTGGAAATCTATAACTGTCATAATCTAAGAAAAGAAATGTCTAAAGTTTGCCATGAATGGCTTGAGAAGAAATTTATGAACTGTGTAAACAGAAACTAGGGTCTGTGACATCTTAGGGTTTGATGCTACTATGTAGGTATTTGTATTTCATAGTTGAAATCAAATGTGATAGATTTTGGAATAAATAAAGTGTGTGTACTTATAACAATTTTGTATAGAACATAGTTTTTGCAGCTGCTATATTTCTTAGAATGCAAGTACTTGAAAATATAAAATTTATGATATATAAATGCATATGATTACTATCTGAAATAGATAGAGTTGAAAAGAAAAGTATAGAACTGTGCAGAAACAAAATGTGTTTTTATTTAAGAATGAGATGAAAGCTAAGCAGTTGTTTATACTATACTGTATTATATCCTGCGTTTAAACATAAGACATAATTTAACAAGAACACTAATGTATTCATCTTTTCAATCAATGGCATTATGCCTATCTCTCATCTTTCTTAATTTACTTCTCTATACTAGAGTACGATGCAGAAAACAACATGGGCGAAAATATAGAGATGGTTATCGATTCAATCATTTCATAAAAAATTTCATTTAGAATCATACTTAGATTAGAAAATAAAATTGTTTCTTCTATATGACTGTAATTAATAATTCTATTATGTAGAAACATTTAACCATAAACAAAAGTAAGAACAGTAAAACCTGGTTGACTGTAGGAGAAACAAATAGCCCAAGGAACCTGTTCCACCCAACCTATTCCTGAGGATAGCCAAGTTACTTTCCTTAGGACCCCCTAGCCTGTTCACTGAACCACCAGGAGGAAGATTCTATAGAAGCCTTAGTACATCAACTTGTAGTAGAATATAGATTTTCCAGTCATAAAGAATCAGCAATCAAAGAGACCTGCACCAGCACCTTTGGTTTTCCTTCTCAGTATAACAAGCATACTCACAGTTGCACTCTCACATAGCCTCCCTATTCGAATCACTCAGTGATCACGTGATGCACTTGAGGAATATTTCTACATAAAATATTTTAGGGGGGATCACTGCCCAATTCGAATTGCCTTATCTAGGCTGCCTAGGCCTTTTAGTGGTTAACTGGTCATTAATGAGCTTCCTGCTCTCTTCCACTCACTTGGGGGATAATGCCACAAATTTAGGGGTAGTTGTCCCATAACCAATAGCTAGTGGTGCAGTGCAAATGCTGCCATCTGTCCCATACCTTCTAACAGCTTTCATTCCTCCTAGTGTGTTAATGAACACTCATTTAACAGTTCCCTTCGGTGTTTGTCTCCTATTTTAATTTATTAAATAATAATAATTAGTAATTACAATCATCCTTGACCAAACTTGGTCATAATTACAAAACTTTGTAATTATAATTTAACATAAAGTATTTTGCAAATAAAATAATATTCTCAGAATTTGGGTAGGTGACATACACCCCCCCTCAAGTTTCAACATCGTCCTCAATGTTGTTTAATCACTCTCAGAGTGTTCCTAAAACAGAGTTGGGTATGTTGCCCGCATACTACTCTCCAACTCCCAGGTTGCCTCTTCCAGGCTAAGGTACTTCCATTGCACCTTTACCTACCCAATGGTGCAATTCCAGAGTAGAGTTTCCCTCCTTTCGAGGATACAGTCCAGTTCCACCTGAAAATCACCGTCTTGTCCCATCTGTACATCATTCCAATTTACAACATGAGTAGCATCATGTACATACTTATTTAAAAATGATACATGAAAAACATTATGTATCTTTAAATTTGGTGGTAGAGCCAGTTGGTATGCCACTGCTCCAACCCTTGACAATATTTTGAAAGGACCACAATACCTGGGTTCCAACTTGGAACACTTCCCAATTTTAATGAACTCTTTTTTCGGTCTTACCTTAAGAAAAACATGTTCACCAACCTAGAACTCTTTATGAGTCCTTCTAAGATCCGCTTGACTCTTTTGCCTATCTTGGGCATCTTTAAGATTTCTTTTTACATGTTTCATAGTTAGTTCTAATTCCTGCAACAATTCAGGTCCGAAAATAACTCTATTAACTAGGTCATTCCAAGAAACAGGTGTATCACATTTCCTACCATAAAGAATTTCAAAAGGGGTAAGCTTGGCTGATGCATGATAATGGTTATTATATGAAAATTCTACTAAATGCAAGTAGTCTTCCCACTTACCAGGCTGATCCTTAACATACATCCTAAGTAAGTCTTCCAATACCTGATTCACTCTTCTATCTGTCCATCCATTTGTGGATGAAATGTTGTACTGAAGTTTAAGGTTGTATTCAACCCTTTAAATAAAGACCTCTAGAAGTTTCCAGTAAACTTAGAATCATGATCTAAAATTATCACTTTTGGTATCCCATGTAATCGAAAAATTTGTTTCCTGAAGATTTCTGCTATGTCTGGAGCCTTATGAGTAGTCTTTACATGTATAAAGTGTGTTTCCTTGTTGAGTTTATCCACTACCACCATGATAGAGTCATTTTGTTTTTGATTTTTGGGTAATCCGGTAATAAAATATATGCTTATAACTTCCCATTTCCAGCTAGGTATAGGCAATGGCTACAACAGTCCAGCCGGATGTTGATGTTCAACCTTCACTTTTTGACAGTCCAAACACTTAGCTATGTACTCTGCTACTTCATCCTTCATTCTGGGCCAATAGTACTATTTACGTAGCATAGTGATGACTTTCTGATAACCTGGATGACTAGAGTAATGGATTTTGTGCATCTAATCTAAAATTAGAATTTTTACTTCTGGTATGTTAGGTACATACAATTTGTTTTTGTATAATAACAGTACATTTTCCTTTAAACTGTAATCTACCATAAAATTTTCAGAATTGTTATTTGCTGTCTTTTCTTGTAATTTTCCGTATTCTTCATCCGTTTCACTCCCTTCAAGGTTCTGATTTTCTAAATCTGTTGAGTATGTACTGATGGCTGAAATAAAATTCAACTTTGCTTTACGACTTAATGCATCAGCAACCTTGTTCTATTTCCCTTTAATATGTTGAATTTCAAAATCATATTCACTTAGAAAAGTTAACCATCTAGCTTGTCTAGTGTTCAAATTTGTCTAATCTAATAAATATTTCAGACCCATGTTATCCGTCAACAAGGTAGATTTTCTGCCAATAAGGTGGTGATGCCACATTTTTAAAGCATGAATTACTGCTAATAACTCCAAATCATAAGTAGAGTAGTTCTTCTCATGTATTTTCAGCTTTCTAGACTCATACGCAACAGCATGTCCCTCTTGTATTAGGACTCCACCGAGTCTCTCATTACATGCATCGGTGCATGCTATAAAATTGTTACTAGGATCTGCTATCCTCAGAATAGGTGCTATAGTTAGTAATTCCTTTAGCTTTTTAAAACTGTCTAAACATTTCTGATCCCACACAAATTTCTTCCCTTTCCTCTGTAAGGAGGTTATGGGCTTTGCAATATTTGAAAAACCCTCTATAAATTTTCTGTAATATCTAGTAATTCCCATAAATGATCGTACATCTAACACATCCTTAGGAACCGACCAATCATTAATGGATTTTATCTTATCGGGGTCAACCGAAATTCCTTCCTTGGAAATTATGTGTCCTAAATACTAAATTTTATCCTTGTGAAAGTCACACTTACTAAACTTAGCGTATAGTTAATGATCTCTCAGAACTTGCAAAATAATACACAGATGTTCGTCATACTCTTCTTTGCTTTTAGAATACACTAAAATGTCGTCTATGAACATAATAGAAAATTTATCTAAGTATTTGTGCATAATATTGTTCATTAAACACATAAATATAGCTAGAGCATTAGTCAATCCAAATGGCATGACTACAAACTCATAATGTCCCTATCGAGTTCTAAAGGCTATTTTGAAAATATCCTCATCCTTCACACGAACTTGATGATATCCTAACCTTAAATCAATCTTTGAAAATATCGTTTCTCCATGCAGTTGATCAAATAGATCGTCTATACGGGGCAATAGATATCGATTCTTGATTTTCATCTTATTCAGTTGGCGATAATCTATACAAAGCCTTAGGGTGCCATCTTTCTTCTTAACAAATATAACAGGTGATCCCGAAGGAGACACTCTAGGTCTTATATAGTTTTTATCAATCAATTCCTTCAACTGTGATTTCAACTCATTTAATTCCAGTATATTCATCCTATATGGAGCTTTAAAATTTGGTACCGCTCCTGGGATTAACTCGATGGTAAAATCTAGATTTCTTTTAGGAGGTAATCCCGGAATCTCCTCAGGAAAAACATCTTTGAAATCTTCTAGGATAGGTATGTTTTCTAGTTTCAGTTTGTCCTCTTTAATAATAAACTCATCATTCACTACATTTACTGCAAACATTTGACATCCTTTTCTAACTGCTCTCTTTACTTGCATACCTGGAATCTGTCTAAGTGATGTCTTTCTTGGAATCCCTTTTACTTCTACTATTTTTTCTACATCATTTAAACATATAAAACACTTCTCATAACAATTCATAATGACATGATGGGCTTCTAACCAGTCCATTCCGATTAAGATATCATAGGATCCTAAAGGTAAAACATTCGACTTGGTTTGTGTCTTTAACTAATTCATGGATAAAGCACAACTTTCAATAAAATCAGATACTTTCCTTTTTGTTCATGTTGCTAGTCTAACTAACCAGGATTTACTGATTTTTTATGTTTTCAATTTAAAACTTTCTACAATATCTGGTGATATATAACTTAAGCTAGCACCTGGATCAATCAAAATAGTAACATGATGGTTTTGTAGCATACCTTCAATCTCTACCATAGAGACTTGATGATCTACTTGCATGTTGTCTAGTGCTGCATTAATTCTGGGCATCTCCCTTGCCAAGTCTCCAACAATAGGTTCAGTCTGTATGGAATGAATATTGTTAGCTTTTCGCTTCCTCTTGGGGCATTCTGATGCATAATGAGGACCTTAACACTCAAAACATTTGATAGGTGCATTTTGGTCATTAGTTCTGGTAGCATTGGGAGTATTTCTAGGAGCTGTAAAATTCTACTGTTGATTATTTCTGGGATTATTTCCTTAAAAATTCCGATTCTGAAATTTTTTCTTTTGGAAACCAGAATTTTCACTAAACCTGAAATTTTTCTTTTTCAGCTCAAAATTGTTGGGTTTATGACTTTTCCAGTTTGATATCCCTTCTCTTTTCCGATTAGTGTCATAAAAGAAAGTTGCTTTCCTCATGGCCTCTTCTAAGGTCTTTGGATTGTCATACTCGATTCTGTCATTGATGTTTAAAGGTAGACAACTTGGGTATCTTTGGATCTTCGATTTTTCTTCCATGAGGTATGGCACATATCTCAACAAATTTAGAAATTTATTGTTCATCTATTTCATATTCATAGTTCCCAGCGTTAAATCATAGAATTCTTTTGATTTTTCTTCATAGTATTATTCAGATAAGAACTTCTTCTTGAAGTATCTTTTAAAAGTGCTCTAATTCACATCCTTGTCTTTGATGCCCTTCACTCTTTTGATGTCCTGCCACCAAATATCTACCTTCCCAATCAAGTTGTATATTGCCATCTTTGCCTTCAATGATTCAGAATAATCATAAATTTGGAAGTACTTCTTCATGCCAGACAGCCATGCTTCTGCTGTCTCTCTCTTTTCAGTTTCGCCATTGAAGGTTGGGGGTTTGATTTTCTTGAACTCCCCAGAAATCTTTTCATATTGTTTGTGACTTTTCTTTTAGGTTTGTAGTCTCCTTCGCTGCTATCACTTGAATACTTTCGTTTCTTTTTGCATTTTTCATGGGAAGCTTCTGATGATGTTGAAATGTTGTTCGCATCATCAGTTTTCATTTTCTTACCCCTGTCTCGATGAGGTAAATCTTCAATCTTGGAGGTATTTTCAATTTCTCTATCTTGTTTGTCAGTTGGGCATTGTTCAAACAATACTTGATTAAGTTCCTCTTGTTCCTTTAGAATTTTCTCATTGTCTTGTTTTACAGATCTGATTTCTGCTTTTAACTCTTGAAATGTACGTAACAATTCTGATGAATTATCATTTAATTCGCCATGGACTTCTTCTTCATAATGCTGTCCCGTCCTATGACTATTGGGTTGAAATCTATCTTCTAAATGTTTAGTTGATCCTTCCATACCTATAACTTAAAATAATCTCTATATAACACAAATAGTTTAAATTTTAATTAGTAAGATTTTTGCTGTAAATAAATTTTCTGTTGTGTGTTCTTGGACCTTTTCAGGCCTAGAGTTTGAACATGAGCTCTAATACCACATGTAACATCCCATAAAAATACCAATTTTTTTTTTTTTAAATAGCAATAATTATCGAAGTTGTTAATGCAGAACATATAAAATAATTAAATTTCTTAACTAGGATAGTCAATAACGACGACACATCATAATTCTCAAATAAAATATGATGTGATTGTATTTTCTATTTCAGATTTAAACGGATGCTAAACTCCATAACAAAATATCTTTTTATGATTATGCACAAGAATACAATTTACAGATCTGCTTAAGTTGTATATGTGATTACATGCTATTCATAGGTTTGTATCAATATGATGTTCTTGAAGATGTGCTGACAGTTTGTTTGTATGATGACGAAGGGGTCCTACGAGGTACCCTGGGGTTTACTTAGCTATGTTTAGCTAAGGCATTTGAATCTTGTTTCCATGTGCAGACATCAGGTAAGAATTTCTATGACAACATGTGTTAAGAGTACATGTGTCTTTCAATTCATCGTCAATGTAATATTAAAATGCTAAGTACTTCCTTGTGAAACAAGCTACTGGAGGTATGGATACTTGGTTCTAAATCTAGCTCATGTGCTGACTCACCAACTCTTTAGTGTTAAGAATTCACATCGTCCATTTAGTTTTTATAATACTATGTTTATTATCATAGGACTATCGTCATTAATATCAAGCGGCGTTACCAACGTCCTTTGGTAGTCCTTTTTGAAAGCTTGTAGAAAATAGTGTTTGTACTATTTAACTATCATTATATTTTGCATCGACAGAACTTAGACTATTCCGAGTCTTGAATTCATCATTTGATTATCATTACACAGTTAATATATGAATGGTATACTGACTAGTACTTGTGCTATGAACTTAACATTATAGTGTATAACGTCTCCACTTAAACTATACATATGGTATTACTTTTATCATTAGATTTTGCAATACAAAGCTATTTGTGTGAAATATATAATGAATATAGTGTTTATGCTAGTAATTAGCATTATAATTTGCTTGAGAACTATTCTTATAGTCCTACTCTTTTCAATTGATTACAATATAAAGCTAATATGTGAACCATATCATGTACATAGTATCTATGCTAACATTACGCATAAATAAAATCCTAACTAAATCTATGGTTTCTATTGATCAAATGATTAATAATTTACATGGATAATTTATGAGACATATATGATTTATCCTATATGACTATACCTGAACCATAGAATGAAATGTAAATATTGCAAAGTGACTATGTGTTCACACAAAACATTTGGCATATAATGCAATGTTACGATACATAACAATAAACTATAGAGATTATTAGGAAATACGATCCACGAATCTAACATACAAATATTTTGATGTTGACGGGATATTAAAGTTTCTACTTTGCATGCCTTCCAAGCTGGCGTTGACAGGCCTAGCATTAACATCGTTCCACGGTTGAGTGATGTGGAATCCCAGTTGTAAGGTCTTCACGTGTTTTGTGTTTGTAATGAGCATCACAATAAGTTGAGCTGTGCCATGCACTGGCTCTCGGTCTGCTTACTTGGCAATTGGTAGATGACGTAATCAATGCAATATTGATTGCAATCGTTGCTCAAATATCAATGTGCCTTAACTGGTAGATATCCCACCATTGATCTCTGTAGGATCTGGGGCTGTGAATGAAACCCTATTCACGTGTTGGTAAGTAATGGGAAAATGGTTTTCTGGCATTCATTGTTGCGTTTAGTGGTAAGGTTGCATAGTCGACGGTTTGCTGCAATGTAGGGTTTTAGAGTTTGATGAGAGGAGGACTCCTTCCTCGGTTTCGAACCTTGGACCTATGAGGGATAGTTTTAATAGTTGCAGGTTTACACTCTTGTACCATGGTGCTATGATACAATCATGGAAGTTGTGTATGATCCTTTTGTTAGTTGTTGAATGTGATAGTTCAAACTGGGGTTTGATCCTCCAATTGGTGAAATGGTCTTCTGTGTTTAGCTCATGGTTGCCGTCAAAAGCCATCAAGCTTCGTCATTTTTGTTGGTGTGGTGTGCCAATGTTCAGAGCTTCATTTCTAATGGTAAGTACTCACGATAATGAATGTATTACTGTGTTATTTGCTTTTATATTTGCAATTCTTGTTTTGTAACCCTTCAAACTGTACCTTGGCAGGTACCCACTTCATAGGAGGTTTCTATGCAAGGGGTTTGGCATGGAAATGATGCATCCACTACCTAGTAAGCTCCGATGGTTCTTGAAACCTCATAGGTGCCTTTGGGCATGGTTTTGATGGCGATTACTGTGTGTCGAGAGTTGGAACTATTTGACCTTGTTTCGGTGATGGCCAAGTGTGAAGTTTTAATATCTTGTTTTGATAGATGCTGTATATAGGATAACCTTCAGTTATTTAAGTTGTTATTCATCTCTTCGATGCTTGGCTACATCGTTTGATAAGAACTTCGCACTCTTGTTTGTGATGCTAAAAGTTAAGGGTAAAACCTTGTGTAGTTTGTGGATCTTGAACTCGTTTTAATGTTTTGGTTGATATGGGGTAAACCTCTGTGTAATGTTGGAACCTTAATAGGTTCGATATGTAAACCCTGTTATTTATAAATGTTGAATGCATAACCAAGAACTGAGGGTTCACTTACTCTTCTAAAACAGTGGCTTGTTTGTAAAGAAGTGTTTTGTTTTGATGTAATGGTTGAAGGGTTGTTTATATAACTATTAAGTGGTGCCGAACAACTATAGTTGCCTCTGGCCGAGAGTTATGGTTTGCATAACTATAGATAGTTGATTCCTATACTTCGTTATCGTTGTTGATAATTATGTTTTTGGAATCGTGATGAGATAGTTTGGTTGTTAAGTGTTTTTTGAAGGGCTATGCCATAGTGTTCGATTTTGTTTCACAAATGAAAACCTACCTGTAGTTTTCGTTTTCTATCTGGCTTGTACTGAGCCTTTGTACTTAATGCTTAACCTGTGTATAAAATGGTTTCGATGTTATGTATGTGTTCTTGCTAGGGTTGTGAGCTATCGTTAGACATTGATACTGAATCATGCTTTTTGCTAAGTGATGCGTATTTTCTGGTAGTAGTCTCGATATGCTTAAAAGATAGTATGGTTATATGAAATATTAGTTAGGGTTTGGAAATCTATAACTGTTATAATCTCAGAAAAGAAATGTCTAAAGTTTGCCATGAATGGCTTGAGAAGAAATTTATGAACATTCTAAACAGAAACTCAGGTCTGTGATATCTTAGGGTTTGATGCTACTGTGCACGTATTTATATTTCATAGTTGAAATCAAATGTGATAGTTTTTGGAATAAATAAAGTGTGTGTACTTATAACAATTTTGTATAGAACATAGTTTTTGCAGCTACTATATTTCTTAGAATGTAAGTACCTGAAAATTGTTAATTTTTCAGAATTTACTTCAATCTGATATAGGATCTTAATTGAGAGAACAACATGTACAACATATCTATAGCATATCAATCATGGACACAATAATGCAAGCACATAAGAGACATAGAGTTTACTTGGAGAAAACCATAAAGGTGAAAAACCCCAATAACTTCCTCAGAGATAGATAGAGCAATGATACAACCCAAGCATAAGAGATAGACATCTCCTAGCAGCAGCTTATTCTCCTCCACAAGTGCACCACTCTCCCGAGAGTGTGATAGAGAATAGAATGTGTAAAATGAGACAGACACACTCTCTATTTATACACTAACTTGACTTGACCTTTACTCAACTAGGTCGGCCTCAACTTAACCGCTTAACATAATGCTGACTGGGCCGACACCCAATAGGGTGGTCTAATAACCCTTTGACCCACATGGCCGACCCCCATTAGGGTGGTCTAATAACCCTTCGACCCACATGACTAATACAGGGCCAACCCCAACAAGGTGGTCTAATAACCCATCAAGTATAAGTTACGACACTTACAATATAAATGACGACACTTCCGTATGGAGGAATAATAACATCTCTATAGGAATACAAACACTTCCGTATAGAGGAATAATACCATCTCTATAAGAGTACAATATGCATATATGAAATACATTCCGAAGTTACATATACATCAACACTCCCTCTTAACTAGAAAGGTATTTCTTGACATAGGTCTTCTAGCACAAGTCTTGTTCTCTAGATCATTGTCACTAGATAATCGTCATCGAGTCATCGTCATCATCACTATTGCTGCTATCTCAATCAATCTCTAAATCTACTCGTCATAGGAAGTTCTACAGAGCCAGTCCTTTTTCATACTAGATGTAGGCCCACCACCTGCAGGTCTTCATCATCACTAGCCATACTGTGGAATCCTCATGACTTATTACGTGAGTCAACAA
Organism: Larix kaempferi; assembly: GCA_027924585.1. Taxonomy (NCBI): domain Eukaryota; kingdom Viridiplantae; phylum Streptophyta; class Pinopsida; order Pinales; family Pinaceae; genus Larix; species Larix kaempferi. Next base: position 3,543,810 of record BSBM01000358.1, on the reverse strand, counting down.
AACCTCGAAAGAGCATCCCATGACTGATTACAAGCACACAGCTCAACCTATCAGATCTCCTAGGACCTTTTACATGCTACTGCACAACCTGTCCATGGCCACAAAGTATCACGAAGCACAACCCAGATGCACACACACAACACTTACACTCACCGGCATGGGAGGACCAACCTACCACCATTCGTGAAAGTATCACAACACTCACATAAACGACCATGGGAGAACACATCTGCCACCATGTCGGAAAGGATCTGCACTTACATCAATGCACATGGGAGAACACATCTACCACCATGTCAGAAAGGCTCTACACTTACATCAACGCACATGGGAGAACACATCTACCACCATGTCGGAAAGGCTCTGCACTTACATCAACGCACATGGGAGAACACATCTACCACCATGTTGAAAAGGCACTGTGCATCTGTGTCTTCGGAACTCATCACACATAATCCAACTGATTATGTAATGTATCCACTTGATACATATGATCATCTTGATCATCATCGTAGCATCATCCTGATGCATATCATCTAGAGTATCATCCTAATACTCATCACTGCATTGTCCTGATGCATATCTGGAGCAACATCCTGAAGCTCGTCATCCATGATCATCCTGATCATACAATGCATCCACCTGATGCATACCAAGTATCTACCTGATACATATCATCATACCTGATCCACCTAATCATATAATGTATCCACCTGATACATACATAGATACATGATCCACCTGATCATACAATGTATCCACCTGATATATATATCAACATACATGATCTACCTAATCATACAATCATATCCACTTGATACATATACAGATACATGGTCCAAGCATCCAACATGATGCATACATACATAAATGATCCAACTGATCATACAGAGTAGAAACTAGAACATCATCCTGATGCTCATCATCCATGATCCTCCTGATCATCATAGCATCGTCCTTTTCAGATCATCTCATCGTCCACGAAGCAGAACCCAAATGCACATCATCCAGCACTTACACCATCGACATGGGAGAACACATCTACCACCATTCGGGGAAGGCTCCAACCCTTACTTTTTCACCATGGGAGAACACATCTACCACCATGTGAAAAATGGCTTCAGCCCTTACATCTACACCATGGGAGAACACATCTACCACCATGTGAGAATGGCTCAACAATTACATCACGACCATGGGAGAACACATCAACCATGTCAGAAAATCTCATGTGCATCTGCATCTTCAGACTCATCACTTCCCTTTGGAAGGACCCTCGATCTGAAGTACACCAAGCCTCTTTCTGAAGTACTCAAACTGCACTCTGGCCAATGGCTTGGTCAATACAACTGCAACCTGCTCATCTGTCACAACATACTCTGCTTCAGCTGTACTCAGTGCTACACAGGACAACTTCCTGCCAAACCAAGAGATCACACCTGATCCCATAATGAAGCAGTACCCAAAAGTGCTCTTCCTATCTGCATCACTTCCTGCCCAATCTGAATCAACATAACCCTATAGGTTAAAATTTTGATTTGCATCATACTTGAGCCCATAATCAACTATACCCTTCAAGTACCTCAGAATATGCTTCACAACAACCAGGTGAACACTCCTTCGATCTGTCAGGAACTAGCTCAATGTGTTCACCGCAAAGCAAATATCTGGTCTCGTGTTCGTCAAGTACATCAAGGACCCAATCATTTGACGATACATAGTGATATCAACCGGCTCAGATGAAGCATCACACAGAAGCTTCAGGTTTGATGCCATAGGTGTGGCCATGTCCTTGCAATCCATCATCCTGAACCTCTTCAAAATCTCTATTGCATACTTCCTTTGTCCAAGGAAGATTCCATCTGCACTCTGCCACACCTCCATGCCAAAAACAAATAGTGCATCATCTCCAAGTTCTTCATCTCGAACTTGGCAGCAAGCTTCCGTTGCGTGTCGGGAATCAAACTATCTTCACCTATAATAAACAGGTCATCCACATACAAAAGTAGTATCAGTGGATTTCAATCCTCAACCTTGTAGTGAAGGTTGGAATCCGCTTTACTCTTGGTAAATCCCAAACTAGATAGAAAGCTATCTATCCTACCATACCAAGTTCTGCATATATATGACTCCTTGTCATGTGTCTCAGAACCAAGTGGCTGCTCCACATACACTTCCTCTTCAACTACACCATTCAAGAAAGCTGTCTTGAAATTCATCTGGTGTATCTTCCACTTCATCACTATAGCCAGAGCAAGTACTAATCTGATGGAAGTGGATCTGGCTATAGGAGCAAAAGTCTCTATGCTACTATCTGCAGCATACTTGATCTTTATAGATCCACATGGAATTCATGACAAACTTCCCTTCAGGTCTTGGGACTCCATCCCAAACATCTTTATGATCGACTGGTATTCCTCGATCATGGCATTCTTCCCAGATCCTGGGAACTTCAATATCTTCAATATATATATTTGTTTATGGACCAAATATTGTAGTCCTTCTTTTGTAGGTGCTCATATACAATCTTTCCTACAAAACAAGTTAAATTGCATGATTAGAAACATCTCATAGTTTTCAGAACAAATTGTTACATATAAAGAAATATGTCATACAGTCATGCAATTATCTTAGCCAATGCTTCAATACAACATTTATCCATATCCCATAACTTTCTAGATGTCTTCCAATCTCTACCAGAACGTTGTTAAGAGTGTGCACACCTCCCAACATGTCAACAAAGAGGTTTCATTCTAGATAAGTAGTAATGGAATGTTGTACAGTGCCATAGGCCACTTGCCCATGTATATTAGTAGTATACTGTTCATCAATGCAACTATTCTAATATGCATAATACACAACCTAATTCTAGGAACATCAGTATATACATTATTGAACAGTATTATTTAAACAATCAAATATGCAAGAAATGATAATTCAAATACTTATCTTTGTTTGTTTGTTGGGTTGACTCCCTCTCAGTATTTGCTTCCTTTTTGTAACTCCATTCTGATGAGAAGTGGTCATCTCCCTCTTAATATTTGCATCTTTGTAGAAGCTATTGAAGTGTGCTCCCTCTTGATCTTTGCTTCCTTGCAGGAACAACTGGAGTGTGCTCCCTCTTGATCTTTGCTTCCTGGACTACCTGTTCTTGACCTTACATCCATCTTGGACCACCATGCAAGCTTGAGTGTGAACTAGTGTCATCTTTGTGTCATCCTCAAGATCTCATACATAACCATACATACATTAGTATAATCTCAATACTATCAAAACATTATGATCCTAAATAATCTTAACATGTATGGTCATGATTATTTCAAACATAGATAATAAACATTAGTATTCAAGGTTTCAGGGAAGACTTCTTTTACTCATGCATATTCTTATTTGATCATAGGACTCGTCTGGTTAGTCAAGTCATCAATCAAGATAAGAGACATAATATGCATAAACCCTTGATTACTTACATTTCTAACTCTATGAATAAACATAACCAATCATACCAAGTATACTTATATAAGGGATCCTAACACAAGGTAAGATTCTAACTTGATATAGGAAAAACATACTTAGATTACTATGTTAGCTAGTTATGTCTAACATACCCGCATGATGTCTTCTGGTTCTCTTCAATGACTTGTGCTAGTAACCTGCATGTCTCATAAGTTAACCATTGTAGAACCAAGTTATACATACCTCGTAAGTAGATCTTCTATGTGATCCATGAAAATTGATGATTCTTTGTCTTCATGTCACCATGATTATATGTTCTTGAAGTAGAACATGATTTGTCTTTCTTGGTGTACCTTTCATGTTAGCGAACAACATAAACCTCATACAACATCACAATGCATTAGTACAATCATAAGTGTCAAAACCTTAATCAATGAATATCTTCTATCATGTATTCATAATTCTATTAAGGTGATACAACAAGTCTAGTAATTAATCAAGATTGTACTAACCATAATGATATGAAAACAAACATATCATAAACTTAACCATGAACATGATTCAAAACATACCTGTAAGTCATACCTGTTGAGATTGCTTGTAATCTTCTTATGTAAGGCCTTATCCTCACCCCCCTATGAAATAGGAACTTCTTCACTTATGCAAGTGACCATCCATTCTCTTCTAGGATTAACCCAATCCACTTGATTTGCAGAAATTGGATCTGGAGCTAGATTAGGGTTTGTCAGAGAAACCCTAAAAATGCAAACATTGATTTTCAAACTTTTGAAAGGATAGAAAGATGTGCCTTTCCAAGCTCGTCAAGCTAGTATACTCAGAATTTGAAAACTGCAAAGTTTCACCCCTAAAAATTGCCTTTGAAGCTTCTGAATTCACTAGACATGACCCTGAACTAGGGTTTTATAAAGCCCACCCTTCTTCCCAATCAAAAGGTTCAATCCAAATCTCTAAGCTTCTATTTTTCCAAGGAGCTTCCAGCCATGGTAACAGATTTCAAAAATTCCCATTTTTGCAGAAGCCCTAATTTTCACTTTTCCGATCAAAGTCCTGAACTAGGGTCTGATCAAGCTCGGTCTTTTGCCCAACCAAAAATTCTGATATTGTTCTCTAAATTTTTATTTTGATGAGTAGCATTCAGGTGTAGTCTCCGATTACAAAAATTCCAACTTTCTCCGAAACCCTAAATTCCGGAAGCCATGAATGAAGGTGCTAAAAAATAATTATGTTTTGACAGAAATATGTACCTGATTGTTTCTGGTGTAACTCCGAACTTTTCGATCCATAGGGTTTGAAAAAAATTTCTGTGATATCCTGACCTGTCATATTTCCAACCCCATAGGTCTGACCTCAAATGGATTCTTTGAGAGAGAGTTATGCCAAGTGTCGCAACGTGACCTTTTTATGGGATAAAATAGGAGAGCGAACTTGTACAGTGTTCCATGTGTTAATGGTTCAGTTTCGGCCTCTAAAAAAGTTACCTAAGAAAGTACAGTCTGTTCACTACCTGTCACTTTTTATGACATCTCATTTGGAGTTTCCTAGCCCAAGTTATGACCTGTTTTCCAAGGTAACCTGTTTATGACTGAGATCTGGAAGAGGCAGAAACCCTATATTGTACAGATCATAAAACACAAAGTACAATGAATTAGAGGTTTTCCTTTGGACACTATGTACATGGGGATCGTAGCTTCTCCCTGTATGATTTTCATACCTTGAAACCTCACTAAAAGTTATTTATAGCGAAAGTTCTACAATGACTGGTTTTTTCTATATCAAGCCCTAGCATCGCAAGAGCAACAAGTGTCATACATGCCACACCATGTCTTCTTTTAGGCTAGCTCTGATACCATGTTAATTTTTTAGAATTTACTTCAATCTGATCTAGGATATTAACTGAGAGAACAACATGTACAGTATATCTACATCATATCAATCATGGACACAATAATGCAAGCACACAAGAGACACAGAGTTTACTTCCTCAGAGATAGATAGAGAAATGATACAACCCAAGCATAAGACATAGACATCTCCTAGCAGTAGCTTCTCCTCCTCCACAAGTGCACCACTCTCCTGAGAGTGTGAGAGAGAATAGAATGTGTAAAATGAGAAAGACACACTCTCTATTTATACACTAACTTGACTTGACCTTTACTCAACTAGGTCGGCCTCAACTTAACCACTTAACATAATGCTGACTGGGCCGACACCCAATAGGGTGGTCTAATAACCCTTTGACCCACATGGCCTACCCCCACTAGGGTGGTCTAATAACCCTTCGACCCACATGACTAATACAGGGCCGACCCCAACAAGGTGGTCTAATAACCCATCAAGTATAAGTTACGACACTTACAATATAAATGACGACACTTCCGTATAGAGGAATAATAACATCTCTATAGGAATACAAACACTTCCGTATAGAGGAATAATACCATCTCTATAGGAGTACAATATACATATATGAAATACATTCCGATAGTTTTTGGAATAAATAAAGTGTGTGTACTTGTAACAATTTTGCACAGAACATAGTTTTTGCAACTGCTATATTTCTTAGAATGTAAGTACTTGAAAATATAAAATTTATGATATTGAAATGCATGTGATTACTATCTGAAATAGATAGAGTTGAAAAGAAAAGTATAGAACTGTGCAGAAACAAAATGTGTTTCTATTTAAGAATGAGATGAATGCTAAGCAGCTGTTTATACTATACTGTATTATATCCTGCGTTTAAGCATAAGACAGAATTTAACAAGAACACTACTGTATTCATCTTTTCAATCAATGGCATTCTTCCTATCTCTCATTTTTCTTAATTTACTTCTCTATACTAGAGTACGATGCAGAAAACAACATGGGGAAAAATATAGAAACATTAACTGTAAACAAAAGTAAGAACAGTAAAACTTGGTTGACTGTAGGAGAAACAAACAGCCGAAGGAACCTGTTCCACCCAACCTATTCCTAAATACATCCAAGTTACTCACCTTAGGACCCCTGAGCCTATTCACAGAACCACCAGGAGGAAGATTCTTTAGAAGACTTAGTACATCAACTTGCAGTAGAATATATATTTTTCAGTCATAAAGACTCAGTAGTCAAAGAGACCTGCACCAGCACCTCTGGTTTTCTTTCTCAGTATAACAAGCAGACTCACAGTTGCACTCTCACATAGCTTCCCTATTCGAATCTCTCAGTGATCACCTGATGCACTTGAGGAATATTTCTACAGAAAATATTGTAGGGGGCTGCCTGTCCAATTTGAATTGCCTTATCTAGGATTCCTAGGCCTTTTAGTGGTTCACTGGTGATTAATGATCTGCCTGCTCTCTTCCACCCACCTGGGGGATAATGACACAAATTTAGCGGTTGTTGTTCCATAACCAACAACTAGTGGTGGAATGCAAATGCTTCCATCTGTCCCATACCTTCTAACAGCTTTCATTCCTCCTAGTGGGTCAATGAACACTCATTTAATAGTTCCCTTAGGTGTTTGTCTCCTATTTTAATTTATTAAATAATAATAATCAGTCATTACAATCATCCTTGACCAAACTTGGTCATAATTACAAAAATTTGTAATTATAATTTAACATAAAGTATTTTGCAAATAAAATAATATTCTCAGAATTTGGGTAGATGACATCGGGACATCTGTCTGTCAAGTGAAAGCAGTTTGTTTCAGAAAGTTCAGACTCAACAGGTGTCTAGTAGCGAGCAACATGAAGAAGAGTGGTAAGTTGTGAAGGTTTGAACCGGTCAACATTGGATGGGCAGAAGAACACCCTAAATGTGCAGAGCTCGTCAAGAATGCCGGCTAGTTTTCTTTCTTTGAGAAAATTAAAGGTTATAATAGTGAGGTTACCTGGTCATTTTCCCGAAGTCATTCAAACTCCTTCGTTCAGTTCCAAACCTTGAAGTTCAAATTAACCGAGGACCTGATAGTTGAAGCAATAGGGTTTCCCGTTGAAGGAGATCGTTGGTTCAAAAAACTCCCCTTCGAAGTTGATTTGAGCTTATTTCTGTTACCCGGGTTCGAATACTTAGATTGGAATAAGGTAATTTATTGAAGCAATTTTAAGCAAGAATGGAGGGAAGTTGTGGGGATTGTGCAACGTTATATTACCTGCAAGGGAAGATTTGCCACGATGTACAAATATCATTTTAGGTTCCTCTTACATCTAATTGGACAGTTGAAAATGAATTTTCCATTCTACTTGCTGAAAAGCCTTATTAAAATGTCTAACGGAGTAAAAGGCCACATTGATCATACAAGTTAGTCCATTTTTCATCATGGCTTAGTCAAATTAATAGTATCAACAGAACTCAAGAAGAAGAATCATAATTGGCAGCATTTCCTCTTTTGGTCGGGTTTTGAACCTGAGAATATTGCAAATCAATAGGAAGCAGAAAATTCTGTTAGAAAATAAAAGAACTCTCAAAGCAGGCATCGAATTCAGAGAGAACCAAGCATCTCAAAAATATAAAAAAGGACTATGGTTGAAGAAATAAACTCAGCAGAAGAGTTTGGCTTTGAAAAAGAACAAGAAGAACTAGTTCAAGAACATCCGCAGGAAGGAAGGCCTCTGGTTTCATGCAATGAAGACATTACATCAGCTCCAAATACTCCTAATGTCATCAGAGAAAGGCTAATGGAAGAAGGTATGGCTCCTTATCCTAATATTGAAACTTCTGACAAGTCTTTCTTCGAACCTAAAATTTCAAAACGGAGGCCTAAAACCAGGGCAACAAATAAACTAAGGACGAATATAGGAAGGATTCTAAATCCTAAATTGGAAAAAGAAGAGATTACTAAAATTGAAGATTCCTCAAGTGAGGAAGACTCTAAGATCAGAAAACTGGAACCAAATTCAGAATAAGTCTTTGAAGACACAAAGAAGAATGACAAAAGTTTTCCAGAACTAGTTGAGGAAGATTATGAGATTCATGAAGAAGGAAAATATAGAATTTTGAGATTGGGCCAAGCTCATGGACTATTCGTCCAGAAGTTCCAATAGAAGATACAAACATTAAAAAGCTAAAGGATTCATTTGAAACTCAGGAAGATATTCTCATTAAATGGCTCAAAATTTCTCCAGGTTCAAATGATGAAGAAAATCCTATGCATTAGGGGCCAGTAAAAACAAGATCAGAGGTTGAAGTTCTTAAGAGATCATTACAGCATTACAAGACCCATAATGAATACCTAAATGATTCAAATGACAAGCTGATGCAAGCCAACAAAAGGTCAAGATAACACCTAGAGGAGGTAAATGGTCACTATCAGGAGTTAATAGCGACTACAAATGAAGTTTTAAGAAGAAAAAAAAATGCACAAAGTCAAATTGAAGAATTAACAAAGGAAAATACAAAATTATCAAATAAAGTTCAAGTGTTGGAAGCAGGGCAAGCTCGACTTCTAAAAAGATATCAAGCATTAGATGGACTTACAATTCTGGCAGAAGTAGCTCATCAGATCTGAAACAGGGATAATCATACAGCTGTCGATCAAATTTTGATGACACATCTAGATATACTTGAAAGTCATAGTTTTAGGAGTTAGGTTTGTTATATTTAGAAAATCCTTTATTTTGTACACCTCTGTAGGCCTCTTGAACATATATGAACCCTTAAACTGTGGATCAATTAAACTTCTTTTTGAATACTTTTATGTAATATAAAAAGGGGAAAGCTAGTAGGGGTGGAGGTTGGATTTTCATTTCTAAAAAGGGTTAGATGATATCAAGCTACTGTATCAAGGACATATAACTAAATCTCAGTAAGTACTTGGAGACTGTTATTTTGGAATGACATATATAATAGATAAGCCATGTTTGATCTATTATTTAGTTGAAGTTTCTGATCAGTTTGATCACTTTGCTCATCACTTCATTTTTTGATAAGTGTTTATCCTGAAGTGCTTTTGAGTTTGTGGACTTATCTAAATTCATTTATTGAATGTTTTTACGTTCATGATATTTGAAATAATTATTTTCACATGGTTTATGTTTATATTTTGGAGTTGTTTTACTTGATCTTCAAAGTTATTTTTTGATTTAGTCATCATATGTCATTTGTACTTCATTACCTTTTTCTTGAAATATTCCTACACAATCCGTAAAATTCAAACCTTGGCATGTTTTATTTTGGATGTTCTAGCTTTGCACTTCTATAAGTACAAATTCCAGTGCAAACAGGACCGAGACCATGGCAGGATTGGTGCAATGTGCAGATTTTGTACTCGATGTTTAATACATTAACCATGTGGCTTTTGTAACAGCGGGCATATTTTGTTCAATGATCTGTCCTTTTGTAACAGATTCAGAGAAATATTTCCTACACATCACTGCTTTCTTTGTAGTAATTTTTTTAGGAGGTATGGACAGAAAGGAAAATAAAGAGAGCTCAATTAGTTCATTCGTCTTTAAGCCATTCAAAATAAAAGGCATGGAGGATCGCTCTGGAAAAACAAATTCAAATACCACTCCGCTCTCTCAGTACCCTGTGGAAATGACTGCACGCACACAAATATTCAAGGCTTCCTTTGCCCGTTGAGTATACATTTATCATAATTTTGGATTTATAGAAGTTTATTGTATTGTTCAAGTATGAATATATGCATCTCGGGTTAATGTTCGAACATGAATATTTTTAAATATATCCCACTAATAATGAAATGAATAAACCCAACTTTATGTCGACATTTGTTTCATCATCCTATCCATGCGTGTGCTTTATGTCAGACATTTATTTTGTGAACTCTACAATATAGAGCATAATAATCCATCGATCATCAAGACCAGAAGCAATGTTTCCCTAAATGTACAATGGATTATCAATGAAGTTTTCAACATGGGGCTTTTACTTAAAGAAACTTTTATTTCTTGGGGACCCGGCTATGGATATCCTTAGTCGCTTATAATAATGATGCATGAGATATTATAAGGATTAACGATCACTATTTGTGTAAAATATATCTACATTAAAGTAGGTTGTAGTTTGCATAGAGATAACAACAATTACTATTCAAGTCATGCTTAATTATAAGATTGTGTTTGCATCGTTTCATTCAAGTTGTGTTGCCTTAAACTCAACATACCTCTTATTATTTTCTTCCCAAGTATATTTATTTGACATTCTGATAAACTATAAGAACATAAAAAAACTCAAACAATATACAAGTAAATTCAATAGAGTATATGTATATTAAAGGAGACAGAAAATTAAAGGACATGATTAGAGGATTACCTAAGCATGTGTAGAGGATTACCTAAGTAATTCCCTTGGATTACTACATGTTGTTCCAATAAGAATTGACGTATGGTGGGTAATGGTTATTGATTCTACATAACATGAATTTAGATATTGCCTTAAAAAAAGGGCTAAGGAATTGTGTTAATGATGTTACAAATTAAGAGTTTACATATTACTTCAATTCATATGTTGGTAAAGTGTATTTGTGAAAGGAGTTGTTACATCATTAATATCTCTCTCTCTAGGGTATAACTTTGAATTTAATAGAAATGACTATCAAAGTTTCAAAGGATACACCTTTTGGTCTCATCGGTTATCTATGAGGGGGCTAGTTAAATCTAATTAGATAGTGTTGAAATGTACGATGATGGTCCTATTGATTACAATGACGATGATTCATTATCAACATCATCATCATCATCGTCACTAATGATGATGATGATGACGACGATGTTGGTGTTTATTTTGATGATGATGATGATGATTACTAACGATGATGCTTATGATGATGATGATTACTAACGATGACGAAGATGCTTATGATGATGATGATGTTCTTGATGATGATGTGATAAGAATGACAATGATTATCATGATGATGATCAAGATGGTGTTGATGGTGATGATGTTGATTGTCATCGACGCCGATGTCGTTAGCATTACCATCACTAACATCGTGTTCCAACTTGCTTGGTTGATGTGTGAGTTGTTGCTAGTTATACACAAGACTAGATCAATTGTTAAACGATTGTAGGAAATGGATGGAAAATAAAATGTGATCAATACATAAGTTATGTGTAAGAACATTCCAATTTCAGTATAAACATTGGAAATTATATTAATTCCATGGTGTATGGGTGCTATATTTCTTGTGATTTGTTATCTATGTGACTTATCAACAATTGTAGTTTTTTGTACAATGTTCTAAAGTAGGGCATGGGAAACATTCAAATTTATAGGCCCAAGGTCAATGTAAATAATTTTAAAATGGGAAGAGGTATATTCTAGGATTTTCTTGAAGTCATAACAATTTATGAATCCAAAAGATGCATAAGCCATAATTTCCTTGAAATAGCTAATTTTAAATCTATCTAGATTGGAGATATCCTTGCTATTATTTTTCATTCACCTAGATAGAACCAAAGGCTACCAATAAAAAACATAGAAGGAGCAAAAAAAACAAAAACATTTTAACACAAACGACCATTTAAAAAATTACATTTTAACAGAAATGAAAATTTAAAAATTTACATTTTAACACAAATGACAATTTAAAAAATTACATTTTGACACAAAAATTCCAAACTATATAAACTTTTCTCCATTGCATTGAATCCCTAGTTGGAACACAAAGGGCGCAAACACAAAAACAACTAGTGCATTGCAATCGAACTAACCTGGAAAATGAAGGAGATAAAAAATTTGATGTGTCGAACCAATATCGGACTCTTGAAATCACAGAACGAACAATCAACAGAAAAATTGTTGCAACTATAGCAAATAATTTGTGGAAATATGTCTTAAGAACATGTACTTATAGATCAATGAGTGTCGCAGTTCTGGCGAAATGCACAACGATCAAATTTCAAAAATAACAAAAAGTCCATGACCCTTACTGTGATAACCATTGACATCGCACTTGCAACTTTTAACGTCGCTATAGAGACGAACTTATATATGTCTCTATAGTGACGAGAACTCATCGCTATAGTGACGTAATGGTACTTCCATCGATATAGCGACGATTATCGGGGGACTGAAACATTTTTTTTTTTCAAAATTTTCAACGAAATTTTTGATTTTAACTTATTCGTGGCAATATTTCGTGGAACTTTTGAGCCATATGTAGTAGTGTCGATATATGTAGTGTCCCTTTTAAATAAATTTGGTAAAATTGGAAAAAATGCATTTTTTGTCTAATTCGACCCTTAAACTAGTAATGACTCATATGCTTCCAAATGCTTTTGAATTGGGTCTGAAGGTGTTTGAAATCTATTAAGACATAAAAATGGGGATTATGGATGCTTCAAAACTCTCAAAATAATTCTGCAACCTTCATTTACAATCAAGAGAAAATAGGGAAATTTACTAGTCAATTTGAGGTTCAAAACCCCCAAGGGTAGGGGAAAACAATGGCTTTCCAAATTCAGTACGACCCTTCCAAATTTCAGAACAGAGACATGGAATTGTTAAAGGACTTCAATGGGATCCAAAATGCATCATAAATTAGTTTCTAAAGTGATCCGGATTTATGTGAGAACGAAATGAGAGCATATATATATTCACATACAAAGATATATGGCAAGAAACACAATGATACAATAAACTCAGATTCTATTAAATGGATGAAATAGAACAAACTGTAAAATAAAATCAGCTAGAATGGTGGTAGCTATATCTCTTAGAAGAGATGTGGTGACTATGCTCATTCATGTCAAGATGAATACAAGAAGAGGCTGAAAGAGCCTATTTATCATAAGCATGAGGGTAATAACCCTAAACATCCAAAAACCTAACCCTTGAAGATAAACCGGCATAAAGTTTGCGGCTCCAAGGTAGTTAGTTGAACAATCAACTTCCTAGGGTCATAAAGTTTGCATACGATCTCCGTTTGGGGCACTCGATAGGTAATTGAAAGGTCTATTCGAGCTATACAAGTTTTGATTGGGGCCAACTAATGACGATGGAAACCATTTGGTCCCCCAAATATCCAAAAAACATCATTTAGGGCCTCAAAACGGCCTCGGAAGTTCAGGACCCGAAAAACTGTAAAAAAATTACAAGAAAACTGTTAGAATGAAGAACTATTTTGAGCTAGTGGAATAGGTGGGTGGCCACCTATATCCATCCAGATCAATCCTTCCCCCTTAGGAAGCACTGGTATCCATTGCATTGAGTTCCCCCATCACGTGGGGAAACTTCTATTTAACTTGACTCTTGGTGAGCCACTTGCTTTGGTGAAGTAGTTTCCCTGCTTTGACAACCTGATATAGTTGGATCTTCTACTGGAGGGTTCCCTTAAACTGTGTCTCCATGATATTATCAATGGTTTCCTGCTCCATGGAGTCAGGATTAAGCTCTGTAGGTGTCAATTGCTCTTCCACCTCCGAGGTGTCCCAACAATGGTGGAAAATATGGGGGAAGGAGCTCCACATTGAATACTGGGTGCAGGCCAAGGAATGGAGGGATGCTTAGCTCTAAGGAATTGTCACCAACTGCCTTGGTGATGGTGTACAACCCATGTCGAAGTGGATGAAGCTTGCGATGGGGTCCTGTGAGCCTCTCTTTCTGCAAATGCAACCAAACCTTATCACCCACTTGGAACTTGTGTGGGACTCGATGTTGTTCATGTCATTACTTGTACTTAGTGTTAGTGTTTTCTAAAGTTTCATGGACATGTTGGTGGATGTCCTGGATTCATTCAACAAATCTGGTGGCCTTATCAGCCTCGTTTTGAGCATGGGAAGAGCTACATCAATTGGTGGGAGTGGTTGGAACCCCAGACACACTTGAAAAGGGATGTGGTTGGTAGAGCTATGAAGGGCTCTATTATAGCTATGTTGAACATAAGGAAGGCTTTCATCCCATGTGCGGGGATGTTTTGAATTGTACATTCTCAAAATATCCACAATCATCCTGTTGACTACCTTTATTTGTCTATTGGTTTAGGGGTGGAATACAGTTGATTTGGTGAGCGTAGTATCCATTAATGACCATAGGATGGACCAGAAAGTGCTTAGGAACCTGCTATACTGATCTAAAATGACACTCACTAGCATCCTGAAATTAACCCAAACACGCTCAAAGAAGAGATTAGCGGTGGCTTCAACAAAGATGTTCTTCTTGCAAGCTATTAGAATGGCCATCTTAGAGAAACGATCCACAACCACAAACAAACAGTCATTTCCATGCCTAGTTGAAGGTAGTCCAGACATGTAATCCATGGAGATGGACTCCCATGGCCCATTAGGAGTGGGCAGAGGGGTGTACAACCCCTACTTTTTTATGACAGGTTTTGCAATGGCACAGGGAGTGCAGGATCTTATGTATCGGCCGACATCTTGTCAGAGCTTAGGCCAATAAAAATACTTCTGCAATATGGCAATTGTCTTTTCGGTGCCAAAGTGCCCCGCCACCCGACTATTATGAGCTTCCCAAATCATCTTCACACGCCTGCTTGAAGGAACATAGAGATGGCCCATGTGGCATAACAAGCCTTCCTGAAGATGAAATTCTGCTATGGATGTGCCTACACATAGGGCTTGATAGATGGGAGAAAAATTAGGATCACTGCTATATATTTGAGGCAACCCTAAGGTCTAATGGCCACAAGAGCGGAGCACTGTGGTAAGTGCGGCTACTAGAGGCCGACTGAGGAAATCAGTGACTCGGTTGGTGCTTCCCTTCTTATATTTAATATTCAGGTAGAATTGCTGCAATATTTCATTCACCTTCATAACGAACCATGAAGAGGATGAATTTCCATGTCTGGAAGATTACCTTTCTGCACTTCTTAGCTGTGATGAGGGACACTGCAGTGGTGGGAAGTTTCTCTGCTATCCTGTAGAGCTTCTTTCCTAAAGTAATAATGACACTACGAGGTCTAGACCAATACACAACATGACGTTTCCACATATATGGCTGTCCTAAAAGAACATCACAAACTTCAAGCGAGGCAACATCAAACATTACCTCATCTTTGAAGGGATTGATCCCATAGGAAAGGTGACACTATTGACTAACGTGGATGTCTCGTCCATGGCTCGACCAATTAATGTTGTATGGTTGGGGATTTGGAACTGTCAAAAGCTTCAATCTTTTGATGACCTTGGATGAGATGAGGTTTTTTTGGCTACCACTATCAATAATGAAGTTTAGCGAAGTTTCTTGCACCCACAATTGTGAATGGAAGAGGTGCTCCCCTTCCTTTGGATGCTCTGACTCTTCTGGTTTAATCTTTGTAGTTGTGACGGTGGCACTAGGTTTTGAGTCAATGATATGCTTTCCCTTTTATTTCTCTCCAATAGTTTCTGAGTCATAGTCTAGATCCGGGGATTTTGTCTTGGCCCAAAAGGATTGTTTTGAGCATCACTCGTCAGTGTTGTGCCAAGGGCTCTTGTGGAATTCACACCACTTGCTAGTTCCTTCTTTGATTTCCCATTACCCTTCTTTTCTTGCGGCTTGGGATGGTTGTATAGGATTTGGCCGTCCTTGCTCTGTCCTTTTCCTTGTGAATTGGGGCCCCCTTTTCAAGCTTCTGCTGCTGATTTGCAAACCCAAAATCACGCTTATTATTTTGCTTAAACTTCTGCTTGATATTGACGGTGTATTTATAAGGTACTCCTACTGAGGATATGTCTAGGAAATCCATCTCTGTCTAAATGTACCCGTGCAAGCCACTATGGTACTTTAGGACCATGTGTCGTTCAGAGTCTCGAATACCCATCTTGGAGCACAGGGTTGTAAACTCTGGGACTGTTTGGTCCCTTTCCTGGTGCAAAGTCGTCCATTTGGTGTATTGGTCATCATAGTTTTTGACAGTGTAGAATTCTTCCTTAACGACATTGAAAAAATCCGCTCAAGTGGGGTTTCTCCCGAATAGTTCAGAATCATCTCTTGGATTCCTTTTGCAGTACCCGTCCCACTAGTATTTAATATGGGGAAGGGACTTAAGGAGCGCGAATGTGATATTTTCACTGTCGAAAATTTTTTGAATAGAAAAGTAACCCTTTAATAGATTCAATGTTAGGAACCCATGTCTTTACTTTGTTAGTATATTGTTGTTGGACGCATATGCTTTGTAAATCATCCCGTAGTATTTGTTGATCCATAGTTTATATTAGCCCATAGTATTGGATGCATATGCTTTGTAAGTCGTCCCATAGTATTATATGTCCCATGGTTTTGACTCATAGTATTGGTGCCTAGACTTAGCCCATGGTTTGTATTGACACATAGTATTGACCCATGGTGTTGGTGCCTAGACTTAGTATATAAGTGTGTGTTGAGGCCTATGAAGGCAGCGTGAAGTTAATTGTATTGAGCTTGCTCAAAGGAGGTTTCCCCCTCGAAGTGGCCCGTGATCAATATAAAAGTGATTCTGAGTTCTATTATTTCTGATATCTTGTGTATTTGCATTAATTAATTATTGCAGGTTCATCACATCTGGTATCAGAGCACTTTCTTGGGCTCGTTGGGTGGAATATCTACCAAATTTTTTTCGCATCTGTTGCAGCTTCGGATTTGGGAATAATCCCTATCAGCTTAACTGTGGGAAGTACTTGGGCATAAGCCCTAAAAATCATTATGAGGAGTACCACAGGAACCCCAAAGTAGCTGGCCCATTGAGAGGACTTGCCAGCGAAAAGGGCAACGATCCCTACCTGATTGACTAGTTCCCACTCGTGAGGTAAACCAAGAGCTATCATTTGCGGCAAAGCGGTTAGCAGTTTTACCTGAGCCGTGGAGTGAGGGGTACTACCCCAATACGCAAGCCGTCAGACAACATTGGTGGCCGAGTGAAACAACTGAACTGTTAGAAAGCCGTACATACCTGGGGTCCATATCTATTTTCAGTTGAACTGTTGCCAATCACTTCTACTCTAGATCCAGCCGTTTCAGATCTATTCTAAAAGTCGTTCCAGATCCAGTCGCCATTTCAGGTCCAGCCATTTTTTATCCCTTTTGCGCCGTTGCAGATCCATCTGTTGCAGATCCCTTCTGCACTGCTATTGCCGATCCATTTCTGGAAAAAAAAAGGGGTATAAAATTCTGTTTTTCGGCCATATCTCCCTTATTTCAACTCTGTTTTCCCTGAAACTTCACTGACATCCCTACAATCCCATTTTGCATATTTCATTCCTAAAGACCCTATCCCAAATTCCACTTCCCAAGACCAGAAATCCCACATTTGTCTATTTTTAGGGTTTGCCATAACTTCTTCAATTTTCACCTGATTGCCTTCAAATTTTACCATAGAGTTCCTGCTTCTGAAATCCCCATTTTTTGCTTCCCTGTCCCTCAGAAAGTGTCAAAATCCTATTCAAACCCCAATTACCCCTCCTAGTTTTTCCCAAATCTAAATTTCCCCTTACTAAATAAGCTTGTGTTTGTGTTTTTCTATCCATTGCCCCCCCAACCCCCCACCAAAAAAAATAAAATTACTGGTTATGGTTGTCACTTGCACATGAGCAAACACCATGGAGGAAGCACTTGTAGCCATCCAAACCAAACTCCAAGATTTGGATGAAAAATTTCTCAGCCTCCATCTTCAGCATTCAACCATGAACAATAACCGACAGCCAGAATCTTTTACAGCCACCGGGTTCTCTTCTTTCAGCAATTTTCGTGGGCCAAAGCTTGATTTTCCTCGCTTCAATGGTACTGATCCGATTTGATGGATATACCGAGCAGAACAATATTTCAGTCTGCATAATACTTTTGATGTTCAAAAAGTTCCACTTGCATCCTTTCATTTGGAACAAGAAGCCCTTCAATGGTACCGTTGGTACATCAAAGCTCATCCCGAGCCAAACTGGACAGATTTTTTCCAACTCCTTTTGTCACGATTTGGTCCTAGTTCTTTTGACGACTTCATAGGAGCACTCACTAAACTTCACCAAACTAGCACAGTGAGAGAGTATCAGACGGAATTTGAGAAACTAGCCAATCACACAGAAGGATTGTCCGATGAATTCTATAGGAGTTGTTTTATTAGTGGTCTCAAGGATGAAATCCGCTCAGAGGTCAAAATGTTTTGTCCCAACACAATTATGGAAGTCCTAGGGTTGGCTAAGCTGGATGAGGACAAGATCGCAGCTCAACAACGCTCCAAACCCACCTTTGTTCCCTTCATAAATATGGGTTCCCAACGACCTCCCATCACGCCTGCTCCTCAACCAACTCCTATCAAGCAATTGTCTGAAACAGAGATGTAGGCACGCTGAGAAAAAGGGCTTTGTTATAATTGTGATGAGAAATTCACTCGGGGACATAGATGTGTTCAACAAAAGCTCTATCTCTTGGATGTGGATTCTCTGCCTGCCTCAAAACTTGATGAAGAAGCTCTAGATACAGTAGATGATCAGGTCGACATTCAACACCCGCCTGTTGACACCCCATCTCAAGATGACCCACCCGAGATCTCTCTCCATGCTGTAACCGGCGTCACCACCCCACAAACAATGCGAGTTAGGGGATACTTGAAGAATCTCCCTCTTACCATACTCATTAATTCTGGTAGCACTCATAACTTCATTGATCCTTGGATTGCCAAATAGGCTGATTGTTTTGTCCATCCTTGCTCCAACTTTGAAGTCATGATTGCCAATGGGGGCACCTTACCTTGCAAGGGGAAGTGTCACAATGTGCATATCTCTATGGAATATTGTAACCTACTCTCTCACATGTTTTCCTTGTCCTTAGGCGGATGTGATGTGGTTTTGGGCATTCAATGGTTACGCACACTTGGCCCCATATTATGGGATTTTGCTGAACTTTGGATGCAGTTTTCAGTCAATGGGGCACAACATAAATTTATGGGATTACAACCAAGGTCTCTCTGCATTATCAGTTCACATCGCCTGGAAAAAAATACTTAAGAAGAATTCATATGGTGTCATCAGTCAGCTCCATTCCATTCAGTTGCACCCATCAATAGTCTCCACTACTTCCTTGGATAGATATGCAGGTGTCTTTGCTGAACCAATGAGCTTGTTGCCTTCAAGAGACCTTTCTGGTAAGAATTTAGCTGCATCTACCTCTCAGCAGGAAATGATGACTATTTTGCATACAGTCCAGAAGTGGCAGCCATCCTTACTGGGGAATTATTTCTGCATCAAGACTGATCTCCAGAGTCTGGAAACTTTCTTGGAACAATGGGTCTCCTCCCCAACACACCTGAAATGGGTTATCCAACTCATGGGTTATGACTATGCGACCACTTACCAGAAGGGTAAGGACAATATGGTGGAAGATGCTCATCCTCGCACATTTGATGACCCAATTTCTCTTACAACTATTTCTCTGCTTGTTCCAAATTGGTTGCAATCTGTTCAATGGGGCTATCTCTTCTATGAACTTCATGCTTCTTCATCAGTAGGGTACTCTGGGTTCCTCAAAATGTATGACTAGGAACAATGTAACTTCTTTTGGCAGGGACTCAAAAGGACAATTCAACGGATGGTGGTTGACTGTGATACTTTCCAGGTCAACAAGGGTGAAACGACCCTCCTTTCAGGACTGCTCGAACCCTTACCCATCCCTCCATAGATTTGGACAACTATTTCTATGGATTTCCTAGAAGAGCTCCAGTGGTATAGTACCACATCTCAAAGGACACCATATGAAGAAGTCTTTGTACATGCACCACCAGTTCTTCTTCCATACACCTTCAACAACTCCCCAGTTTAGGCAATTAACTCAATTCTTCAAAACCGTAATCAGCTTCTTCTCATTTTGCAGGACAATTTTCACATGGCAAGAATTCGACTGAAACAACAAGCTGATCAACACCATTCTGAGCGCACTTTTCACATCGCTGATATGGTTCTTCTTCATCTACAGCCTTCCATGCAATCCTCCCTGAAACTCCGAAGGCGCCAGTGGCTCGGAATGCAACCCGAGGATGCTACAGGGGACCCACTCCTTCAGATTCTGCATCAATTTCCACATCTAAAGCTTTGAGGACAAAGCTTT
Source organism: Larix kaempferi (assembly GCA_027924585.1). Lineage (NCBI taxonomy): Eukaryota > Viridiplantae > Streptophyta > Pinopsida > Pinales > Pinaceae > Larix > Larix kaempferi. Next base: position 3,523,374 of record BSBM01000358.1, on the reverse strand, counting down.
TTCTAAGGGAGAGGGGATGTTAGGAACCCATGTCTTTACTTTGTTAGTATATTGTTGCTGGATGCATATGCTTTGTAAGTCGTCCTGTAGTATTTGTTGATCCATAGTTTATATTAGCCCATAGTATTGACCCATAGTATTGGACGCATATGCTTTGTAAGTCATCCCATAGTATTATATGTCCCATGGTTTTGACTCATAGTATTGGTGCCTAGACTTAGCCCATGGTTTGTATTGACACATAGTATTGACCCATGGTATTGGTGCCTAGACTTAGTATATAAGTGTGTGTTGAGGCCTATGAAGGCACCGTGAAGTTAATTGTATTGAGCTTGCTCAAAGGAGGTTGCCCCCTCGAAGTGGCCCGTGATCAATATAAAAGTGATTCTGAGTTCTATTATTTCTGATATTTTGTGTATTTGAATTAATTAATTATTGCAGGTTCATCACATTCAACCATTTCTCTAAACCATCTGCATCTATCTTTTCTTCAAATAGGGGAATTTCAAACTTAAATTATACCTTGAAGGGAGTCGCACCCCCAAAAGGTTGCTCATTGAAGGTGCATCTGCCGCCGTCGGCATCCTTCGAAGGATCTGTGCAAAATTATCCATCATCTCGTTCCTCTATCGCGTGAGGGCTTCCTCGAGCAACTACTTAATAGGATCTCCTACTTCGTCATCTCTCTTTTCTTCTCCCACCATGGGATCTTTCTTAGGTCGATGACAAGGGTTTTCCCCAAGCTCAACTAATTCGAGACCCAACTCTTGATATTCATATCTCACCGGGACATGCAGTGAGAAATCACAAGAGCAGAAGGCTCTGATACCACTGATATAGATTTATGTGAGAACAAGATGAGAGAGCATATATATATTCACATATAGAGACATATGGAAAGAAACATAGCAATACAGTAAACTCATATTCTATTAAATGAATGAAATGTTAGGATATTCTCCCCATCATGTAGGCATGCATTTGTATAAATTTGCATGCAGCCCTGTCATCAGTGAGGTGTCACCCAGCACCTAGTCCCTAGTTTTCTAGACTTGGGAGCTTCTTTCCATTCAGTTCTAGCCCTCCTAGTCAGTGATGCGCCTTGTTTTTCACCTACCACATGTGAAAGGCTCCCTCTCTCACCTACCACTAGTGACACTTCAGTTAGTTGCTTGATTTGTGGATCTTTCTTTGATTTAAGGACTGATTGACTAGTTAACTAACTGAAACACTCAGTTGGACCTCTAGTGAGACTAGATTGTCAGTTACGACTCTAGTCAGCTCCTCATGCACCCTCCTTGGATTCTCCTTCACTCCATTAGTTCTCCATTTTCCAGTTACAGCTACTTACATTTAGTTAGGCTCAGTTTGACACCTGGTTGACCATTACTTGTGCATTGATGACTCCACTGATCTGATGAGGAGGACTCCTAGTGGAGCCAAGCTATTCCATGCTAGCTATTCGAATTACCTCCTTGGTTAATTCAAATTATTCAGTCATTGTGACTACACATTGTATTGTATTCTATTTCTGAGTTCAATAGGGAACTGTTGCAAGTCTTTTGCATAGTTTACACACATTACTCTTTATGCATCTCTTGTAATTGATTATATTGTTCAATAGATCTGATGTGCTTGAATTTCACATGGTATCAGAGCCATGGAAGGGACAAGAATTCTTTTCTGCAGGGATTATTCATGAAGATTGAGTGTTTTTTCTCACAATATTTGCAGTAGTGGCATGCATTTTCTACACTTGCATTCGCTATTACTCCAAAATTTCTTCCAACTCCACACCAGAAGCCAAGAGTTTCCACATAATTCCTGGATATGAATCATTGGATCTCCAATCTTACTTGATTATCTTATGCCGGGTGTGATGCAACTTGAAAAGTGTGGATTGTCGACCTTATAGCTCTTGTTTTCTTGTGATTTGCAGGTTATTCACTCCTCCTATTGCATTCGCTCTTCTTGAAAGATGGACACTTCTTCATCAAATATCCTCACTCCCTTCAACTATTATCAGTGGAAGGCTTATATGGAGATAATATTGTGCTCTAAAGGTTTCTACAGAGTTACCATGGGCCTAGAATTCGAAGCTACATCTACAGTAGAGAAGGAAAAATATTTCAATAAGCTTGAGGAAGCTTATGGTTTCCTTTGTCTCGGCATCTCTAAGGATCTTCTTTTCCATCTCAGTGGATTGACTAATCTGAAAGAGGTATGGGAAAAACTTGCCACACTCTTTGGCAAGCAAGATGAGATGAGATCCTATCAGCTAGAAAACGAGTTGATTGCACTCAATCCTGAGAATTTCGAGACCATCAATGACTTCTTCACTAAGTTTAGGAACTTGCTTATGCTATTGAAGCAATGTGGAGTGGAAAAGGAAGATAAGCAATTGATTTTATGCATCCTTACGAAGCTTGGAAAAGATTATTCAGTTTTTGTTTCAACTTTCAATATGGGAAAGCTCACAATTCCTAATTGGAAAATGCCTGCCTTAAATGCTTTCATTGAATCCTTGACAAAGGAGCATGATAAGCTTGTTAAAATGGGGACCATATGCTCCAAATATCAAGATCTTTTTGTTGGAGGATCCAAAGCTACAAATGGAAAAGGGAAGCAAAAGAAAGAGAAGCCAAAGTTTGATCCTTCCAAGCAAAAAGAGAATACCAAGCAGTCGGATGAGCCATCTGGTTCAAGGAACACGCAAAAGGGAAAAGAGGGAAAAGAGAAGACTAAATGTTGTTATTGTAGAAAGGGATTTCATCCTGAAAGCTCATGCATTATGAAGACCATAGATCGGATGGCCCTTCTCTTAGATAAAAACAACATAGCTCTTCCTGATTGTGCAAGGAAGAAGGAGAAAAATGATCACCCTGAAAGAGGTCATGCACTCATGGCAACTGTTTCAAATTCCAAAAATCTACTCATTAATTTTGGAGCTTCAAACCACATGTCTGCAAATAAAGATTCTCTATCATCATTTGACCCCAACAACACCATCTCTATCCACATGGGAGATGACTCTCAAATTTCTTCAAAGGGAAAAGGTACTATTCATTTAGAGCATGGCAATTTCCACAATGTTCTCTATGTACCCTCCTTAGCTTCGAATATTCTTTCCGTATATCAGATGACACACACTGGTTCAACAAAGAAAGTTGTATTCTGCCCTAACAAAGTTCAAATTTCTGATATTACAAGTGGAAAACTCATTGCGGTAGGAAAAGCCAATAATGCGACAAAAACATATGAGTTTTCACACTTTCTGCCACATGAAAAGCCCACTGCTCTTATAACTCATATAAATGAGGTTAGTAGGCTATGGCATGAGAGATTTGGACACCTAAATTATAAATATTTGTAGCTACTACAGAAAAATTCCAAGGTTGATGGCCTTTCGAAGATCAAATCCTCGAAGGGAATATGCAAAGGTTGCATCAATGGGAAGCACCCCGAGCACAAGTTTGACCGAGGCAAAGCTAGAAGAGATTATTCCATTTTGGGGATGATACATTCTGATATCAGTGGTTTTCTACCACATACCTCCATGAATGGCTCAAGGTATGTTCTAACATTTATTGATGACTTCTCCAGATTTACCTAGGTCTTCTTTCTAAAAAACAAGTCAGAAGTGCTAGACAAATTCAAGATTTTCAAGGCTTCTATTGAGACTTCCATCCAGCGCAAGATCAAAGCTCTACGATATGATAATGGAGGTGAATATATCAAATCAGAGCTGCTGCAACTTTGTCTTGAAAGAGGAATTCATATTCATCACACAGTTCCCTACACACCTCAACAGAACGGTGTAGCAGAAAGGAAGAACCGATCACTGAAAGAAATGGCAACCTGTATGATTGAGTCAATGGACAAGTGGCAGCATCATGAGGCAAGTAACTAGCTGTTGGTATGGGACAAATCCCTTGAATTATGGTCATAGTGCCCTAAAAGATGGGACTGGAGCTTGAGGCCCATTTATTGAAAACTGACCACCAAAAAGACCTAGGTATCTTTTTAAGAGCCATTTAATTTTGGACTGAGGTTCATCACTTTTCCCGATGAGGAAACTTATCTTGTGGTTCTATTGTATGCACACAAGAGATTCGATGAGGGGAAGTCTAGGTTTTTTTATCATGGTGTAAGTCTTCCTTGTTTACTGTTGAGTGCAGAGTCCTTACTGCGGAGTGCATAGATTGAGGTTTCGGAAGATTAAAAATAGATGAATGATAAAGTAGTGAGCAAGATGAATGAATAGGCTAACTCTATTAAGTTTCCCTTCTTTATTTTTATCAAACTAACTCTGTCATGTTTTTACTTTCTCTGTTATATTCTGCAAATTTAACAATATCTTATAATCTCAGTCATAGAAATTTTTAGTTACACATTTACTATGTAGACTATAGAGTTGTTTTCTTTATTATTTAGAAGAAATAATAGAAATACAACATTTCTAGGTTTCTGCATAAATGTAGGTTTATTGACAGGTTAACTATTTTCTTACAACAAATGTTATTTACTTTGTTTTTATCATATCATCTTTTACTTTTCCTTTCGTTGATCTGTATGTTGAAATCCAAATGCTGTCAAAATAAACATATTAGTATTCACATCATTCACACAAATCTATTATATCTCTACGTTTGCAGAAATATAATAATCTAGGGTTTTACTTTTCCCATTTTTTTTCTAAACCTTTGTTTAAGACTTTTATTCTTTCTTTATTACATTTATTTTGGTACCACACAATTGCAAGCATTCATGACCAAAAACATCTATCTTTACAAACAAGGTAAACAAGACTAATCGACATTTATATTATCTTACCATAACCCCTTTAACATAGAATAAGTCTATAATGGACGAACATTCTACTGTTTGGAAAAAACCCTAGCTTCTATATTATAATATATAGTATTTTATTAACTGGTAGCAAAGTAAATAAATTATCCAAGACAAAGATTGAAACCCTTAAAGGTGTCATGCCAAGCACGAAGTGGTTTTGGATCAAAGGTTACAAATTCGAGCATTATTTAAAACTAGCTAAACATTAAATTCATTGCCCTACTCAACATTTGGACATTACAGACACGGCTTCACAAAATATGTACATTGTTTAAACTAAAGCAAAAGAACAATTATCATCATTTGCAAGGCGGTTATTTATCAACCTACTGTAACCTTCGACTACATCAAACAAAATAGACATTCGAGACTAGATCTCAGTTTTTAGGTTCAACCTCTTAAAACTTTCAAAGTCATCCTCTCAATCAAAACAAGCTTGGGATTTAAGTGCACAAAAACAAGGTTATTTCCTTTGGCTCTCGGCCAGTGGAAATACAATACATTTTATAACCACACATTGAAACATTATAAAACAGGACCTCGAACATTGCTCACAGCCATAACAAATACAACCATAAAAGTGTCAGAACCTTCTTTCCATTAAAAACGATTGAGGGATAAAAACCTCTCAAAAGATGTTACATTCAACATGAAATTATACAGTGAAACGCTGTTAGTGCTAACATCAAAATAGGCCAAAGATCTCATCACCCTTCCATTCATCTTTTGGAACACAAAACAGTACCACAGCAGACGAAAATCTTCAAACCCTATCCTATTAGTTAAACACCCAAACAATGGCTAACAAGTGCCAAGAGTAACCTACAGGGGGTTAAACCATCGAGGGTTACCGGTTGGTTGAGCAATCGCCAGATAGCTTCAATATTTACATTCTGCAACCTGATGCACCTGCCATCAAAACATCTGAGGGTTAAAAGATGCATTACGTAGTTTCACAAACAAATTACAAATAATTATATCAAACCAAGTTTCAAAACATTACCTTTAAATTGCTGCTTATGGAGCAGAGACGCCATAGCCAACGAGAAACCGGAGCCATCACCTCACTACCAAACGCAGCGAAGGATGGAGACAACTCTGAGAACTACCATTTTACATACAAGGAAAAACCGACCTCTGGTCCATTTTAATCACAAGACTATCATAAAACCCTAGAGCTATTCCAACTACAACAACTGCAATAAACTTGTACTCTTCAAGGTTTCAGCTCTGAAATTCTAGTTTATAGTCACTAGTCATAAGATCGAAACTGGGGAGGTGCCCTAACACCCTGCTAACAAAACCCTACAACCTCTCAAGGCTGTCAGCCTCTCCACTGAGCCACTAGCAACATACAATGAATACCAAAGGAAAACAACCTCAATGATACTTAGTGGAGAATAGGGTTTAGTCCCAGGCCCGAGGACTTTACGAGATCAACGGTAGAGATCTTACCATCCTGACACCACGCCTTATGAAGCACCAACTACATTTAAAACACTTTAATACCCTTTCCACCACAGAGTCCAGCTCAGTTTACTATAGGTCTAACCTTGTACAGCTCGACAATGTTGACTAATCGCTACAAAATCCTTCACGTGATACTATCCACGATAGCAACCACTGAGATATCCACTATGGAAGTAGATAGGAGAGAGTTAATGCCAAGACTGATATGCTTACCTGTCAGCACTTAACCATTTAGACTTTAATACATTGTCTTTTCATCGAAATTGGCATGAAGTTTAGGGTTGTAATGTATTATAACACATAAAACTTTAAGCACATGGTTACTACCTTTGCATGGTATCGATTGGGTAGCAAACATATGTTTATATTTCATATTGTTTCATACTTTGGACCTTTGCATACAAATTATGCATATAGGAAACGCATAGTAGTTGCATATAGTTTATGCATATTTGAAATGCATAGGATTCGCATATAGTTTGTGTTAACAAAGTGCACATTTTAATAATATAAGTATTGATAAACTATATTAAAACATTATGCATAATAAAGGAACCACGGTATAAATATATCACTTTTCAATAGCGTCGAGGAGTATTTCATATAGTAAGATGATGATGTTCTTAAACCTTTAATATTGTATAAGTTATCATAACCCAGATGATATGTTGAAACTATTGCATGGATATCTACATAGCATTGGTTAAAATCTATGTCATGATTTGTAAAGATAGTATTCCTTAAACTAGAACTCTTGTGTAGGTCTTTCTATTGTTGTATTTGATTACAAACATAGATCTTCAAAACATAATTCAAATTGAAAACAAATCAGGACGATGTGTGCATGAAGTTAACTAGGATACCAGACTTGATAATCCTTTTCTACAGTTTTATAATACAATTTCATAATGCAGAACACTATTGTAGGATAACTTGATTTTTTCACTCTTACTTGTATTCTGCAAACATCAAGGTTCCAATGATTTAGCTACAAAGCTAAGTACGCCTCAGGGTACCCCGTAGGACCCCTTTTATCATCATCAGAAACAAACTATCAGCACATTTAAAGAAAATTGTATTGCAGGTGAACATAAATACATCACATAGTTCCATAGTTCAGCACAAGCAAGTATTGTCAAAATATGTTTTCATACATTATGAAGTATCGGTATCGTTATCAGATTGACATTTATTCTACTTCTGCACATCAACTTTAGTCGTAAATGCCTTACTTGAAAAATTTTAAATTTTTATAAATTTTCAGGATGTTACAATTGATGTGTTCTTCCTTCAAGTTATGGGATATTCAAAAGCTCAACTGTTGGCTTGTCATCTCTTAAGTACATTTATGCAACTGTTCATTTTGATATCATGAATAAATGATTGTATTATGAAATTAATAGTTATAGTAATATTATGGTAATATTCATAATCAGTTTTGGAGAGAATGATCATGATATTTAAACATATGTAAAAGACACGTATTTATAAATATTCTCTTTGATTCCATTTGAAATAACAAAAAACATATTTTTCTTTAAATAAATTATTTATAAATATAAATATCTATATAACAACAACCATAAATACACTATTCCTAATTTATTGCATTCACAATAAATATGTTAGTGCTAAATATGCAGCATTGCAATAAATGTATTACTACATTAAATGCATTACTTCTAAATACATAACATTTGCCATCTCAAACGGATGTCACATTACACACTCCCTTGATAACATTTTCTCATTTTGTCACATTACAACTGTCCAGTAATACGTGACATTGGAATGCTGAGATAGCTAATGCTCACATCATCGTCTCATTGACGTACGGGTGCTATAAATTGCAATGACATTTCACCGCCATTGTCCCATAGACATGTGGATTTAAGATAAGTCATAGTTATATCGATTTGAGCGGTACTAGTGGGTAAAAATGTGAAGGTGGGTAACACTTCCGTGAGAAACTAGTGCAAAATCATCTTAGCGAAGGTCATTCGGCCGATTAATATTTATTATTCGGCTGAATAATAAATATTATTCGACCGAATAATGTAGAAGTTATTCGGCTGAATACCTACTAACAGTTCTCCGTTTAGTTTAATGGGGATCCTTGAAATGTGTGCAAAGCACTACCGGACGGGAAAAATTTTCGGATGGTAGTTTATTCGGCCGAATACTTGTTCGGCCGAACAATTGTTTGGCGGAACAATTATTCGGACGAATAATTACTCGGCCGAACAATTATTCGGCCGAATAATTGGTCGGCTGAACAATGTTTTTGCATAAAAGCCCGGCCTCGTCTGCCATTTGGCAGTAGCTGTCGGGAAATTTTTGGACCCCACAAGTGGGCCCACTATCGTTCCTCACCACCCTGCATGGTCTAGTCGACGACGCTTGTGTTGATGATGCTCGTCTACTGTTGCTCCACCCCTTCACCGATCCCCTGCTTGCTCTGTCGTTACTTCCTGTTGCAGCAGTTGGAGGCTGTGTTCGTCGACGAGGGTGCCTGGCGGATCTGCGAGTTCATAATTTGTGTTTGGTTGCTGCTTGATGTATCTGCGTGGAGTTAACGGTTGCCGGGCGAGGTATGTTTTATCATCTATTTTTGGTTTTCAAATTTTATGTTTGATGTATGCACACATTTTTGTCTTTTAATCTCTTCCTGAAATGTGGTAGTGTGTGCAGGGTAGTTTGTTTGTTGAGCTGGGGCTGTTATCGGTGCTTCGTTGGCGTTTTGGTTTTCTGCGCAGGGTTGATAGTTTGTCATTTGAAGGTATGTTTTCACGATGAGTTGTGTCATTTTGATTTTTTTTCATATTTTTATAGTTTGTAGTTGCTAACATAATTTGTTGTTGTGTGAAGGAAATATTTGTCGTTTGGCGAGTTGGTGGTCTTAACTGCTGTGGCGTTGTGGATTGACAATCTCTTCACTGCGTGTTTGGTTTACAGGTATGTAACGTTTCCCGAACTTTTGTATTGATAAAAAATGTTTTCATTTGAATAAAATTAAAAAAAATGGTTGTCTTCAGGATTAAAACTAGAATGTTTATCTTTTTTACATTTAATTTAATGCTCAGAGCAAAGTTATGGAAATCTTCTCTTGAGCAGAGTTATGGAACTCTACTCTTGAGCAGATTTCTGGAACTCTCCTCTTGAGCAGAGTTCTGGAACTCTGCTCTTGAGCAGAGTTCGGAACTCTGCTCTTGAGCAGAGTTCTGGAACTCTGCTCTTGAGCAGAGTTAGGAACTCTTCTCTTGAGAAGAGTTTGAAACTCTGCTCTTGAGCAGAGTTTGGTTTACAGATATCTATCATTTCCCAATCTTTTGTATTGACAAGAAATGTTGTTGGCATTAGAAGAAAATTAAAAAAAATATTTGCATTCAGGTTTAAAATTAGATTGTTTAGTTTTTTTACATTTAATTTTATGTTCATGATGTCAGCCTTTATACCCTTAAACAGAGTTCTTGAACTCTGTTCTTGAATAGAGTTCATGAACTCTGTTCTTGAACAGAGTTCTTGAGCTCAACTCTGTTCTTGAACAGAGTTCTTGAGCTCTGTTCTTTAACAGAGTTCTTGAACAGAGTTTGAAGATTCTGTTCATATAGGAAGTCACTTAAAAAGTCATACTGTTGTAAGTCCTTAATTATTATTTTTTTAAATATTAAGGAATGTTTGTTTATTGAGATATATAATGGAATCATATGTGATGGATGAAAAATTTGTAAGGTTACTATACTACTACAATTAACTACATTATACTTTTTATATGATTATGAGATGATTATTAATGTTATCTTTATGGTGCAATAGTAGTGCTGCTAGAGTTAGGAGAGGAACTGACAAAAAAAAATGACTTACAATACTTTAGGCACCTCTACATTTGGTATGCAGTTCTTTATGAGATATGTGTTTAAGTCTGTAGAATTAACATGTACAACTTCAATATGTTATGAGTTGACATTTGTGTAAATTTTTTTATCATAAATATAAAGTAGAAATCTTATAATAAGTGGATATATATATATCGTGAGATGCTTGTTCATTGAGATATATAATTCAATCATATTTGATGGATGAAAAGTTTTTAAGGTTACTATACTACTACAATTAACTGCGTTATAACTTATATTTGATTATGAAATGATTATTAAATATATCTTTACGTTGCAATAGTAGTGATGGTAAGGAATTTTAGTTAATTAATTATGTTAGAGTTAGGAGAGGGACTTACAAAAAAAACTCACTTATACTACTTTAAACACCCTTACATTTGGTATGTAGTTCTTTATTAGATATGTCTTTAAGCTTGTAGAATTAACATGTACAATTTCAATATGTTATGAGTTGACATTTGTGTAAATTTAGAAATCATATCAAATGGAAAGAGTGGAGTCTTCGAAGCGAAAGCGTAGGAGGTCGTCACATTCATCGGGAATTGGTGTTCCAATTGGTAGTCAAATGTTGTCGAATTCACCTCGGGGTTCGAGTTTATTGTATGGGTCACAGTCATCTGATCACCAACAAGTTGATAGGGGTACAAATGATTCTCCTTTGTCTTTTGTGGGAGAGCGTCGATCTCAACCTTCTGTTGGTATGAACAATGTTTAATCATGTATAATCTGTATTTTTGTGTGTTTTGAATTTTTGGACAAGGTTAACTCTTGACTACGGCTATATTTGAAGCAAAGCGAGGTTCAGAAGATGTGCGTAATTCAACAGAGTGAGAGGAAGATCAAGATAGGATTGTAGATGATGGAATAGGTGTGGGTTCAGAGCAGGGTTCTGAAGATCCTCCTAGAGATAGGATGACATATGTTCCACTAGCTGAGGGTTGTACATCCATATCAACTTATCCGTCTGATTTACCTGATGAGCTTCCATGGGAAGGTGTTGTGCAACAAACTATCCTTGAAAGTTGTAGATCCCACTATGATAGGTTGAACAATGATCTTTGTTCTTTGGATCTCCCTCCAGAGAGCCGACAAAGTCTAGATATTGTTTTGGGGTCTTTGCAAAAATTCACTGTTGCATATGAGGAACTCGGGCCAACTACGAATGGTTTTGTTCATTTGATGCAGAGGCAAAGGGACCAAGTTATGGGTCCAGACAAGTGGGAGGTTGTGAAGGAGAGAGTGACCAAAGAACAGGCCAATTCAATGTTTAATTTCAAAGAAGGCCTTAAGCGAAAAATGTTGAAAGTGCAATATTTCAAGCATCCTCAAATTGCACATCTAATATATGATCGGTTTCTTGCAGCTTATGGTCGATTTCCATGGAACGATGAAGTTCCTAATTATTTTGCTAGATTTTTTTATGCGGAGTTTTTTTAGGTATGAAGCCAAATTATACTGATGTTCCTTCTAACTTTTATGGAGTTGGAAAGGGTCGAATATATAATCGGAAAGGTGCTCTTAGAGACCCTACGACTCTTTGGCCTCCACCCGAGATACCTCGTCCACCTAGGGTTGTGGCTTTAAGATCGGAGATGGAGCCCACATCCCAACTTGGGGCAACTGCAAGGGATTCTGTAGGTGATGGTTTAGCATCAGCTCTTGTTGGAGTAGAAGTGGGATTGGGTTGAGAGAGGGCTCGTGCTACTATTCATCAAAAGTTTGTTTATAAGACGAATGATGAAGTAGATGGATGTAGCATCGATGATCTCAGGGCTTATGCCAAGTCTTGTCGCGATATAGCTTCAGATGTGTTATCCAATGACACAACGAGTATGGGAGAGGTTTGTTGATTATGCTACGGCAATCTATTTTATTTTTTATTATTCATTTTGAATTGAATTTTTTGTTACATAGTAATAAGTATATTAATCAAATGTATTGTGTTTGCAGTTTTCTAGAATGTTGAATGCACATAATTTTCGAGTCTCCACTAGTCAAAATGAAGAGCGTTTTGGAGAGGTATATTAATTATAATATTTATGATTGAACTTGATATTTTTGTTTTTTTTAATTTTAATAAATATCAATGTATCTTATTGTTAATTTGACTTATCCATGCAGGTTTCTTTATAATCGAACTTTTTAGATGATTTACCATCTCTTATGAGCTAATGATTTTAATTTTCTTGTTTTGGTTTTAAGTTAATTGCTTAATTTGTTATATATATCTACTATGTTTTATTCATTAACAAAATTTAAATTTTAGGGGAGAGACCATATGGAAATTGGGGGTGAAGATGTAGGTTCTCTGATGAATGCGGATATTGGCACCGAGGTAATTTTGTTGAACTTGAAATGATCTCTGATATAAGTTTAATATTTTACATTTTTTTGATTTATTTGAAAATTGTTTGCATGTTTTAGGATTCATAAATTACTTTTGTACATGTTGCAGCTTGGCTCTCTTAGATCCTTTGGAACCAAAGGGAAGGCTCTTGTGGAAAAAAGTGGTAGACATGCATTCAAAGAATTTGATGTACGACTTTTTTAATAATTGAATTGTTTTTTTATGTATAAGTTTAATATCTTAATATCTTGAATTTAGTTTAAAATTGTTTAAATAATTTATGATATTTATAATTTGTTTTTATGCATGTTGTAGGTCGAGTTGAGTCCCGGGGAAGGTCCTAGGTGAAGATAGTGGAAAGATATTGGTCCAGATGGATAGTGGTTCAAACGTTTTTGTTTTTGTTTATATATATATATTGTAGTTGTTTTGAACATGAAGGGTATTTATTTTTTGATTATACATATATGTACATTGAACTCACATGTTCATGAACCTTTTTTTGGATTATATATGAGTACATGTTAATTATTTTTCATTTGGTAAAATGTTTAGAATATGTTTTGTATGAATGTTTAAAATGTTTTGATAATGTTTAGAATATGTTTTGCATGAATGTTTAAAATATTTTGATAGGTGCAATCTAAAGTTAGAAAATGTTAAATGTTGAGAATGAATGTTATGGAAGAATAAATGTTGGGAAATAATGAATTAGGAGGTGTTATGAATGTTTAAAATGTTAATCTAAAGTTAGGAAATGTTCAATGTTGAGAATGAATGTTAAGTTAGGAAATGTTCAATGTTGAGAATGAATGTTATGGAAGAATGAATGTTGGGAAAGAGTGAATGGGGAGGTGTTAGGAATATTTAAAATGTTAATCTAAAGTTAGGAAATGTTCAATGTTGAGAATGAATGTTATGGTAAGAATCCATGTTAGGAAAAAATGAATGGGAGGTGTCAAAAATATTTAAAATGTTAAGAGTGAATGGAACATTTGATAGGTGCAGTTTAAAGTTAGGAAATGTTGAATGTTGAGAATGAATGTTATGGAAGAATGAATGTTGGGAAAGAATGCATGGGAGGTGTTAAAGGAATGTTTAAAATGTTAATCTAAAGTTAGGAAATGTTCAATGTTGAGAATGAATGTTATGGTAAGAAATCAATGTTGGGAAAAAATGAATGGGAGGTGTCAAAAATAAAGTTAGGAATGAGAGTGAATGGAACATTTGATAGGTGCAATTTAAAGTTTGGAAATGTTGAATTTGTAAAAAAAATTCAATTTGTTATGTTGAGAAATGTTATAGAAAGAATTAATGTTGAGAAAGTGTTGTATCATAAGAATGAAGGTTTAAAATGTTACGAAATAATGTTAAAATGTAAAGAAATGAAATGATAGAAATTTTTTATAGAAATATGAAGTTTTAATAGGTTCACTATTCTAATGTTTTGAATGAAAATCTATGAATTGTTTGATAAAAGTTTCAATCTTTTGGTTGTTTGATTCATATGTAAATTTTAAATTTTAATTAATGTTTTTCATATGTTCATTGTTTGATATGATACATTTCATATTCAAATTTTAACTAATGTTATTCATATGTTCATTGTTCAGGTACTTTGTACTTTGTGAATTTCTAAATGTTGAAATCATGGCAAATGAGGATAATGATTTTTTGTTTTTTAATCACATGTGAGGATTTCCGGATTGTGAAACTTATGCTAAGTTAGAGCAATGAATTTTAGACAACAATTCGATGAATATTTATCGATTTGTTGTAAATAATCATTGCTCTAATTTAGCATAAGCTTCACAATCCAGGAATTTTTGTTTGTGATTAAAAATAAAATGATTGTTATCTTCATTTGCCATGATTTCAGTTATGTGAACTTACATGTGAGAGATATATTATCTTTGTGCAACAATCATTTATTTAAAAACTATATAGATTAACAACTTGTTTTAAAAAACTCATTCAGATCATATTTATGGTGAAGTATATTAAAGAAACATGTTCAGTGGATTAAAAGAATACAAAATTTAATAGGTTTTTTGGTGATTTCTCATTGGCATCAATCAATCGAAAGTAAAAATTCGGGGCAGAGTGTGGGGATAGCCACATCCGTTATATCATCCCTTAAGTGGTCTAGTAGACATATGGGGACCCGAATAAAATACTTTTGAATTCTCAAATAATTTTTGAATTCATTTTTAAGCATGTTAAATTACAACTATTTAAACTCTTATGTTTGTTTTCATTCAAGATAATATTCATAAAAATTCAATGAGAAAATATATTGTGCACAACAGTTGTGAGACATGGACAAAAAATATATTGTACACAACAATTGACATGGACAAAAACATAGATCAATTCATTTTTGATATATAGTTAAAAACATCGCAACGGAATACCATCCTCAATTATCCGTTCATGGTCACATATGGATAGTTTCCATTTTATGGTTGTTAACTGTTTTTTTGATGGAACTTGTACCAACCTTATTCGAGATGCACATACTAAATGACTATACTGACAACATATAACATCGGGCTCATAATCTTAAAAGTAGACATAATTTTTAGTCATATGCGTCTGCTGAAAAAAATAGCCTTTTAAAATGATGGATCCTCTTTCCTATGTAAATCCGTTTTCATTGTAGTCCTCCAATAACTTCATTTTTTCTTCAGTGCATTGCATCAAATAATATTTGACATTTTCGTTGTTGTCTAAAGGTGCAATCACAGCGAAAACATCTCCTGCGCGAATTATAATTAGTGTTAGTGTTTTTAAATGAATTAAATTGACTATACTTATGGCAATGGACTAGAATGAACAATTAACTTAAAAGTCAAGTAAGTTTATTACCTTCTCTAACAAGATCTGAAAATCTATTGCCATCAGATGATATTGCTATTTCTTCTGATCTAACTCTTCTACACTTGCCAGTGGCATTTTTCCTTTTGGATTAATCTCTGTGTGTTTCCAAGCTTTTACGTACTTGTTTGTTATGTTTTCACAAACTTCTGTAGATTCAACATTTTCAATGCAAATATGACAAAAGCATGATTGCTTTCTACTGTCAAATGCAAACACGTTTTGAAATGATTTTGTTTGAATAGAGTGAAGATCTCTAGTCCCATGTATGGTGCTAGCGTCATATGGTATTGATCTATTTATATCTTGGACCCCAACAAGCCAAAAAAACCTACACAATAAATGATGAATCACTTTCAAAGAACAACTTTTAATGTTAGTGTACATGTACTTAAATGTTAGTGTACATTTTTTTAAATTTCAAGAAATAATATAAATTAAAAAAATAGTGTACATACCTGTGCACATATTTTGATTGTTGATTATAATCATGGCTTAGATTTAATTGACACCATTGGACAACCTCTGCAGCTGAATGAAACCGCACAGAAGAATAGTTCATTTGCCATCTTCGAAGTGCTCTTTTTACGCATGCTCCTGCACCATCATGTTCACCTTTTCCATGCCTAGTTTCAAAGAAATTTCAATGATGTTTAATGTTCAATGCTTTATGAAGTCGACATAGCCAAAAAAATGATCGTGAAGATTTAAATTGACCCACACATCCATCAGACCATATCCAATGCTCATTGAATTTAACTTCGCATTTTTTCAGTGAGTCATAGAAAATATTTTCTATACAATGTTGAACAAAATGTGTATCGTGTGTACGATCATCGCTGATATAGAAGTGATATTATTTAATCACATCTCGAATCATTGTCACATGTGCTTTCAATGCCATGAACATCCTGTTGAGAATGTCTATATACAACATGGACAAATATCGAAACTTGGTCAGAGTGATAGTATTCACTCTATATCTCTTTTTGTGCAGCAAATGTATAGTTTTTAGCAAAATCAACCACGGACAAAATTGTTCCGGGTGGAAAAATTTCACGAGATTGTTTGAATTGAAGATCTTGCCATTGTGCTCTATGTGAATGCTAGGTGTATTTATAAATTTCGCTTTCAAATTTTTTGAGAAAATCTGTTATGCATATCTTGTCTTCTAGCAAATCAATTCTTTTGGAATGTGAATCACTATAACTTGTACTATAATTGATGTATTCGTATCTCCTCCAATCAACATTTACATTTGACAACGATTGATCATTATCAATAGGATATTTATTGTGGAATAGCACCAGATTTCCACAATGATGACAATGTTTTCCATTGACACATTTCTTTGAATAAAATACTTCATCGTGATTTCTCTCACATAAAATTTGAGATATGAATTCACGTATTGTGGGCGGAGGTGGTGAATTTGTCCAAAACATTTTACCAAATTCAAGAAACGTGTCATAATATAACTGAAATTGCATAAGATAATGGCAACAACATGTATCACGTATAGTAATAGGTCTAACATACCATAGTTTTTGTTGCACAAATGTAGTGATTGATATATTAATTTCACGATGATCTTCCTTGAATTTATTGAACAATTGTACTTGTGTCATGTCCATTATATGTTTTGGTTGGATTTCATATATATTTCGTGATATTCTTTTGCATATCACATCTCTTGAATTTGGTGAAACTCGAGCATGTTCCAACCAATATTCTCGTACAATATCTTTAACACATGCTCCCAATCTATCTTTGTAAGGTTGTCTACAAATAATTGCCCAGTAAGCAAGTTCATTATTTTCATCTATTTGCATTCTGAATTTGCTATGTTTGTATAATGTCTTTCTTGATGTTCCAACTGCTTTTGCTAGTTCTGTTGTCAAACGCTTTTGTTTAGTACTAGCTGAAAGAATTGCTGTATGAATTGCTTTACGTGCAGCACTGATATCTTTCTTCCTAGATTTTTCAAATTTTTTTATTGCATCACCTATATTTTCCATCACATTTTGTTTCAATTTCGACTCTTTTGTCGCTTTGTGAATACCCAATAATGATGTAGCACCTTCTAACTTCTTGGACACTAATAAACATCTCAAAATTTGTGCTTGTCTTGCTATTGATTAATCCTTGAGAACTTCATCATAAAATTTTGTAGCACAATATCGTGCAACATGTATTGGTAGTTTTTCTCCATATTTGTCGCAATCAATGTCTTCTAACATTTCATCATCAATGGTAAAAGTACCTATATATCAAGTTAAATTTAATTTAACATATATCCAAAAATAAAATTCATTATAAAAAAATGAATTTGAAAAATATATGATATATACATACCAGGTCCAATTTCTGGATCTTGAACTTGATCTTCAATATTGACTTCATTGACATTAGCATGTAAATCATTATTTACATCTTCTACAATGGTCTTTTCAACTTCAATTTGTTCTTCTTGTACTCTATTTTCAATTTCCATCTCTTCAACATTATCATGTAAATCTGTATTTATATCTTCAATAATTCTCTCTTCCGTTTCGGCAACCCTTTGTTTTTTGGCAATATATCTAAGTTTTTGTTTCTCTCTATTACCATCATCATCACGTTTACGATCACCTTTTTTTTTTACGTTTTCTCTTATTGCCCATGATTGTTTAATCTATAGTTGATAAATTAAAGAATCATTACTTTATAGTAAAAATAAATAAATTAAGATTTAAAAACATTTACGGAATTTATAAAAACATGAACTGAAATTTACTTCACTTTATAAAATTTTTGTAAGAGTCTTTTGAAGAAGATCTTATTAGAATTAACTTTCCTTTGAAAAAACTCTTTGAACAAAAATCTTCTTTGAAAAAAACCTTCTTGGAAAGAAATAAGAAACTCCTTGACAATAAATTACCTACCCATTGGAAAATAATAAGAACACCTTGTAAATAAATCTTTTTTGTAAAAATCATTGGAAAAAAAACCTCTTTGAAAAAATATCTACGAAAAAAGCCACTAGGAAAAAATACTTTGAAATAAAACCGATTTGTAAACATATCTTGAAAAAAACCATTGTAAAGAAATAACTTATTTGCAAAAATACTTTGAGTAAATAACTCTTTGAAAAAACTCATTTAAAATAAATAAGAAGTGCTAACATAATTCTATAAAAGTTTTCTTTTTACTACAAAGTGAAATTTTAAACAAAAATATCACTTTTGTTCACCCGAAGTTGAAAAACATGAAAAAACCAGAATTATTTTCTCACGAGACCCCCAAAAATAGACACCCATCTTAATTTTTTCACCACATTTTTGGAAAAAGAAGGCGATGTTTTGGTGTTGGATAATTGGTACACAAATCGTTTCGTTTTTCTGGCGATTTGTTCTCTAAATCCAGTTAAAAATTGGTGGATTTGTAGTTCCATCCCATTTATTGCGGAACTATGTTATCGAACTGTATCTTTAGGAGCTTTATCCCATTTTAAGACAACCAAATCGTCAAGATTCCAAAAAAATAATGAGAATAGGTTGAACTGTGCCTACCAGAAAATTTTCCATCATCAACAGAAGGCGATTTGAGTGCTAATTATCACAAATGGAATGGTTTTTTCTTAATTTTAGTATAAATTCTAATTTATTTTGTTTACTGTATTTAGAAGTGATTTTTACACTGGAAGTGGGTAGATGTGTTAATGTATATCGATTAAAGAATAGTTTAAAAATATGATGTAAATTTATAATTTGAAATTAAATTTAATTTTTTAAATAAATTTTAAATTAACAATTATATGTTTTTATAAATAGATTGATAGTTATATGTTTATAAAAATAATTAAGTACTTTTCATAGGACTCTGAGAAGAT
The DNA here is from genome assembly GCA_027924585.1 of Larix kaempferi. NCBI lineage: Eukaryota > Viridiplantae > Streptophyta > Pinopsida > Pinales > Pinaceae > Larix > Larix kaempferi. The sequence goes on along the minus strand of BSBM01000358.1, from coordinate 3,504,059 downwards.
TGACCAAAATATAAAAATAATTAAGTACTTCTCAAAGGACTTTGAGAAGAATGACCAAAAAAACCGAAAAGAAGGAGAATAAATTTTATGAAATGTAAAAAAATTTAAAAATAAAATTTACCCACCTAAAAATATGTGAAACCTTACCTTGAATAAATTCGGAGTTAGACTAAATTTATATTGATTTTATTTCAAAGCCTTTTATTGACCTAATAATAATAAAATTTCAATTCATAGTTAGAATAAATTTATATTACTTTTAATTCAAAATCAATTTCAGATACAATAAAATGCAAAATTTATAATAATTATTTTTTCAGACACAGTAAAATGCAAAGTTTATAATAATTTTTTTTCTTATATTTAAATTAAAATTAAAATTTATTTTCATAATTCTAACTTCAACCATTCACATCTTTATATTGATTTAAATACTTAAAAAGAACTAATAAAAATAAGAATAAAACAATATTATATTTAGATAAACACTTGGTGTAGAGCATTTAATACTTTGCAGTTTGGGGTATCCAACGATGCACACTGGAAATTGTTACTCTGCAGCTGGATGTTTGAAAATACCCTGGTAATGTTTAAATATACCACCAGGTATTATATTATCCCACCGTGGTTTTGGCGCACATGGAGCATGAACCTGAGGACTTACATATTTTCTGCACTGAGGGCCTAGAGCGAGCTATCACTAACTTGCATGTGCTAATATCCTACATGTCAGGGAAATGATTAAATGTTGTTAGATTGAAATGTCATGGTCGTCAACATGGATCAAATTTGAAGGGTGGGGTCCCATTTCACTTTGAAGGGTTATGAGATATTGAACCCTTCAATGCTGACATGTAAAAATACGTCATCCTTTTCATTTGAAAATGTATTAGTGCATCAAAATTTTATTGTTTACTTACATAGTAAAGTTGAGAGGCTTTATTTCTTGCTTTTTAAAACTTTTAACCAGTATAATAATAAGTTAACTTGCTAAACCCATTCCAATCTAACTTTCATCCTTACAGCCAAAATTAATACTATTTTACTCTTTCATGATCTGCCTGAACATGAGTAATTTATTAGTGAAACATAACTTAGGGGACACACAGAAAATCCACTTCCAGACGTTCAGTGATAATTTTATAATCTTTTTTTCTGCATCAGTGAAGCTATAGTTAGCTTGCTAGCCCAATTCCAATCCAACTTTTAACCAGTTTAATAATATTTAATACCTCTTAAAATGGGTTCCTAGGGCTTCGAACAATACAAGCTCGATGCAGAATTGGGTTCTTCAACTCTTCTAAAAGCAACGCGATGCTTATTCTTGGAAAATTTCAATCTTTGTAAATCACTAGCGTTCTTCAAACTAATATAAATTCTAGCCTACTTAACAATGGAAAAAAATGATAATGTAAGCCAAAAAAGGAAGAAATTGTTTCAGAAGCCAAAAACATTGGACGTTGAGTCTGGTTTGTATCTATTGCTAAATTAGTGAACAATAGAGATGCATGCAGAAAGGAAATAAAAAAGGTGAAGGGAAACAATCTGAATGGTAACTTTTTTTTACCTCAATGAATTGAGGACCATAATTCACTTTCATGCACCTCTATCAAACAACCGTGTTTCCTATGCCATTTATAATCCTCCTTCACGAAAGTCTATCAAAGAGAACAATTCAAGAAAGAAGTTGGATTGGATTCAAAACCAATAGCAAGTTTCTTTGTCACTCTAATTGTGTACCCTACAGCATAATTGAATGCCAATGGCAACAATATATGTTCTAATTTTTCATTCTACACTATGAATGCCACATGTACTTGGGATAGAATAAGTTTAAGCACTCCTTACATGTTACATGCTATGTTATGGTTTGAACAAAGAGAACTATCCGACTCCAGGAAACTTTTGTTCTCAATAGCTAATTAAGGACCCTAGCTACTTCTTCCTTATAGCCCTCCCCCTAGATCTCATTATACATACTAAGTCTGTGGTATGATGGAGTAGAGGATGGGTTGTGAAGCATAAGTAAAACATAGGCAAACCAAGTAGAGAGGAGATGCATAAATGGTTGAAGTTCTTGTTATATGGTTGAAGTTCTTGTTATATGGTTGAAGTTCATGTTCTATTCAAGACCAACCAATAAGGGAAACAAAATCAAAAGGTAAAGTAGCACTGTCATTCTAAAAATCAATATTACAAAAACATTTGTGTCCCAGTTCGTACAGTTGAACGCGGGAGTGGGCATTGGGAATTCTAAGAAAATTGCCAGCTTTCACCATTGTCCTTCACCAGATGTTGTTGAATATTCTCAATCATATTGAAATTCGATAACTAGTTGGGATTATAAGTGTACTTGCATCGATGGTCTTCATATTAATAAATCCAAGGAATCTTAAACCGTGTACCAGAGGAAGGCGTCGAATCAACGACTGAGCAATTGGGGAAAATAGCTCATGCAATCTAGTTTTAGATACAAAGTCTGGATTCTTGATTTGACTCATTAACTAGATGCATGGAGGCTGGCAGAGTGGGAACTTCCCCAAATCCCCAGGCTTTTTGGTAAAGATGGGGGGCACAATGCGCACACCTGTTTCCTGTAGGGATGCAACCGTGGCCAGTGGCAGCTGCCCGAGGAAGCGCTCGATTTCAGAGTGAAAACTATGGTCTTCCTTGTCCCCTCCATTTCAGGAAAGTTAAAGGGAGGCTAAATTCTCAAGACATTTGATCGGGTGACAATGGAAAATAGGGAAAGGCAAGGAGCACATGGAATCATATGTGTGTACACATAACATATGAAGAAAGAAGCAATTGTTGTTGCTGCTATGGTTGGGAATCGATAAATTCCGTTTTGAACAGCATCTAACGGAGATTTGTGACAAACCCACTCTTGGGTCTAGGATTCAAATTTGAATCCTTTAAGGACCATTTGAAGTTACAAATTTTCAATCAAATAATAATATTGTGTTTGAACTTTGAAGTTACAAAATTTTTAAATAATTGATGGGATCATGAATGGATAAAATGATGTTCATGCCTGTAAATTCATAGTATTTCAACAATCCAGTTAGCCTTGAAGTTGAGCTCCTCAAAGAAAGCAAATTTCTTTATATAGGTTTATGGTAGGCCGGTATTAGCAGCTTCACTTTGCAAACTCTTCTGGAGGACTAGAGGAGATAGGGTAGGTGGAACTTGGAAGTATCTCAATCATGATGAAGCAGGGTTATAAGCAAAAGCTTGTTTGTATTCCTGTAATATTATATATTGATGGTCGGAGCCATGGAAGCATGGAATTCGAGCATTGACTTGATACAACAAAGAAAACACAAGGTGGGACTTGGGAGCCATAGGATTGACTTGATACAACAAAGAAAGCACAGGGTGTGAGGTTCAGAGCTATAGACGATAGGATTAACTTGGTACAACAAAGAAAACAAAGGGTTGTGGGCAGGGGCCATGGGTGGGAGAAACAACCTGCAACATTATAAGAAGTTTCTGGATTGTGGAGTTTGTCCGAAATGCCAAATTCGGGGCACATTAACATAATATATTATACATTGAATACTAAATTAACTCACGAAGTCAAAAGTAACGAATTGGTATGTGATAAATGGTAACTTTGTAATCCCACTTCCAGCAACACGTATGAGCCACCAACCATATTTAATAAAGTTGTTGTTGCCATTAAATGTGTTAAACACGTAAGTGCTCACCGCTAACACATGAACTTAGAAGCGTTCAAGACATCCACATAAAATGGTCAATAATATTATTAGAGGCCCATAGGCCCATGATCCATCGGTGACCAGACACGTGGATATTGGAGAGTAACCAAGTACCAAGTCCCACTGCCAAGTCACCTAGCTAGTAGCCACATTCCCAATTTCCCATTGAAAACTGTCGACGGGTGAAATTTGAAGCTGCCCTTCTGTTGCAATTTTAAACAATAGTGGTTAATTTAATTATTGAAGGGCTTACCATGAAATTAATTTTTTTTTGCATGGTAAAATTTGAGGTGGTCTTCTATGGCATGTAAAATGGCCTTTGAAGGGCCCTGAAGGCTTCAAATTTGAAGCCTAGTTGTCAAATATCATGAGAAATATTGCATTTCACATGGAAAACAAATGCATTGATCAAATGTTATGGACATTCATAGCTTATGTGACTATATATATATGATAGGAGAGTAAATCTAGTGTCTCATATATAGACTAAAGCTAGTGCTCTCATATATAAAGGAGACTAGGAGACTAAAGCTAGTGTCTCATATATAGACTAAAGCTAGTGCTCTCATATATAAAGGAGACTAGGAGACTAAAGCTAGTGATCTTATTTTTTATCTTGTATGGTAAGGACAATTAAAGTTTTTGTTTACTTTTTTTTTCTCAACATTATTGGGCTTTTCTTTAAGGAATCAATAAAGACTTGATTCTCATTTGTATCGAGTATTCAATCAAATAGGCATTGTTCTATTAAAGTTTTTTGTTTTTTACAATCTAAAAAATAGTCTCCTAAATGGCATTGCATTGTGCTTTATTGAATCTAGTGAGACTTGGCCCTCATAACTACAAGGCATTGAATTAAAATTGTTTTATTTCATTATTGTTTTGCACATATCATGAGAAATTGAAACCTGCCTTCTTCTCGTCCACTAAATTATTTAGCAATCTTATTTTGTTATCAACTCTAACATAGCAATAAACAACTAAAGCCAATCATTTTTGTATAAACTCCTCCTTCCTCTCCTTTGCACTACACTTGCAAGGACATTGCCCTTGTATGGCTCTAATCTTGTTGTAAAAAGGTGCATAGTTTAATAAGATCCATCACATTTGCAATATATTTGGGTTAAAGAATAGTTTAATATAAAAAATATAATTTTTTTTTTTTTTGAATTTATATTATATTTTCAAAAACAATATTAAAGAGATTGTAATTATATGACAACTGTATATAGATAAATTCATATATTTTCAATAAAAAAATGATCATAATAAAAATAATATATTTTCAAATTTTTTGGACGTGTATTTTGAATGTTGTTGATTTATCTTTGAGCTCAATCGAAGTTGTCGGCAAGGTTTTTTAGGGCAAGTTTTAGTATAAATTTAAAAACAAAAGACATTTGAAGATAAAAATTCGTAAATTTTATGTATATGGATAGATGATTCATTGACGAATCCAATGGTATCAATTCCACAAATTTATGTGCATTTAATGACATGGTTTAAGCCTCTAAAAGGCAGACAAAGCTTTCTTTCTGCAGTGAAGGGCTATCAACCTATTTTTTAGGCCCTCGATCGAGGGTTAAATGGGACCTCAATCAAGGGTTTTACCTAGAACTCGATCAAGGTATGTTCAAGCCTTTGATCTAGGGTTTGTAAACTTAGCTCGATCAAGTATTTGTTTGTGTAAAGAAAATATAAAAAAGAACCCGAGAAAGGATTTGGACAATTAATGTTTCCAACCACCATTCCCTTGTGAAAATAACAATCAACCTCTATATAATCACTAAACAATTGATCAACAACACGAATTTAACTCATTGCTAGTTTATTTTCAATTAGAGCTATGTGAATTTGATGTTGTTCAATTAGAGCTTTGTAATTTTGATGTTGTTCAATTAGAGTTCATTAGACATGTAAGATTTCTTTGTAGACATATTTCAAAATTCCATATTAACGTATTGTGGTTTGTTATAACAATTTGAGGAAATCTTTGTTTGTTTTCATTGTAGTTTGATGGGGAGTAAAAGAAAACGACAAAGAAAGCATGCTCATCAACAAAATGACAATGAAGAGCGTAATAAGAATAAAAAAAGAATGAGACAACAAAGAGCAAGCTTGAGAGAAGAAGAAGATGCACATTTGGTGCACCAAATTCCAATGGAGGACAACCAAAGTAAATTTGTGAATTACACGCTACATAATTTAAATATCATATTTTATCAAGTTCTTTAATAATTTGTTATATACTAACTATTTTTTTTTTCATTTTAGTCTTATTATACTTTTTTTGTAATAATATTTTTAACAAATTGTTATATAGACTAAAAAATTAGTAACAATTTTCCAAAAAATTTAACTATTTCATAATTTAATTTGTTTACTATTTATTTGTAATGATATTCTTATTTATTTCATCCCTTTGTTATTTATTTCAAAGTTTGCAACAATTTTCATGTCAAATGAATAATTTCAAATGGCTAACAAATGTTATTAGAACAATTTTCAAATGAAATGTACATTTGGATTCTATTTTCATGTTAAAATGTACATATTTTTAACTATTTTCAAATTTCAAAGTTGCTAACAATTTTCAATGTTATTGGAACAATTTTGAAATTAAATATACACTTGGACCCTATTTTCAACTTAAAATGTACATATTTAACTATTTTCAAATTTTTAAGTTACTAACAATTTCAAGTTAAATTTATTTTCAATTCTTGTTTTGTTATTTGTTAAAAAAATATTTGTACAATTTGTTATTTAGACTACAAAATTGCTAACAATTTAAAAAAAAAAAACTATTTCATAATCTAATTTATTTACTATTTATTTTAAATGAATATTCTTATTTATTTCATTACTTTGTTATTTATATTTCAAAATTTGTAATAATTTTCATGTTAAATGAATAATTTTCAAGTGGCTAACAAATGTTATTGGAACAATTTTCAAATGAAATGTACACTTGGATTCTATTTTCAAATTAAAACATGTACATATTAACTATTTTTAAATTTTTAAGTTGCTAACAATTTTTAATGTTATTGGAACAATTTTCAAATTAAATGTATGCTTGGACCCTATTCTCAACTTAAAATGTACATATTTAACTATTTTCAACTTTAAAATTAATCGATCCTTGCATAGTGCATTTCTGATTGAAACTTTCTTCACATGAATTTTGATTATGTAGGGAGAGATTATGGCCAGCCATCACATCATGGTGATCAAGAATCACATGACCCCGTGCCCCCTCATGACCTTGATCAACCATCACATGACACCTTGCCCTATGACATTTCTAATATAATTGGGAGTTGAAGTGAGGTTAGAAGAGGTGGGAATTGTCTTGAGGATTGTAAAGTTGTTTATGCATGAGAAGAGATTGGGAACTCAATCCCTAGTCGGAGAGTTAGAGAGCATGTCAGTAACATAATTGAGTCATATTTTGAACAACATTCAACGATAGCACAAGCTCAAATCCTACATGGGTTGATAAGACACAAAAAATTGAAACGTGCCACAAAGTTGTTGGGTTTTCAAGATGTTAAAACAAAAAAGACATACGAGAATGCAATAGAAAATGTAAGAACTGCATTATCTTCGTTTGGAAAATCAAGAAATAATGATATCTGAGTTGCTTGTAGGGCAATTACAATGGTTGGTGTGGCACAAATCACCTCAAGAAATCAAATGGTATCAACAATGGCATCATTGCTCAATGTTTCAAAAAGAACATTGTTCAAATATACTAAATTCAGGGTCCGGATAGATGAAAATGATTAAGCTGCCTATTGGGATATTATTTGTAGGGAACCTTATCATCTTCTTCATCTGCACCATCTAAGAAGATCGACTTGCTCGAGGATGAGATTCATGTTTCAAATTTCATGGAGAGGTTTCAAAGTCAGATTTATAAATACATAAAGCTTTCCCATAGGTCCAGGTGGAAAGCGTCAGAATTCAAACATTCTCGTGAGGTATTTGAGCCGGGCACAATCTTATCAGTGGTAGACTTTGCTGAGAACTACACATTTGCTCCTCAAAGAGACATACAGAGTGATCACTATCACTTTGACCAGGTATCTATCTTCGTACATGTATTGTACATACATGCTCAGGAAAGCATTGATGATTGTGAGCATGACACATTGTTCATTCAACATTGCTTTGGGTTTATTTATGATTCATTTAGGCAGAGAGGCATATCATTTGTTGAACACTAGATTTGGTCAGATGGGTGTACAAGGCAATTCAAATCAGCATGCTCATTTTATTGGCTGAGTCGCTTTCACAAAGAGACAGGAATTCGACACACTTGGAGCTTTTTTGAAACAGGGCATGGGAAGGGTGAACATTATGGCACAAGTGCATGTGTGAAACAAGAAATTCGGAGATACCAGATGATAAAAAATCCATGTATAAATGATAGAAATCCATATCCAAAACATGAAAACATATACATAGATCATCCAAAACATGAAAATATATCAAATATGAAAATATCCAAAACATGGAAATGTATAGATCATCAACTCATTACCCCCACGAGGCCCTTGATCGACCCTGTGATAGCCTTCATTTGCAGTAGACCGATGCTGGCCATGAGACGGTAAACTATGAAATAATGCCTCGATCTCCATCGAGTCAATGGTGATATCTGGTATCTAGGTAGGAATATGGGTAGATGGCCCTTAATCAAGACCACATGGTTGAGCTTCATCCCAATCATCTGAGAAATTCATTGCATCACTGACACCCGCCTGTAGTGATGCCTGTGTAAGATGCCATTACATGTAATATGTTAGATTTATTAAAAATTAAAACTACAACATAATTTAATTTATAATTCAAAAATTGAAGCATAAAGTACAAAAATAAATTACTAAATGTGATTAAATAATGAATTGGAACATAAATTAAAACTCACCTCTGTTTCTAGACCCGGCTGGTCAGGACATTTGCGGTCCTCATTTCTATCATTAGGATCAATGCCCTTTCCTTTACCCTATACAATTTGAAATTCATTTGAAGTTAAGATCTAAAACATAAAATCTTGAAAATTAAGAAATAAAACATAAATTATTTAAACTGAGAAATAATAAACACGAATTAAATTGGAACATAAATTATAACTTACCTCAACTACTATCGTCCACGGGTTGGGACGAGCAGATGGACCAATCGATGGCTCACTACCAAATAGTTGATCCATGAATGCGGTCCCCTGCATGGAGCAATAGAATATGACTCCCTTAAGTATTATTGACCATTTAATTTACGACATATAATATGATGTAACATGAAAACATACATACATAATTGTACAAAAGTATACCTATCCTGGAGCGACGTATCTACGATACAACCGAAAGTATGCATCTGGGACTAAATAAGCATACCCCTATATGGCCTCGCCATCCAAACGCCTGAGCAATACATTATCGACCCACTCTATCTCTGGATCTACAAGTGTAGGGGGTGGTCTAGATGCCTCTCCATGCACAACAACAGCAGCATTTCCCATGGCAGTGAACAACGACTCTGCTATGTCATGTCTAGCCTCTACAACAATCCGGGATGACTGTGCCACATCCGCTGACCTGATAACCGTCCTGTCTAGAATCGGTGCCAACCTCGGATGGGGTGGCATGAAGGAAGGGTCTCTATGAGCTTCAGGACATTGGTAGGAGCATCTCCTACCAGCCCCAAAGAAATCAGACCCTATGCTGGTGTAATCTGGGTGCCTCCCCAAAACAAAATCTACATAAATATGTTTTTCAAAGTACAATGGGACCTTTTCATGGTGGGGGAACATGCCCCACGCTCCAACGAATCTATCATATAAATATGGTGCAGCGGCCTCTAACTTAAACTCCTTGAGTCTAAGCGATTGACCGGAAGGGCGGTCATGAGGGATTTCAAACAAAGTACCCTTGATGCCATGCCCTTTTATGGTGACTTTGACATCCTCCCATTTGTGGGGCCCAATGACATCATGTCTCCTCCTCTGGCATGCAAAACTCCAAATGTCACTAAGAGGTCCCACCCTCTTGTAAAGGGCCAACATGTCATCCGCTGCTGATAACATCATGAATAATGATCGTCGTGTGGGAGTATCCTCCCTCAATGTGCAGACACATGAGTGCACCCACTCTCGCTGGGTAGTGATATTAGCGAGAGTGATGCATGCGACCTCATCATTGTACGATCCCCTTGATGGACCTGCCATTCAAACCAAAACACAAATGTTACCGAAAATATATATTATAACTTGCAATTGAAATTCAATGCATTATATACTAAAAATTTACTGAAAATGTATCTAACAAAAAATATGCACCTAATGCACTCATGTCTTTCCGCACATACCCCACCTGGGGATCATGATGTATGTCATCGCGATGAATTGACACACTATCTCTCCTGCTGCCACCAGTGGAAGCTGGCCCTAGCATGGCCTCACTCTTTGGTGAATGGGAGTGCTGCCAATGGCCACCCTATTGGGCGACGTCGGATCCTCCCATGCTTTGTCGAGCACAAAGCAATGAATTTCTCTCTTGAGAACTCTCTACATCACATTTCAATTTCTAATTCTAATTCTATTTCAAATTTCCCTTTTAAAATTCAAATTCAAATTTCAAATTCTATTTCAAATTTCACATTTCAAATTGAAATTGAAATTTCAAATTGAATTCAAATTTCAAATTTAAATTTCAGATTCAATTCCAAATTCAATTCCAAATTCAAATTTCAAATTTCAATTTCATGTTCAATTTCAAATTTCAAATTTCAAATTTGTATTTCAAATTTCAATTTCACATCGAATTCCAATTTCACATTCAATTCCAATGTCAATCGCATTCCAATTTCACATTCAATTATAATGTCAATTTAAATAACCGTTAAAATAGGAGACACTCACCTAAGGAGAACTGTTAAAAGAGTATTTACTAACCCACTAGGTGGAATGGAATCTGGGGTAGAAGGCAATGGACAATTGGCAGCATCATGAGGCAAGTAACTAGCTGTTGGTATGGAACAACTCCCTTGAATTGTGGTCATAGTGCCCTGAAAGATGGGACTGGAGCTTGAGGCTCATTTATTGAAAACTGACCACCAAAAATACCTAGGCATCCTTTTAAGAGCCATCGAATTTTGGACTGAGGTTCATCACTTTTCCCGACGATGAAACTTACCTTGTGGTTCTGTCGTATGCACACAAGAGATTCGATGAGGGGAAGTCTAGGTTTTTTATCATGGTGTAAGTATGCCTTGTTTACTGCTAACCGTAGAGTCCTTACTGCTAAGTGCAGAGATTGAGGTTTTGGCAAGTCTCTATTGATTGTCAGTTATACAAATTGAGTGCCTTGCTTCTACACAGAGTTCTTCTACCTAGTGGTTCAGTAAATAGGCTCGGGGATCCAAAGGAGGCAAGTAGTTTGGCTGCTTCTTTTGGAGAAGGTTGGGAGAAACAGGCCTCCTTGGGTGCTTGTCCACCCTATCTACAGTTACAGGTTCTACTTGACATTTCATCTCTAAGTATTTAATTTACTTTTGTAATTGTTGATTTAATACTCTTTAGCTAACTAATGATAATATGGGAGTACGAGTGTGATTTTTTTATATGTTAGAATTTTTGTAGACTGCGTAATATATTTATGAAATGACAGAATAAATGCTCTCTCTATATTTTTCTCCATACTGTTTTCTGTATCGTACTCCAATATAGAGAAGGAAGATGGAAAATAGATGAATGATAAAGTAGTGAGCAAAATGAATGAATAGGCTAACTCTATTAAGTTTCCCTTCTTTATTTTTATTAAACTAACTCTGTCATGTTTTTCCTTTCTCAATTATATTCTGTAAATTTAACAATATCTTATAATCTCAGTCATAGAATTTTTTAGTTACACATTTACTGTGCAGACTGTAGAGTTGTTTTCTTTATGATTTAGAAGAAATAACAGAAATACAACGTTTCTAGGTTTCTGCATAAACCTAGGTTTATTTACAGGTTAACTATTTTCTTACAACAAATGATATTTACTTTGTTTTTATCATATCATATTTTACTTTTCCTTTCGTCGATCTGTATGTTGAAATACAAATGTTGTCAAAATAAACATAGTAGTATTCTCATCATTCAGACAAATCTATTATATCTCTACTTTTGCAGAAATAGAATAATCTAGGGTTTTACTTTTCCCATTTTTTTTCTAACCCTTTGTTTAATACTTTTATTCTTTCTGTATTACATTTATTTTGGTACCACGCAATTACAAGCATTCACAACCAAAAACATATATCTTTACAAACAAGGTAAACGAGGACTAATCGCCATTTATATTATCTTACCATAACCCGTTTAACATAGGATAAGTCTGTAATGGACGAACATTCTACTGTTTGGCAAAAACCCTAGCTTCTATATTATAATATATGGTATTTTATTAACTGGTATCAAAGTAAATAAATTATCCAAGACAAATATTGAAACCCTTAAAGGTGCCATGCGAAGCACATAGTGGTTTCGGATCAAAGGTTACAAATTCGAGCCTTATTTAAAACTAGCTAAACATTAAATTCATTGCCCTACTCAACATTTGGACATTACAGACATGGCTTCACAAAATCTGTACATTGTTTAAACTAAAACAAAATAACAATTATCATCATTTGCAAGGCAGTTATTTATCAACCTACGGTAACCTTCGACTACAAAAAACATAATAGACATTCGAGACTAGTAGGGTGAATCCATGAAGATGGGTGTCTATTTTGGGGGTCTTGTGAGAAAATAAATATGATTTTTTCATGTTTTCCAACTTTGAGAGAACAAAAGTGATAATTTTGTTTAGAATTTCACTTTGCAATAAAAAGAAAACTTTTAGAGAATTATCTTTCTACTCATAATTTTTTCAATTTTTTTATTGAGATTTGATATGTCGATTTTGCAAATGTTTGACAGTGTGTTCTTATAAAATGAAATGACTACAAAATAGTCATGTTTTGTTGCGCCCGTAAAATCATTGTTAAACTTTTTTTTGCAAAAACAAAATATGCTATGACAATCTACACACAATGTACTAGTGCATGACTATAAGTTCGTAACCAATGGATCTATATACTAATTATTATATTTTTTTGGAATTCGTTCAATGGGGAAACCTAGTCGATTTTCAACATGTTTTTTGTTGCGCTACATTTCTCTCAATTGACTCTAAAAATAAAAAATCTACAAACACCCTTTTGAAGTAGACACACCAATTAAGTGCACCATATTTGTTTCAATTTTTTTTATTGTGTATTTTTAAAGTTATGGATTTTTCATTTCACTGCTTTTTCAAAAGAGATGAATCCAAGCTTGTCAAATGCTACGAAAAAAAAATTAAAAATATCAGATCTTACCTATACACAACAAAATCTATACCTACGGAAACTAGATTCAATGATGAATCTAATGGTATCAAGTTCGACAGTCGTTTTGTAGTCTAAGAGGTTGTTTTTACCTTCCGAAAATGGAGAAACCTGAAAACTGTTTAGAATCATCAATTGTTCAGGTCTCAGAGGTTATTCGGCCAAATAATTATTCGGTCGAATAATACTTTTCCGTAATGGCACCGTCATTTATAGCAAAGGTTGTTCAGTTGAATAACCAAACGCAAAAATAATTTGTCGGCTGGGAAAAAAATTAAGTTTTCTATACTCGTATAAATAAACCTAAATTGATTAATTAATTTCACACATTTTATCTTCGCATATTTCTGGTCAAAATATTTTTGAAGGGGTTTTTCTAAGGAGATTTTTTACAAGGTATGTTTCTTCTTTTTTTTTTCCAAAGAGCACATTCATTGAAGGATTTTATTTTACAAGGTATGTTCCTTCTTATTTTTTTTCCAAATGGCATATTGAAGGAGTTTTTTGGTAAGGCATTTTTGCAAAAAAGTTATTTCTTTGCAAGGTGTTTTTTTAAAGTGTTTTTTTTCCTAGATATTTTTTGCAAATGAGTTTTTTTTTACATAGTATCTTTCCAAGGAGGTTCTTACAAGGGTTGTATACAAAGAAGTTTTTTTTTACAAAGTATTTTTCCAAGTGGTTTTTGCAAAAAAGATTTCTTTCCAATGAGGTTTTTTCCAAGGGTTATCTTTAAAGAGTTTTTATTCCAAAGTATTTTGCAAAGGAGTTGTATTTTTCCTTCTTATTTCTTTGAAAGGGGTTTTTTCAACGAGTTGTTTTGCTAAGGTAATTTGCAAAGAGTTTTTTTCCAAGTTATTTTTGCACTTCTTATTTATTTGAAAAAGGTTTTTTCGAAGAGTTGTTTTGCTAAGGTATTTTGCATAGAATTTTTTCCAAGGAATTTTTGCACTTCATATTTCTTTGCAAATAGTTTTTTCAAATAATTTTTTTCAATGTATTTTTGCAAAGAAGTTATTTCTTTGCAAGGGGTTTTTTCAAAGTACTTTTTTCGTAGATATTTTTTGCACAGTGGTTTTTTTACGAAGTATTTCTCCAAGTGGTATTTTCAAAGAAGATTTCTTCCCAGGGGATGCATTTAAAGAGTTTTTTTCCAAGGTATTTTTGCAAGGAAGTTTTTATTTCAAGGTATTTTTACAAAAAATATGTATTTTTCCTTCTTATTTCTTTGAAAGGATTTTTTTCAAAGAGTTGTTTTACCAAAGTATTTTTGCAAGGGAGTTATTTTTTTACAGGAGTTTTTTCCAATATATTTTTACAAAGAAATTTTTTTCCAAAGTAGTTTCCCCAATGGTTTTTTCAAAGAAGGTTTTTTTCCTGGTCATTTTTTTAAAGAAGTTTTTTTCCATTGGTTTTTACAAAGAAGATTTATTTACAAGGGTTGCAGAACCAGAAGAGAGAATTATTGAAAATATAAATACAAATTTACATGATAATGTTGATGAAATGGAAATTGAAAATAGAGTACAAGAAAAACAAATTGAAGTTGAAGAGACCATTGTTGAAAATGTAAATAGTGATTTACATACTAATGTCGATGAAGTTAATATTGAAAATCAAATTCAAGATCCAGAAATTGGACAAGGTATGTTTATATCATGTATTTTCCAAATTCATTTTTTATAATGAATTGTATTTTTGGATACATGTTAAATTAAATTTAACTTGATGTATAGGTACTTTCACCATGGATGATGAAATGTTAGAAAACGTTGATTGTAACAAATATGGCAAAAAAATATCCATACATGCTGCATGATATCGTGCTCAAAAATTTTATGATGATGTTCTGAAGAATTATTCAATAATAGGGCGAGCACAAATTTTGAGATGTTTATTAATGGCCAAGAAGTTAGAAGATGCTACGTCATTATTGGGTATTCAAAAGGTGACAAAAGACTCGAAATTGAAACATAATGTGATAGAAAATATCGGTGATGCAATAAAAAAATTTGGAAAATCGAGGAAGAAAGATATCAGTGTTGCATGTAGAGCAATTGTTTCAGCTAGTACTAAACAAAAATGTTTGACAACACAACTAGCAAAAGCAGTTGGAACCTCAAGAAAGACATTATACAAACATAGCAAATTCAAAATGCTAATAGATGAAAATGATGAACTTCCTTGCTAGGCAATTATTTGTAGACAACCTTACAAAGATAGAATGGGAGTAGGTGTTAAAGATATTGTATGTGAATATTGGTTGGCACATTCTCAAGTTTTACCAAATTCAAGGGATGTGATATGACAAAGAGTAGCACGAGGAGTATATGAAAGCAGTCCAAAACATATAATGGATATGACACAAGTATAATTGTTTAATAAATTCAAGGAAGATCATTGTGGAATTAATGTGTCAATCACTACATTTGTGCAACAAAAACCTTGGTATGTTAGACCTATTACTATATGTGACACATGTTGTTGTTGTTATCATGTGTAATTTCAATTATATTACGACACGTTTCTTGAGTTTGGTAAAATGTTTTGGATGAATTCACCATCTCTGCCCATAGTACGTGAATTCATATCTCAAAATCTATGTGAGAGAGATCATGATGAAGTATTTTATAATAAGAAATGTGTTAATAGAAAACATTGTCATCGTTGTGGAAATCTGGTCCTATCCCACAATAAATATCCTATCGATAATGATCACTCGCTGTCAAATGTAACCGTTGATTGGAAAAAATATGAATACATCAGTTATGCTACAAGTTCTAGTGATGCACATTCCAAAAGAATTGATTTGCGAGAAGATAAAATATGTGTGACAAATTTTCTCAAGAAATTTGAAAGTGAAATTTGTAAATACACCAAGCATTCACATAGAGTACGATGGAAAAACCTTCAATTCAAACAATCTCGTGAAATTTTTCCACCAGGAACAATTTTGTCAGTGGTTGATTTTGTAGAAAACTACACATTTGCTACACAAAAAGAGATACAGAGTGAATACTATCATTCTGACCAAGTTTCGATATTTGTCCATGTTTTATATAGACATTCTCAACAGGATGTTGATGGCATTGAAAGCACATGTGACAATCTAGATGTGATTAAAGAATATCACTTTTATATGAGCGATGATCGTACACACGATACACATTTTGTTCAGCATTGTATTGGAAGTATTTTCTACGATTCACTAAAAGGAAGTGACGTTAAATTCAATGAGCATTGGATATGGTCGGATGGATATGTGGGACAATTTAAATCTTCGCGATCAGTTTATTGGTTATGTCGACTTCATAAAGCATTGAACATTAAACATCACTGGAATTTCTTTGACACCGGACATGAAAAAGGTCAACATGATGGTGCATGAGCATGCGTAAAAAGAGCACTTTGACGATGACAAATGAACCATTTTTCTGCACAATTTCATTCAACTGCAGAGGTCATCCAATGGTGTAAATCACATCTAAGCCATGATATAATCAACAATCAAAAGATGTGTGCAGGTATGTACACGATTTTTTTAATTTATATTAATTGTCAATTTAAAAAAATGTACACTAACATCAAAAGTTATCATTTGTGTAGGAGTTTTTGGCTTGTTGGGGTCCAAGATATAAATAGATCAATACGATATGATGCTAGAACCATACATGGGACTACAAATTTTCACTTTATTCAAGCAAAAGCTTTCCAAAACATGTATGCATTTGACAGTAGAAAGCAATCATGCTTTTGTTATATTTGCACTAAAAATGTTGAATCTACAGAAGTTTATGAAAACATAACAAACAACTACGTAAAACATTGGAAACACATAGAGATTAATCTTAAAGGAAAAATGCCACTAGCAATCGTAGAAGAATTAGAATCATAAGAAATAGCAATATCATCTGATGGCGACAGAATTTTGGATCTTGTTAGAGAAGGTAATGATCTTACAATTGTTTTGTTGATTGTTCATTCTTTTCCTTCACCTTATACATGTATATTAGTCAATTTAATCGATTTAAAAATCATAACGCCAATTGTAATTTGCACAGGGGATGTTTTCGCTGTGATTGCACCTATAGACAACAATGAAAATGTGAAGTATTATTTGATGCGATGCACTGAAGGGAAGATGAAGTTATTGGAAGACTACAGTGACAACGGATATACATACAAGAGAGGATCCATCATTTTAAAGGGCTATTTTTTTCAGCAGACCCATCTAACTGAAAATTATGTCTACTTTCAGGATTACTAACCTGATGTTATATGTTGTCAATATAGTCATTTAGTATGTGCATCTCGAATAAAATTGGTATAGGTTCCATCGAAAAAACAATTAAAAAATAAAAAATGGAAACTGTCTAAATATGACCATGAACGGATAATTGAGGACAGCATTCCATTACTATGTTTTTTTAACTATATCAAAAATTAATAGATCAATGTTTTTGTCCATGTCCATGTCAAATGTTGTGTACAATATATTTTTTTCTTTCAACTATGTCTATGATCTTGAATGGGAACTAGAATAAGAGTTTAAATGATCGTATCCTAGTTTGCTTAAATGAATTCAAAATTTATTTGGTAATGAAAACTTTAATGTGTAATTTCATCTTAACTATGTGTAAAATACTTTATTCGGGTCCCCATATGTCTATTAGACCACTTAAGGGATGAGATGACGGATGTGGCTGTCCCCACACTCTGCCCCGAATCTTTACTTTAAAATATCACTTATGTAAGTTCACATAATTGAAATCATGGCAAATGGAGATAACGATCATTTGATTTTTAATCACAAGCAAGGATTCCAGGATTGTGAAGCTTATGCTAAATTAGAACAATGATTATTTACAACAAATCGATGAAAATTCATCAAATTGTTGTCTAAAATCATTGCTCTAATTTAGCATAAGCTTCATAATCCTGTAATATTTACTTATGATTAAAAAACAAAAAATCGTTAAATCCCCATTTGCCATGATTTCAGCCGCATAAATGTACCTGAACATTGAAAATAAGAATCATTAGTTAACATTTGAAAATATGAATCATTGATACAAATTTCAATTTATCATTTATATGAAATTCAAGTTTTATGTTGAAACCAAGATTCTATATATTAGACAAACATTATTTCTTAACATTTCTAATTGCACCTATCAAAACTTCATAACATTCATTCTTAACATATATTCCTAACATTTCTATCAAAACTTCCTAACATTTCTATCAAAATTTGAACCTAACATTCATTTTTAAATTTTCTAACATTCCTATTTCTATCAAAATTTCCTAATATTCCTAAACTTCCTAACATTCAAAACTTCCTACGATTCCTAACATTCATCCATTCTTAAAATTCCTATAAAAACCTAACATTCATTCTTAACATTCATTCATTCTTAAAATTCCTATAAAAAACTTAGATTGCATCTATCAAGACTTAGTAACATTCTTAAACTTCCTAAAATTCTTATTTACATATCCAACACTGAAAATATTTTAGATCCTAACGAACTCATAGATTCAACACTTCATAAAACTTCCTAACATTCATTCATTCTTAACAAGTCCTAACATTTTTAACATTCACTTCCTAGAAAACTTCCTAACATTCATTCTTAACAAGTCCTAACATTTTTAACATTCACTTCCTAGAAAACTTCCTAACATTCATTCTTGAAATTTTAAACATTCATTCTTAATATTTTAAATATTTTTGACCCTCAACATTCATTTTTAACATTCCTTACTCCTTACTTTAGATTACACCTATCAACACTTCCTAACATTCATTCTTATCATTCCTAACTCTAGATTTTTCACTTAGATCATAACTTCCTAACATTCATTGTTAAGATTTAACACTTTCCTAACATTCATTCTTACCATAACATTCATTCTCAACATTCATTTTTAACATTCAACATTTCCTAACATTCATTCTTAACATTTCTTAACTTTAGATTGCACCTCTCAAAACTTCCAAACATCCATTATTAACATTCCTAGCATTCATATCATTGACATTCTTATAAATTTTTCATCTACATACATACATAAATTTAATAATTTACATATATTCATAAACATGCAAAAACATATTCTAAACATTTATCACACCAAATATGCTAAATAATTAAAAAAAAATAGATCATTTAAAACAAATACAAAATATGTAAGTTCAATGTACATGTATATAATCCTCAAAAAACGAACTCATGAACATGTGAGTTCAATGTACATATACATATAATCCAAAAATAAATCTCCTCGATGTCAAAAACAACTACAATCTATATATTAACAAAAAAGGAAGAAGTCCACCACTATCCTTCATTAGGGCCTTCCCTTAGACTCAACCCAGCCTGCAATATGTATAAAAGCATATTATGAATATCATAAATTTTTTAAACTAAATTCAAGAAATTAAAATATTAAACTTATATATCAAAGAACAATTCAATTATTAACAAAATTACATCAAATTCTCTAAATGCATGTCCACCACTGTCCTCCACTAGAGTCTTCCCTTTGCCTCCAAAAGATCGAAGAAACCCAAGCTGCAACATGTATAAAATCAATTTATGAATCTCATAAATTACTTAAACAAATTTAAACCAAATCCAAAAAAATTAAAATATTAAACTTATATCAAAGATCAATTCAAGTGTGAACAAAATTATCTCTGTGCCAATATCCACATTCAGCAAAGAACCTATATCTCTCCCCTAAAATTTAAATTGTGTTAATAAATAAAACATAGAGCAAACAAAAAAACAATTAAGCAATTAACTTAAAACCGAAACAAAAAAATTAAAATCATTAGCTCACAAGAGATGTTAAATCATCTAATAAGTTCGTATCTAAAGAAACGTACATGGATAAGTCAAATTAACAATAAGATGCATAGTTAAATTAAAATTCAAAAAAAGGATAATATATCAAGTTCAAACATAATTATAAATATGTAAATAATAATTATACCTCTCCAATATGCTCTACATTTTCACTAGTGGAGACTCGAAAAGAATATTCATTCATCATTCTGGAAAACTGCAACCAATAAACATTTACATAATGTACTTATTACTATACATCAAAAAAGACATAATATCATACATATAATATAACAAATAGTCCAATTCAAAATGAATAAAAGATTAAATAGATTGTCATATCATAATCTACAAACCTCTCTTAAACTCGATGTGTCATTGGATATAACATTTGAAGCTATGTCATGAAAAACCTTGGCATAAGCTCTGAGATCTCCAATGATCATTCCATATACCTCATTATTCGTTTTGTAAACAAACTTTTGACAATAGTGGAACGAGCCCTCTCTCGAACCAATCCCACATCTACTCCAACTAATATCGACGCTAAACTATCGCCAACAAAATCCCTCGCAATTGTCCCAAGTTGGGATGTGGGCTCCATCTCTTATCTTAATGCCCCAAGCCTGGGTGGGCGAGATATCTGGGGTGGAGGTCGAAGAGTTGTAGGGTCTATAAGAGCACCTTTTCGATCATATATTCGACCCTTTCCACTGCATAAAATTCAGAATGAACATTGGTATAGTCTGGCTTCATCTCTAAAAAAAACTCTGCATAAAAAAATATAGCAAAATATTGAGGAACCTCATTGTTCCATGGCAACTGACCATAGGCTGCAAGACACCGATCATATAGATATGCAAGTTCAGGGTGCTTGAAATATTGCACTTTCAACATTTCTCGCTTTAGACCTTCTTTGAAGTTAAACATTGATTTGGCCTATTCTTTTGTCACTCTCTCCTTCACAACAGCCCACTTGTCTGGACCCATCACTTGTGCCCTTCGTCTTCGCATCAAATCAACAAAACCATTTGTAGTTGGTCCGAAATCCTCATATGCCTCAATGAATTTTTGCAATGCTCCCAAAACAATATCCAAACTTTGTTTACTCTCTGGAGGGAGATCCACAGTAGATAAATATTTTTCCAACTTGTCGTAGTGGGATCTACAACTTTAAAGAGTCATTTGATGAACACCACTTTCCCATCGAAACTCCTCAGGTAAATCAGATGGATACGTTGTAATGGGTGTACAACCCTCGATTAGTTCAACATATTATGTCCTGGCTTGACCATCGTCACCATGTGTAGAATGACGAGCCTCTTGAGAAACTTGCTCTGCACCCACATCCGTCTCCCTTGTTCGTTCTTCCTCCCTCCTTGTAGAGTTATGAGCATCTTTTGAACCATGCTCTACTTCAAATAAAAACAAATTTATGTGTAAACATGTACAAACTTTGCAAACACACAAAAAAACAGTTTGTAGATGTATTAAAAGATCGATGTTCATACCAACAGAAGATCAAGATCGGCGTTCTCCCACAGAAGATAAAGGGGAATCATCTGTACCCCTATCACCTCGCCGATGATCAAATGCATGTGAACTATACAATAAACTTGAATCTCAAGGGGAAGTCGACAACCTCCGATTATCAATTGAAACACCAACTCTAGAAGAATGTGAAGACCTCCTATGCTTTCGCCTCGAAGACTCCTCTCTTTCCATTTGATATAATGTCTACATTTACACAAATATCAACTCATTACATATTCAAATTCTACATGTTAATTCTACAAATTCTAAGACCTAGCTGCTAAAGAGACTAAGTTATTTAATAAGGACCTAGATTTACCTAATATCATCTAATAGTTCTTCAAATGAGTATAGCTAATATTGTTGGATGTATGAGGAATTAATGTATCAATCTTCTAAGTGTTTTTTATGTTTAAAATGAATGGAACCAATATAGTTAAATACTAAGTGAAGGGTTCATTTCTTTATGTCAAAGAATGAGTTCATGAACCTGTTAACTTTTAATTTAAATCTTAAATTAATAACTTAATTGATATTTTAATAATTTAAACATAAATTATATCTACAAATATTTTCATTATTCCATAGAATCATAAAAAATTGACGATTCATGGTATTATGTTTCACAAGTTTGCCATGTTCCACGATGGTCTTGAGTTTCAGCCTGATAATAGTGACGATTCTTGGTATTATGTTCCCCGAATTTTCCATGCTGCAACCAAAGAAAAACATAATACCAAGAATGGTCACCTTTACAAGGCTAAAACTCAAGACCATTGTTTTCCATCAATTAGATTCTCAATTCAAAATTCACAATCATAAGGCATGTCATTCTCAAAAGAGTGTCAACTTAGAGTGAACTCAATACTAGGTGTACGACTATCATTGGATCACTATTAATGTGGAAAAATTATTGGTGTCTCATGTTTCCATAAATCTGTGGCATGAACTCAATACTAGGTGGACTAAAATAATTGCATCACTATTAATGTGGAAAAATTATTAATGAGTCATGTTTCCATATATCTGTTGCATAATACTCTAAAGTTTTGATATCAATACCTCCTAACAAGGATTCCCTAAATACATAAGAATAACGTGTACACATGACATTCTTAAAACATGTTGTTTGGTGCATAATACAATTGACTTTGCTGCTTTGGAAGGCCAGGGTTTTTTACAAGTTTTCTATGTAGTAGCTTTAGTTCTTTCTTATTACATCTAAAGTAACGTTTAGTCTTGTTTGTAGCTATGCATGAGCATGGTTTATAATATTTAACTAATATATTGATCTGTGAACTCTGTCCCTAACTAATATATTGATCTATAAACTTTGTCCATAGGGACAGAGTTCATGAACTCTGTCCATAGACAGAGTTCATGAACTCTACCCATGTGGATAGAGTTCAACATAAAAGGGAAACCTATACATAAAGCAAAAAAACACCATTTGCAAATAGAATTTCAAAACTACTTTTATTTTTCCTTCTTATCACGTAAGCAAAATCAATAGTTTTACTAGTTTAACCAATTCAATACTATTTATATTTCTCTTTTTGTTCATATAAAAAAAATTAAACTCTGTCCAATTGGACAGAGTTTGGACAGAGTTCATGAACTCTGTCCAATTGGACAGAGTTCATGAAATTTGTCGATGTGGACAGAGTTGTTTTGTTCTTACTTACTCCTCACGGGGACATATATTTAGTGTTTTCACTTTTTTCTTAATAAAAATAGTTCAAAAATTACACAAACAAAGATATTGTTTCGGCATACCTAGTTTTTATGTTTTACTGTTGAAAGCCAACCCCAAACCGAACTTGAGCAAGGAAGATGAATGACCTTGAGCACCGAAAAAGAAAATGACACCTGCAAGAAAATGAAGCAACATTCATATAAAATTTTACAAAAAGAAGAAATAAAAATAAAAAACTGAAATAAAATTACCTGATCCACCCCATGACAAACAATCCACAACCTCTCCAATGTGAACGTCCACCAATGACCACTCAATAGACCAACACTCCACCAACGAACAGCCGCACCAACGAATGTCCACCTACAAACAGACGCAGCACCCAACAACGTGACTAAGTACAAAATGCATAGACGCAGCAACGTGGCTAAGTACAAAATGCACAGACGTAGCAACGTGGCTAAGTCCACTCCAAAATGCACAGACGCAGCAAGCTGGCGAAGAAGGGGGACGAAAGGAGGGGGAGACGACGAGTCGAGCAGCGGACCACCAACATAAAGTGCAGAATGGAAAACAAAGGGTGGTGAGGACGAGTCCAGCAATGGCGACACTAGTGGCGTGGATGGGTCCAGCCAGGCAGACGCGGCTGGGTGGCCGGAGAGCTGGCGGGACGGGTGCCGCGGGCGGGCCCTTCAGTGGGTCTCACAGCGAGATCCAAAACTCCTGCAGCAAAAATGACAGAGACAGGTCATGGCCAAGCTTTTGTGCAGAAAACTTATTCAACCGAATAATTATTCGGGCGAATAGTTATTCGGTCGAATAGTTATTTGGTCGAATAATTATTGAGTCGAATAAATAAAAAACACCATGTAATGTTTCCATCTGACTACACCTCGCACACAAATCGAGGTCATCGTTATTTATAACGGTGAACTGTTAAACGTTATTCGGTCGAATAACATATAACTTCTTCGGCCGAATAACGAAATTTATTCGGCCGAATAAATTTGTTTATTTGGCCGAATAACTTCTGCTATGTCTCTTACACACACGATTCTCATGGAAGTGTTACCCAACTTCACGTTTTCACCCACTAGATCTCAGCTTTTAAGTTCAACCTTGTAAAAATTTTGAAGTCATCTTCTCAATCAAAACGCACTCGGGATTTAAGTGCACAAAAACAAGGTTATTTCATTTGGCTCTTGGCCAGTGGCAATACATTACATTTTATAACCACACATTGAAACATTAAAATCCAGGACCTGGAGCATTTCTCACAGCCATAACAAATACAACCATAAAATTGTCAAAACCTTCTTTCCATTAAAAACAACCAAGGGATAAAAACCTCTCAAAATATGTTACATTCAACAAAAAATTATACAGCAAAATGTTGTCAGTGCTAACATCAAAATAGGCCGAACATCTCATCACCCTTCCATTCATCTTTTGGAACACAAAACAGTACCACGACGGCCAAAAATATTCAAACCCCAGCCTATCAGCTAAACACCCAAACAATCGCTAACAAGTGCCAAGAGTAACCTACAAGGGGTTAAACCACCGAGGCTTACCGGTTGGTTGAGCAATTGCCAGATAGCTTCAATATTTACATTCTACAACGTGATGCACCTGCCATCAAAACATCCGAGGGTTAAAATATGCATTACAGAGTTTTGCAAACAATATACAAATAATGATATCAAACCAAGTTTCAAAAAATTACCTTTAAATTGTTGTTTATGGAGCAGAGACGCCACAACCAACGAGAAACCAGAGCCATCACCTCACTACCAAACGCAGCAAAGGATGGAGACAATTATGAGAACTACAATTTTACATACAAGGAAAAACTAACCTCTGGTCCATTTTACTCACAAGACTATCATAAAAACCTGGAGCTATTCCAACTACAACAACTGTAGTAAACATGTACTCTTAAAGGTTTCGGCTCGGAAATTGTAGTTTACAGTCACCGGTCATAACATCGAAACCGGGGATGTTCCCTAACGCCCTGCTAACAAAACCCTACAACCTCTCAGGGTTGTCGGCCTCTCCACTAAGCCACCAACAACATACAATGAATACCAAAGGAAAGCAACCTCAACAAGACTTAGTGGAGAATAGGGTTTAGTCCCAAGCCTGAGGACTTTACGAGATCAACGGCAGAGATCTTACCATCCTGGCACCACGCCTTACGAAGCACCAACTGCATTTAAAACACTTTAATACCCTTTCCACCATGGATTCTAGCTTAGTTTACTGATAGGTCTAACCTTGTAAAGCTCAAAAACATTGGCTCCTTCCTTACAAAGGCCTTCACGTGATACTATCCACAATAGCAGCCATCGAGATATACACTATGGAAGTAGAAAGGAGAGAGTTAATGATGAGAGTGATACGCTTACCTATCAACACTTAACCATTTAGACTTTAATACATTGTCCTTTCATCGAAATTGGCATGAAGTTTAGGGTTGTAATGTATTATAACACATAAAACGTTAAGCACATGGTTACTACCATTGCATGGTATCGATTGGGTAGCGAACTTATGTTTATATTTAATATTGTTTCATACTTTGGACCTTTGCATATAAATTATGCATATAGGAAACACATAGTAAGATGATGATGCTCTTAAACCTTTAATATTGTATAAGTTATCATAACCTAGATGATATGTTGAAACTATTGCATCGATATCTACATAGCATTGGTTAAAATCTATGTCATGATTTGTAAAGATAGTATTCCTTAAACTATAACTCTTGTATAGGTCTTTCTATTGTTGTATTTGATTACAAACATAGATCTTCAAAAGATAATTCAAATTGAAAACAAACCAGGATGACGTGTGCATGAAGCTAACTAGGATACCTGACTTGCTAATCCTTTTCTATAGTTTTATAATACAATTTCAGAATGCAGAACACTATTGTAGGATAACTTGATTTTTTCGCTCTTACCTATATTCTGCAAACATCAAGGTTCCAATGCTTTAGCTACAAAGCTAAGTAAGCCTCAGGGTACCCCATAGGACCCCTTTCATTATCATTAGAAACAAACTGTCAGCACATTTAAATAAAACTGTATTGCAGGTGAACATAAATACATCACATAGTTCCATAGTTCAGCATAAGAAAGTATTGTCATAATATGTTTTCAACCATTATGAAGTATCCTTATCATATTGAAATTTATTCTACTTCCGCACATCAACTTTAGTCATAAATTCCTTACTTGAAATTTTTTTAATTTTTATGAATTTTCGGGATTTTACATGTGGTATTAGAGTGCGAGTTCAAACTCTAGGCTTGAAATAGGCTCACGCGTGCAAAAACAGAAAAATGAAACAGAAGACTTAGTTACTGATTTTTATTTAATTTTGTTTTTGTACGGAATAGTTTGATATTTAATTTGCAGGTATGGAAATAACAGAAGAATCAATAGATAACAGATCTCCACATCATAATGAACATAGTAACAATACACATAATAATGGTAATGAAGGAATTTACGTAGATTTAAATCATCAATCTTCTGAACTACTACGTACTGTAAAATATTTAAAATCTGAAATAAGAACTGTTAAAGAAGAGAATGAACGAATTCTGAAAGCACAATAGGAGTTAAATCAGATTTTAATGGCAAACTACCAAAATGAAGAAAGAGGAAGGAAATCAGAAGTAAATTCTGATTCTGGTACAATGTCTCACAAACATAAGAATAAGAAAGCAAAGAATGGTAAAAGTAATAGTTACTCTTCATCTGAATCTGATCGAAGTAACTATAATTCTGATCAGGATAGCAGTAACAGTGATTGTTGTTCTAAGAAAAGGAAGCATAAGTATCATTAACAAATTACTGGAGAATTTAAAAAGATAAATCCACCAGGTTTTAACGGCGAAAATGAAAAGGGAGAGGCAACTGAAGCATGGCTTCCCAGAATGAAGAAGTACTTTCAGATTTATAACTACTCATCTCAATTAAAAGCTAAGATGGCCATATACAATCTGACCAGAAGGGCAGATATTTGGTGGCAAGATGTCAAAAGAGTTAAAAATCTTAAGGATAAAGACATAAAATGGAGAAGATTTAAGAATATGTTTAAGAGAAAGTTTTTATCTGAACAGTACTACGAAGATAACTCAAATGAATTTTATGATTTAAAGATGGGTTCAATGACCATGAAGGAGTTATCGAGTGATTTTCTTAGCTTGTTAAGGTATGTACCTTACCTAGCTGAAGAAAAACCTAAGATACAAAGGTTTCTAAGTTGTTTACCCTTCCACATAAAGGACATAATTGAGTACGATAACCCTTCAACTCTTGAAGAAGCCATGAGGAAGGCTAATTTCTGTTTTGAACAGAACAAGAGAAGAGAAGGTGTATCGAGTTGGAGAAGTAATAAGACTAATAATTTTGAGCATAAAAAGAAAAGTTTTAATCAGAATTATGGAAGTTTTAAGAAAAAATTTAATAACAGAAATTTTCCAAGTAATAATAATTACAAGGGTAATGCACCACAGAATTTTACTGCTGCTAGGAATGTGCCTAATAATAATAACAACGCCAGACACATTGAACAGAAAACACCTTTGAAGTGTTATGATTGCGGTGGACCCCATACTAAAGCTCAATGCCCAGGCAACAGAAAGACACTCAACAACATTCACACCATACAAGCGGAGCCTACAGTTGGTGATGTAGCAAGAGAAATGCCCAGGATAAATGCAACGCTGGAAAATCCTCAAGCAGACCATCAAACGTCTATGGTCCAAATCGAAGGTATGATACAAAACAAATCTATTTCCATTTTAATAGACCTAGGTGCAAGTTTGAGTTACATTTCACCCGATTTAGTGAAAAGTTGCAAGTTAAAGGTACAAAAATTTGATAATTCATGGGTAGTTCAGTTAGCAACAGGCACTAAAAGAAAGGTTACCGAATTTGTTAAAAGTTGTGATATAATTATGAGTCAGCTGAAAACGCAAGTTAATTTAAATATTTTGTTGTTAGGGTCATATGATTTGTTAATTGGTATGGACTGGCTTGAACAACATAGAGTAGTACTCAAGTGTTATGAAAAATATTTTAATTGTTTGGATAATGAAGGTAATACATAAATAGTAAAAGGAATTCCTAGGAAAACATCTATAGGACAAATTTCTGCTTTATAAGTAAAGAAAGCTGCAACAAAGGGCTGTAAAATTTTTGTTGTGAATGTTATTAATGACGAATGTTCATCTAAAGAAGATAAGATAAAGCTAGAATATATACCCATCCTTAGGAACTTTTCCAATGTATTTCCAGAAGAAATTCCAGGACTTCCTCCAAAAAGGGAACTTGATTTCACCATTGAGTTAGTACCGGGTGCGGTACCAAACTCAAAGGCTCCCTACATAATGAATATTCTGGAGATAAATGAACTAAAATCTCAGCTGAAAGAATTAATAGATAAAAACTACATAAGGCCTAGTGTGTCCCCTTGGGGAGCACCAGTTATCTTTGTTAAAAATAAGGATGGTACCATGAAACTGTGCATAGATTACCATCAACTTAATAAAATGACAATTAAAAATCAATATTCCTTGCCCCACATTGACGATCTATTCGATCAGGTACACAGAGAAGATATATTCACTAAAATTGATTTAAGGTTTGGGTATCATCAAGCTAGAATAAAGGATGAAGACATATTCAAAACTGCTTTCAGAACGCGTTATGCGCACTACAAGTTCGTACTTATTCCTTTTGGGCTAACTAACGCACCGGCAGTGTTCATGTGCTTAATGAATAATGTTCTGCATAAGTACTTAGATAAGTTTGTAATCATGTTAATTGATGATCTTCTAATCTATTAAAAAACTAAAGAAGTGCACGGCGAACATTTAAGAATAATTATGCAAGTGTTAATAGAACATTAGTGTTATGCTAAGTTCAGTAAATGTAACTTTTATAAAGATAAAATATAGTACTTAGGTCACATAATATCTAAAGACGTAATTTCTGTCGACCCAGATAAAATAAAAGTAATTAATGATTGGCCTATACCTAAAGACATAACTGATGTACGGTCATTTATGGGAATAACAAGGTTACTACATAAAGTTTATTGAAGGATTGTCTAGAATTGCGAATCCCATAACTTCTTTGCAAAAGAAAGGGAAGAAATTCGTTTGGGATCAGAAATGCGAAGAAAGTTTTAAGAAGTTAAAAGAGTTATTAACAACAACACCTATATTAAATATTGTTGATCCTAACAAAGACTTCGTTGTATGCACTGATGCATGCAATGATGGACTTGGTGGTGTCTTAACTCAAGAAGGTCATGCTATTGTTTTTTAGTCTAGAAAGTTAAAAATCCACGAAAAGAATTACGCAACTTACGATCTAGAGCTAGTAGCCATAATACATGCACTAAAAATGTGGTGCCATCACTTGATTGGAAGAAATTTCACATTAATGACAGATAATAAGGTCTTAAAATACTTGTTGGATCAAACAAATCTTAATGCAATGCAAACTAGATGGCTAACTTTCCTTAGCGAGTATGATTTCGAAATTCAACACATTAAAGGAAAAGAAAACAAAGTTGTTGATGCCTTGAGCAGAAATGCCAAATTAAGTTTTGTGACAGCAATCAGTACATTTAAGACAGATCTGGAAAATCAGATCGAAGAAGGAATTAAGCAAGATGAAAATTATAAAAATTTGCATGATAAGGTTGCTACAAATTTATCTGAAAATTTAATAACATAATACAACATTAATGAAAAAGGCTTAATGACATATAAAAACAGAATTTATGTACCTAATGCGTCAAAAGTTAAATTGTTGATTTTGGATGAAGTTCATAAAAGTCCTTATTCGGGACATCCTCGTTATCAGAAAATGATAACTATGTTAAGGAAGGATTATTTTTGGCCCAACATGAAGAATGAACTAGATGAGTACATAGCTAGGTGTTTTGAATGTCAAACCATTAAGGCTGAACATCAACACCCATCTGGCCTATTGCAGCCATTTCCAATTCCGGAAGGGAAATGGGAAATTATAAGTATTGATTTTATTACAGGTTTACCTAAGAATTAGAAACAGAATGACTCAATAATGGTGGTTGTTGATTAACTTAGTAAATCTGCTCATTTTATTCCTGTTAAGACTAATTTCAAAGCTGCTAACGTTGCAAATGTGTTTATGAAGCAAATATTTCACTTACATGGGATTCCAAAGGTAATTATTTCTGACCGAGACTCCATGTTTACTGGAAATTTCTAGACAACATCATTTAAAGGTTTAAATGCTACATTAAATTTCAGTATTTCTTTTCATCCACAAACTGACGAATAGACTGAACAATTTAATCAGATTTTAGAAGACATGTTACGAATGTATGTTAAAGATCAGCCAACTAAGTGGGAAGACTATTTGCATTTAGCTGAATTTTCATACAATAATCATTATCAGGCATCTGCTAGACTTAGTCCATTTGAGATTTTATATGGAAGAAAATGTTGTACTCCTATTTATTAGGATAATCCTATTAACACATTAATGTTAGGACCAGATTTGTTAAAAGAGACGGAGCTAACCATGAAACATGTACAAGGAAACTTAAAAGTTGCATAAGATAGAAAAAAAAATTATGTAGATCTGAAACCCACTAAAAGAAAATTTCAAGTCGGAGATCATGTCTTTGTAAAGGTAAAACCCAAGAAAAGTTCTTTTAAGCTTGGGAGTTTTTCTAAACTAGCAGCAAGGTACCGTGGACCATTTGAATTCCTATCAAGGATTGGACCTCTTGCATATCAGTTGGCTTTTCCATCTAATTTAAGAATCCACAATGTTTTTCACATTTCTGTTTTAAAGAAGTATGTGCACGATGCTACTCATGTGTTGAATTCGAATGACATAGAGGTGGAACCTAAAGGAGTTTTCAGGTAGAACCAGACTGTATTCTAGATATGAGGGAAATTATGCTCTGAAATCGTAGCATAGGGCAGGAAAAGGTGCAATGGAAGCACCTTAGCCCTGATAAAGCTACCTAGGAATCGAAAAGTAATATGCAGGAAGCATATCCAGTTATGTTCCAAGGAGGCTCTAACAAAGAATAAGCTTAAGTGGGGGTGTTTGTTGAGCTTAAGTAGGGGTGTTTATAACATACCCCTTTGCTGAAAACATTTTATGTTTGAAGAAGACATTATCTTAACTTTTATTTTAAAGTTTTATATTTGGACAAGTGTCCAAGGATGACTGTAATTGCACAATATTATTATTTAAATATAACTAAAATAGGAGACATCCACCTAAGGAGAACTGTTAAAAGAGCATTTACTGATCCACTAGGTGGAATGGAATCTGGGGTAAAAGGCAATGGACAAGTGGTAGCATCATGAGGCAAGTAACTAGCAGTTGGTATGGGACAATTCTCTTGAATTGTGGTCATAGTGCCCTAAAAGATCGGACTAGAGCTTGAGGCTCATTTATTGAAAACTGACCACCAAAAAGACCTAGGCATCTTTTTAAGAGCCATCAAATTTTGGACTGAGGTTCATCACTTTTCCTGACGAGGAAACTTACCTTGTGGTTATGTTGTATGCGCACAAGATATTCGATGAGGGGAAGTCTAGGTTTTTTATCATGGTGTAAGTCTTCCTTGTTTAGTGCTAAGTGTAGAGTCCTTATTGCTGAGTGTAGAGATTGAGGTTTTGGCAAGTCTCTATTGACTGTTGGTTATACAAATTGAGTCCCTTGCTTCTACGTAGAGTTCTTCTACCTACTGGTTCAGTAAATAGGCTCGGGGGTCCAAAGGAGGCAAGTAGTTTGGCTGCTTCTTCTGGAGAAGGTTGGGAGGAATAAACCTCCTTGGGTGTTTGTGCACCCTATATATAGTTACAGGTTCTACTTGACATTTCATCTCTAAGTAGTTAATTTACATTATGTAATTGTTGATTTAATACTCTTTAGCTAACTAATGATAATAGAGGAGTATAAGTGTGATTTTCTGATCTGTTACGATTTTTGTAGACTGCTAAATATATTTATGAAATGATAGAATAAATTTCCTCTCTGTATTTTTCTCAATATTGTTTTATGTATCGTACTCCAATATAGAGAAGGAAGATTAAAAATAGATGAATGATAAAGTAGTGAGCAAGATGAAAGAATAGGATAACTCTATTAAGTTTCCCTTCTTTATTTTTATTAAACTAACTCTGTCATGTTTTTCCTTTCTCTGTTATATTCTGTAAATTTAACAATATCTTATAATCTCAGTCATAGAATTTTTTAGTTACACATTTACTGTGCAGACTGTAGAGTTGTTTTCCTTATTATTTAGAAGAAATAACAAAAATACAACATTTCTAGGTTTTTGCATAAACCTAGGTTTATTTACAGGTTAACTATTTTCTTACAACAAATGCTATTTACTTTGTTTTTATCATATCATCTTTTACTTTTCCTTTCGTCAATCTGTATGTTGAAATAAAAATGCTGTCAAAATAAACATAGTAGTATTCACATCATACAGACAAATCTATTATGTCTCTACTTTTGCAGAAATAGAATAATCTAGGGTTTTACTTTTCCCGTTTTCTTTCTAAACCTTTGTTTAAGACTTTTATTCTTTCTGTATTTCATTTATTTTGGTACCACATAGTTACAAGCATTCACGACCAAAAACATCTATCTTTACAAACGAGGTAAACAGGACTAATCGACATTTATATTATCTTACCATAACCCCTTTAACATAGAATAAGTCTGTAATGGATGAACATTCTACTATTTGGAAAAAACCCTATCTTCTATATTATAATATATAGTATTTTATTAACCGATAGAAAAGTAAATAAATTATCCAAGATAGAGATCGAAACCCTTAAAGGTGCCATGCCAAGCACGCTGTGGTTTCGGATCAAAGTTTACAAATTCTAGCCTTATTTAAAACCAGCTAAACATTAAATTCATTGCCCTACTCAACATTTGGACATTACATACACGGCTTCACAAAATATGTACATTGTTTAAATTAAAACAAAAGAGCAATTATCATCATTTGCAAGGCGGTTATTTATCAACCTACTGTAACCTTCAACTACAACAAACAGAATAGACATTTGAGACTTGATCTCAGTTTTTAAGTTCAGCCTCTTAAACTTTCGACGTCATCTTCTCAATCAAAACGAGCTCGGGATTTAAGTGCACAAAAACAAGGTTATTGTCTTTGGCTCTCGGCCAGTGGAAATACATTACATTTTATAACCACGCATTGAAACATTATAAAACAGGACCTGGAGCATTGCTCACAGCCATAACAAATACAACCATAAAAGTGTCAGAACCTTCTTTCCATTAAAAACGGCTGAGGGATAAAAACCTCTCAAAAGATGTTACATTCAACACGAAATTCTACAACGAAACACTGTCAGTGCTAACATAAAAATAGGCTGAAGATCTCATCACCCTTCCATTCATCTTTTGCAACACAAAATAGTACCACGAGGCTTGAAAATCTTCAAACCCTAGCCTATCAACTAAACACCCAAACAATGGCTAACAAGTGCCAAGAGTAACCTACAAGGGGTTAAACCACCGATTCTTACCGGTTGGTTGAGAAATCGCCAGATAGCTTCAATCTTTACATTCTGCAACGTGATGCACCTTCCATCAAAACATCTAAGGGTTAAAAGATGCATTACGGAGTTTTGCAAACAAATTACAAATAACGATATCAAACCAAGTTTCAAAACATTACCTTTAAATTGCTGCTTATGGAGCAGAGATGCCATAGCCAACGAGAAACCGGATCCATCACCTCACTATCAAATGTAGCGAAGGATGGAGACAACTCTGAGAACTATAATTTTACTTACAA
Source organism: Larix kaempferi (assembly GCA_027924585.1). Taxonomy (NCBI): domain Eukaryota; kingdom Viridiplantae; phylum Streptophyta; class Pinopsida; order Pinales; family Pinaceae; genus Larix; species Larix kaempferi. Next base: position 3,469,947 of record BSBM01000358.1, on the reverse strand, counting down.
GGAAAAACCAACCTCCGGTCCATTTTACTCACAAGACTATCAAAAAACCCTGGAGCTATTCCAACTACAACAACTGCAGTAAACCTATACTCTTAAAGGTTCCGGCTCTGAAATTCTAGTTTACAGTCACTGGTCATAACATCGAAACTAGAGAGGTGCCCTAACACCCTGCTAACAAAACCCTACAACCTCTCAAGCTGTCGGACTCTCCACCGAGCCACTAGAAACATACAATGAATACCAAAGGAAAATAACCTCGATGAGACTTAGTGCAGAATAGGGTTTAGTCCCAAGCCGAGGACTTTACAAGATCAAGGGTATAGATCTTACCATCCTGGCACCATGCCTTACGAAGCACCAACTGCATTTAAAACACTTTAATACCCCTTCTACCATGGATTCTAGCTTAGTTTACTGATAGGTCTAACCTTGTACAACTCGACAACGTTGGATCCTTCCTTACAAAAGCCTTCACATGATACTATCCACGATAACAACCACCGGGATATCCACTATGGAAGTAGATAGGAGAGAGTTAATGCCGATACTTATACGCTTACTTGTCAGCACTTAACCATTTAGACTTTAATACATTGTCCTTTCATCGAAATTGGCATGAATTTTAGGGTTGTAATGTATTATAACACATAAAACTTTAAGCACATGGTTACTACCTTTGCATGGTATCGATTGGGTAGAAAACTTATGTTTATATTTCATATTGTTTCATACTTTGGACCTTTGCATATAAATTACGCATATAGGAAACGCATAGTAGTTGCATATTTGAAATGCATAGGATTCGCATATAGTTTGTGTAAACAAAGTGCACATTTTGATAATATAAGTATTGATAAACTATATTAAAACATTATGCATAATAAAGGAACCCCGATATAAATATATCACTTTTCAATAGCGTAGAGGAGTATTTCATATAGTAAGATTATGATGTTATTAAACCTTTAATATTGTATAAGTTATCATAACCCAGATGATGTGTTGAAACTATTGCATCGATATCTACATAGCATTGGTTAAAATCTATGTCATGATTTGTAAAGACGGTATTCCTTAAACTAGAACTCTTGTATAGGTCTTTCTATTGTTGTATTTGATTACAAACATAGATATTCAAAACATAATTCAAATTGAAAACAAACCAGGACGATGTGTGCATGAAGCTAACTAGGATACCTGAATTGATAATCCTTTTCTACATTTTTATAATACAATTTCGGAATGCAGAACACTATTGTAGGATAACTGATGTTTTCGCTCTTACCTGTATTCTGTAAACATCAAGGTTCCAATGCTTTAGCTACAAAGCTAAGTAAGCCTCAAGGTACCCCGTATGACCCCTTTCATCCTCATCAGAAACAAATTGTCAGCACATTTAAAGAAAACTGTATTGTAGGTGAACATAAATACATCACATAGTTCCATAGTTCAACATAAGCAAGTATTGTCGTAATATGTTTTCAAACATTATTAAGTATCGTTATCAGATTGAAATTTATTCTACTTCCGCACATCAACTTTAGTCGTAAATGCCTTACTTGAAAAATTTTAAATTTGTATGAATTTTCGGGATGTTAGATGTGGTATTCGAGCGCGAGTTCAAACTCTAGGCCTGAAATAGGTTGACGTGCACAAAAACAGAAAAATGAAACATAAGACTTAGTTACTGATTTTTATTTAATTTTGTTTCTGTACAGAACAGTTTGATATTTAATTTGCAGGTATGGAAATACCAGAAGAATCAGCAGAGGAGAGATCTCCACATCATAATGAACATAATAACAACACACATAATAATGGTAATGAAGGAATTTATGTTGAGTTAAATAATCAATCTTCTGAACTACTACGTACTGTAAAAGATTTAAAATCTGAAATAAGAACTGTTAAAGAAGAGAATGAACAAATTTTGAAAGCAAAAGAAGAGTTAAATCAAATTTTAATGGAAAACTACCAAAATGAAGAAAGAGGAAGGAAATCAGAAGTAAATTCGGATTCTGGTACAATGTACCACAAACATAAGAACAAGAAAGCAAAGAATGGTCAAAGTAATAGTTACTCTTCATCTAAATCTAATCGAATTAACTATAATTTTGATAAGGACAGTAGTGACAGTGATTGTTGTTCTAAGAAGAGGAAGCATAAGTATCATGAACAAATTACTGGAGAATTTAAAAAGATAAAGCCACCAAATTTTAATGGCGAAAATGAAAAGGGAGAGGCAGCTGAAGCATGGTTGTCCGGAATGAAGAAGTACTCTCAGATTTATAACTACTCATCTCAATTAAAAGCTAAGATGTCCATATACAATCTGACCGGAAGGGCAGATATTTGGTGGCAAGATGTCAAAAGAGTTAAAAATATTAAGGATAAAGACATAAAATGGTGAACATTTAAGAATATGTTTAAGAAAAACATTTTATTAGAACAGTACTACGAAGATAAGTCAAAAGAATTTTATGATTTAAAGATGGGTTCAATGACCATGAAGGAGTTATGAAGCAAGTTTCTCAGCTTGTTAAGGTATGTACCTTAACTAGCTGAAGAAAAACCTAATATATAGAGGTTTATAAGCAGTTTACTTTTCCACATAAAAGACATAATTGAGTACGATAACCCTTCAACTCTTGAAGAAGCCATGAGGAAGGCTAATTTCTATTTTGAACAGAACAAGAGAAGAGAAGGTGTATCAAGTTGGAGAAGTAATAAAACTAATAATTTTGAGCATAGAAAGAAAAGTTTTAATTAGAATTATGAAAGTTTTAAGGAAAATTTTAATAATAGAAATTTTCCTAGTAATAATAATTACAAGGGTAATGCACCACAGAATTTTACTGCTGCTAGGAATGTGCCTAATAATAATAACAACACCAGATATGCTGAACAGAAATCACCTTTGAAGTGCTATGATTGTTGTGGACCCCATACTAGAGCTCAATGCCCACGCAGCAAAAAGACAGTCAACAACATTCACACCATACAAGTGGAGCCTACAATTGGTGATGTAGCAAGAGAAATGCCCAGGATAAATGCAGCACTAGAAAGTCGTCAAGTAGACCATCAAACGTCCATGGTCCAAATCAAAGGTATGATACAAAACAAATCTATTTTCATTTTAATAGACCCAAGTGCAAGTTTGACTTACATTTCACCCAATTTAGTGAAAAGTTGCAAGTTAAAGGTAGAAAATTTTGATAATTCATGGTTAGTTGAGTTAGCAACAGGCACTAAAAGAAAGGTTACCGAATTTGTCAAAAGTTGTGATATACTTATGAGTCAGCTGAAAACGCAAGTTAATTTAAATATTTTGTCATTAGGGTCATATGATTTGTTACTTGGTATGGACTAGCTTGAACAACATAGAGTAGTACTCAACTATTATGAAAAATATTTTAATTGTTTGAATAATGAAGGTAATACAGAAACAGTAAAAGGAATTCCTAGGAAAACATCTGCAAGAAAAATTTCTACTTTACAAGTAAAGAGAGCTACAAGAAAGGGATTTAAAATGTTGGCTATGAATGTTATTAATGATGAATGTTCATCTAAAGAAGATAAGATAAAGCTGGAAGATATACCCATCCCTAGGGACTTTTCCAATGTATTTCTAGAAGAAATTCCAGAACTACCTTCAAAAATGGAACTTGATTTCACCATTGAGTTAGTACCGAGTGCGGTACCAAACTCAAAGACTCCCTACATAATGAATATTCTGGAGTTAAATGAACTAAAATCTCAGCTGAAGGAATTAATAGATAAAAAATACATAAGGCCTAGTGTGTCCCCTTGGGATGCACCAATTATCTTTGTTAAAAAGAAGGACGGTACCATGCGACTGTGCATAGATTACCGTCAACTTAATAAAATGACAATTAAAAATCGATATTCCTTGCCCCACATTGACGATCTATTCGATTAGGTACGCGGAGCAGAGATATTCACTAAAATGGATTTAAGGTCTGGGTATCATCAAGTTAGAATAAAGAATGAAGACATATTCGAAACTGCTTTTAGAACGCGTTATGAGCACTACGAGTTAATATTTATTCCTTTTGGGCTAACTAACGCACCGGAAGTGTTCATGTTCTTAATGAATAATGTTCTACATAAGTACTTAGATAAGTTTGTAATCATGTTCATTGATGATATTCTAATCTATTCAAAAACTAAAGAAGAGCATGACGAACATTTAAGAATAATTCTGCAAGTGTTAAGAGAACATCAACTTTATGCTAAGTTCAATAAATGTGACTTTTATAAAGATAAAATACTGTAGCTAGGTCACATAATCTCTAAAGATGGAAATTCTGTCGACCCAGATAAAATAAGAGCAATTAATGATTAGCCTATCCCTAAAGACGTAACTGGTGTACGGTCATTTATCGGAATAACAGGTTACTACAGAAAGTTTATTGAAGGATTCTCTAGAATTGCGAATCCCATAATTTCTTTGCAGAAGAAAGGGAAGAAATTCGTCTGGGATCAGAAATGCGAAGAAAGTTTTAAGAAGTTAAAAGAGTTATTAAAAATGGCACCTATATTAAAGATTGTTGATCCTAACAAAGACTTCGTTGTATGCACTGATACGTGCAATGATGGACTTCGTGGGTTCTTATCTCAAGATGGTCATGCTATTGCTTTTGAGTCTAGAAAGTTAAAAATTCATGAAAAGAATTACGCAACTTACAATCTAGACCTGGCAGCCGTAATACATGCACTAAAAATGTGGTGCCATCACTTGATTGGAAGAAATTTCACACTAAAGACGGATAATAAGGGCTTAAAATACTTGTTGGATCAAAAAAATATTAACGCAAGGAAAGCTAGATGGCTAGCTTTCCTTAGCGAGTATGTTTTCGAAATTCAACACATTAAAGGAAAATAAAAGAAAGTTGATGATGCCTTGAGCAGAAATGCCAAATTAAGTTTTGTGGCAGCAATCAACACATTTAAGATAGATCTAGAAAATCAGATCAAAGAAGGAATTAAGTATGATGAAAATTGTCAAAAATTGCATGATAAGGTTGCTGCAAATTTATCTGAAAATTTAATAACAGAATATAGCGTTAATGAAAAAGGCTTAATGACATATAAAAACAGAATTTATGTACCTAATGCATCAAAAGTTAAATTGTTAATTTTGGATGAAGTTCATAAAATTCCTTATTCGGGACATCCTGGTTATCAGAAAATGATAACTATGTTAAGGAAGGATTATTTTTGGCCCAACATGAAGAATGAAGTGGCTGAGTACATAGCTAGGTGTTTTAAATCTCATACCATTAAGGCTGAACATTAACACCCAACTGGCCTATTGTAGCCATTTCCAATTCCGGAATGGGAATGGGAAATTATAAGTATTGATTTTATTACAGGTTTACCTGAGAATCAGAAACAGAATGGCTAAATATTGGTGGTTGTTGATAAACTTAGTAAATCTGCTCATTTTATTCTTTTTAAGACTACTTTCAAAGCTGTTAACATTACAACTGTGTTTATGAAGCAAATCTTTTGCTTACATGGGATTCCAAAGGTAATTATTTCTGATCGAGACTCCAAGTTTACTTGAAATTTCTGGAGAGCATTGTTTAAAGGTTTAAATACTAAATTAAATTTCAGTATTGCTTTCCATCCACAAACTTACGGACAGAATGAACGGGTTAATCATATTTTAGAAGACATGTTACAAATGTATGTTAAAGATCATCCAACTAAGTGGGAAGACTATTTGCATTTAGCTGAATTTTCATACAATAATCATTATCAAGCATCTGCTAGACTTAGTCCATTTGAGATTTTATATGGAAGAAAATGTTGTACTCCTATTTCTTGGGATAATCCTGTTGACAGATTAATGTTAGAACTAAATTTGTTAAAAGAGATGGAGCTAACCGTGAAACAGGTACAAGGAAACATAAAAGTTGCACAAGATAGACAAAAAAGTTATGCAGATCTTAAATGCACTGAAAGAGAATTTCAGGTTGGAGATCATGTCTTTTTAAAGGTAAAACCCAAGAAAAGTTCTTTTAAGCTTGGGAGTTGTGCTAAACTAGCACCAAGGTACTATGGACCATTTGAATTCCTATCAAGGGTTGGACCTGTTGCATATCAATTGGCTTTGCCATCTAATTTAAGAATCCACAATGTTTTTCACATTTCTGTTTTAAGGAAGTATGTGCATGATGCTATTCATGTGTTGAATTGGAATGACATATAGGTCGAACCCGAAGGAGATTTTCAAGTGGAACCGGACTGTTTTCTCGACAGGAAGGAAATTATGCTCTAGAATCGTACCATAGGATAGGTAAAGGTGCAATGGAAGCACCATAGCCCTGATGAAGCCACGTGGGAACTTGAAATTCATATGCGGGCAGCATATCCAGTTCTGTTCTAGGGAAGCTCTGACGAAAAATAAGCAACATCGAAGACGATGTTGAGCTTCAGTGGGGGTGTTTGTAACAAAACCGTTTGCTGAAAACATTTTATGTTTGAAGAATACATTATCTTAACTTTTATTGTAAAGTTTTATATTTGGACAAGTGTCCAAGGATGGCTGTAATTGCACAATATTATTATTTAAATAAATAAAATAGGAGACACTCACCCAAGGAGAACTGTTAAAAGAGTGTTTACTGACCCACTAGGTGGAATAGAATCTGGGGTAGAAGGTAATGGACAAGTGGCAGCATCATGAGGCAAGTAACTAGCTATTGTTATGGGACAACCCCCTTGAATTATGGTCATAGTTCCCTAAAAGATGGGACTAGAGCTTGAGGCTCATTTATTGAAAATTGACCACCAAAAAGACCTAGGTATCTTTTTAAGAGCCATTGAATTTTGGACTAAGGTTTATCACTTTTCCCGATGAGGAAACTTAGCTTGTGGTTCTGTTGTATGCACACAAGAGATTCGATGAGGGGAAGTCTAGGTTTTTTTATCATGGTGTAAGTCTTCCTTGTTTACTGTTGAGTGCAGAGTCCTTACCGTGGAGTGCATAGATTGAGGTTTTGGAAGATTAAAAATAGATGAATGATAAAGTAGTGAGCAAGATGAATGAATAGGCTAACTCTATTAAGTTTCCCTTCTTTATTTTTATTAAACTAACTCTGTCATTTTTTTACTTTCTCTGTTATATTCTGTAAATTTAACAATATCTTCTAATATCAGTCATAGAAGTCTTTAGTTACACATTTACTGTGTAGACTGTAGAGTTGTTTTTTTTATTATTTAGAAGAAATAACATAAATACAAAATTTCTAGGTTTCTGCATAAACCTAGGTTTATTTACAGGTTAACTATTTTCTTACAACAAATGTTATTTACTTTTCTTTTATCATATCATCTTTTACTTTTCCTTTTGTTGATCTGTATGTTGAAATACAAATGCTGTCAATATAAACATAGTAGTATTCACATCATTCACACAAATCTATTATATCTCTACTTTTGCAAAAATAGAATAATCTAGGGTTTTACTTTTCCCATTTTTTTTCTAAACCTTTGTTTAAGACTTTTATTCTTTCTGTATTACATTTATTTTGGTACCACACAATTACAAGCATTCACGACCAAAAACATCTATCTTTAAAAACAAGGTAAACAAGACTAATCGACATTTATATTATTTTACAATAACCCCTTTAACATAGAATAAGTCTATAATGGACGAACATTCTACTGTTTGGAAAAAACCCTAGCTTCTATATTATAATATATAGTATTTTATTAACCGGTGGCAAAGTAAATAAATTATCCAGGATAGAGATCGAAACCCTTAAAGGCGTCATGCCAAGCATGCAATGGTTTCGGATCAAAGGTTACAAATTCGAGCCTTATTTAAAACCAGCTAAACATTAAATTCATTTCCCTACTCAACATTTGGACATTACAGACACAACTTCACAAAATATGTACACTATTTAAACTAAAGCAAAAGAACAATTATCATCATTTGCAAGGCGGTTATTTATCAATCTATTGTAACCTTCGACTACAACAAACATAATAGACATTCGAGACTAGATCTCAGTTTTCAGGTTCAACCTCTTAAAACTTTCGAAGTCATCCTCTCAATCAAAACAAGCTCGGGATTTAAGTGCACGCATTGAAACATTATAAAACAGGACCTGGAGCATTGCTCACAGCCATAACAAATACAACCATAAAAGTGTTAGAACCTTCTTTCCATTAAAAATGATCGAGGGATAAAAGCCTCTCAAAAGATGTTACATTCAACACGAAATTCTACAGCGAAACGCTGTCAGTGCAAACATCAAAATAGGCTGAAGATCTCATCACCCTTCCATTCATCTTTTGGAACACAAAACAGTACCACGGCGGCCGAAAATCTTCAAGCCCCATCCTATTATCTAAACACCCAAACAATGGCTAACAAGTGCCAAGAGTAACCTACAGGGGATTAAACCACCGAGGCTTACTGGTTAGTTGAGCAATCGCCAGATAGCTTCAATCTTTACATTCTGCAACCTGATGCACCTGCCATCAAAACATTTGAGGGTTAAAAGATGCATTACATAGTTTTGCAAACAAATTACAAATAACGATATCAAACCAAGTTTCAAAACATTACCTTTAAATTGCTTCTTATGGAGCAGAGACATCATAGCCAACGAGAAACCGGAGCCATCACCTCACTACCAAACGCAGTGAAGGATGGAGACAACTCTGAGAACTACCATTTTACATACAAGGAAAAACCGACCTCCGGTCCATTTTACTCACAAGACTATCATAAAACCCTACAGCTATTCCAACTACAACAACTGCAATAAACTTGTACTCTTAAAGGTTTCAACTCTGAAATTCTAGTTTACAGTCACCGGTCATAAAATCGAAACCAGGGAGGTGCCCTAACACCCTGCTAACAAAACCCTACAACCTCTCAGAGCTGTCAGCCTCTCCACTGAGCCACTAGCAACATACAATGAATACCAAAGGAAAACAACCTCAATGAGACTTAGTGGAGAATAGGGTTTAGTCCCAAGCCCAAGGACTTTACGAAATCAACAGTAGAGATCTTACCATTTTGGCACCACGCCTTATGAAGCACCAACTGCATTTAAAACACTTTAATACCCTTTCCACCACAGAGTCCAGCTCAGTTTAATATAGGTCTAACCTTGTACAGCTCGACAACATGGCTCCTTCGTTACAAAAGCCTTCATGTGATACTATCCATGATAGCAACCACCGAGATAGGAGAGAGTTAATGCCGAGACTGATACGCTTACGTGTCAGCACTTAACCATTTAGACTTTAATACATTGTCTTTCATCGAAATTGGCATGAAGTTTAGGGTTGTAATGTATTATAACACATAAAACTTTAAGCACATGGTTACTACCTTTGCATGGTATCGATTGGGTAGCAAACATATGTTTATATTTCATATTGTTTCATACTTTGGACCTTTGCATATAAATTATGCATATAGGAAACGCATAGTAGTTGCATATAGTTTATGCATATTTGAAATGTATAGGATTCGCATATAGTTTGTGTTAGCAAAGTGCACATTTGAATATTATAAGCATTGATAAACTATATTAAAACATTATGCATAATAAAGGAACCACGGTATAAATATATCACTTTTCAATAGCGTAGAGGCGTATTTCATATAGTAAGATGATGATGTTCTTAAACCTTTAATATTGTATAAGTTATCATAACCCAGATGATATGTTGAAACTATTGCATGGATATCTACATAGCATTGGTTAAAATCTATGTCATGATTTGTAAAGATAGTATTCCTTAAACTAGAACTCTTGTATAGGTCTTTCTATTGTTGTATTTGATTACAAACATAGATCTTCAAAACATATTTCAAATTGAAAACAAATCAGGATGACGTGTGCATGAAGCTAACTAGGATACCTGACTTGATAATCCTTTTCTACAGTTTTATAATACAATTTCGGAATGCATAACACTATTGTAGGATAACTTGATTTTTTCACTCTTACTTGTATTCTGCAAACATCAAGGTTCCAATGCTTTAGCTACAAAGCTAAGTACGCCTCAGGGTACCCCATAGGACCCCTTTACTCATCATCATAAACAAACTGTCAGCACATTTAAAGAAAACTGTATTGCAGGTGAACATAAATACATCACATAGTTCCATAGTTCATCATAAGCAAGTATTGTCATAATATGCTTTCAAACATTATGAAGTATCGGTATCATTATCAGATTGACATTTATTCTACTTCCGCACATCAACTTTAGTCGTAAATGCCTTGAAAAATTTTAAATTTTTATAAATTTTCAGGATGTTACAATTGATGTGTTCTTCCTTCAAGTTATGGGATATTCAAAAGCTCAACTGTTGGCTTGTCATCTCTTAAATACATTTATGCAAATGTTCATTTTGATATCATGAATAAATGATTGTATTATGAAATTAGTAGTTATAGTAATATTATGGTAATATTCATAATCAGTTTTGGAGAGAATGATCATGATAAAACATATGTAAAAGAAACGTATTTATAAATGTTCTCTTTGATTCCATTTGAAATAACAAAAAACATATTTTTCTTTAAATAAATTATTTATAAATAACAATATATTTAAAAATATAAATATCTATATAACAACAACCATAAATACACTATTCCTAATTTATTGCATTCACAATAAATATCTTATTACTAAATATACAGCATTGCATAAAATGTATTACTCCATTAAATGCATTACTTCTAAATACATAACATTTGCCATCTCAAACTGATGTCACATTACACACTCCCTTGATAACCTTTTCTCATTTCGTCACGTTACAACTGTCCAGTAATAAGTGACGTCGGAATGCTGACATAGCTAATGCTCGCGTCATCGTCTCTTTGACGTACGGGTGCTCTAAATTGCAATGACTTTTCACCGCCATCGTCGGATAGACATGTGGATTTAAGATAAGTCATAGTTATATCGATTTGAGCGGTACTAGTATTTTTGGAAAAATAAGGCGATGTTTTGGTGTGGGATAATTGGTACGCAAATTGCTTCATTTTTCTAGTGATTTGTTCTTTAAATCAAGGGCTTTGGTTCATTTTAAGACAACCAAATCGTCGAAATTCGAAAAAAATAATGAGAAGAGGTTGAACTGTGCCTGCCAGAAAATTTTCTATCATCAACAGAAGGCGATTTGAATGCCAATTATCACAGGTAGAATGTTTTTTTTATAATTTTAATATAAATTCTAATTTATTTTGTTTACTGTATTTAGAAATGATTTTTACACTGAAAGTGGGTAGATGTGTTAATGTATATTGATTAAAGAATAGTTTAAAAATATGATGTAAATTTATAATTTGAAATTAAATTAAATTTTTTAAATAAATTTTAAATTAACAATTATGTGTTTTTATAAATAGATTGACAGTTATATGTTTATAAAAATAATTAAGTACTTTTCATAGGACTCTAAGAAGATTGACCAAAATATAAAAATAATTAAGTACTTTTCATAGGACTTTGAGAAGATTGACCCAAAAAACCGGAAAGAAGGAAAATAAATTTTATGAAATGTAAAAAATTTTAAAAATAAAATTTACCCACCTAAAAATATGTGAAACCTTACATTGAATAAATTCGGAGTTAGATTAAATTTATATCGATTTTATTTCAAAGCCTTTTTTTACTTAATAATAATAAAATTTCAATTCGTAGTTAGAATAAATTTATATTACTTTTAATTCAAAATAAATTTCAGATACAATAAAATGCAAAATTTATAATAATTATTTTTTCAGACACAATAAAATGCAAAGTTTATAATAAATTTTTTTCGTATATTTAAATTAAAATTAAAATTTATTTTCATAATTCTAACTTCAACCATTCACATCTTTATATTTATTTAAATACTTAAAAAGAACTAATAAAAATAAGAATAAAACAATATTATATTTAGATAAACTCTCGGTGTAGAGCATTTAATACTTTGCAGTTTGGGGTATCCAACGATGCACACTGGAAATTGTTACTCTGCAGCTGGATGTTTGAAAATACCCTGGTAATGTTTAAATATACCGCCTGGTATTATATTATCCCACCGTGGTTTTGGTGCACATGGAGCATGAATCCGAGGACTTACATATTTTCTGTACTGAGGGGAGCGGGCTATCACTAACTTGCATGTGCTAATATCCTATGTGTTAGGGAAATGATTAAACGTTGTTAGAGTGAAATGTCATGGCCGTCAACAGGGATCAAATTTGAAGGGTGGGGTCCCATTTCACTTTGAAGGGTTATGAGATATTGAACCCTTCAATGCTGACATGTAAAAATAAGTTATTTTTTTCATTTGAAAATGTATTAGTGCATCAAAATTTCATTGTTTACTTAGGTACTAAAGTTGAGAGGCTTTATTTCTTGTCTTTTAAACTTTTAACTAGTATAATAATAAGTTAACTTGTTAACCCCATTCCAATCTAACTTTCATCCTTACAGCCAAAATTAATACTATTTTACTCTTTCATGATCTGTCTGAACATGAGTATTAGTGAAACATAACTTAGGGGACACATAGAAAATCCACTTTCCAAACGTTCAATGATAATTTTATAATCTTTTTTTCTGCATTAGTCAAGCTATAGTTAGCTTGTTAGCCCAATTCCAATCAAACTTTTAACCATTTTAATAATATTTAATACCTCTTAAAATGGGTTCCTAGGCTGCTTCGAACAATACAAGCTCGATGCAGAATTGGGTTCTTCAACTCTTCTAAAAGCAACGCGATGCTTATTCTTGGAAAAGTTCAATCTTTTTAAATCACTAGCGTTCTTCAAACTAATATAAATTCTAGCCTACTTAACAATGGAAAAAATGAAAATGTAAGCCAAAAAAGGAAGAAATTGTTTCAGAAGCCAAAAACATTGGACGTTGAGTTTGGTCTGTATCTGTTGCTAAATTAGTGAACAATAGAGATGCATGCAGAAAGGAAATAAAAAAGGTGAAGGGAAAGAATCTGAATGGTAACTTTGTTTTACTTCGTTGAATTGAGGACCATAATTCACTTTCATGCACCTCTATCAAACAACCGTGTTTCCTATGCCATTTATAATCCTCCTTCATGAAAGTCTATCAGAGAGAACAATTCAACAAAGAAGTTGGATTGGATTGAAAACCAATAGCAAGTTTCTTTGTCACTCTAATTGTGTACACTACAGCATAATTGAATGCCAATGGCAACAATATATGTTCTAATTTTTCATTCAACACTATCAATGCCACATGTACTTGGGATAGAATAAGTTTAAGCGCTCCTTACATGTTACATGCTATGTTATGGTTTGAACAAAGAGAACTATCCAACTCCAGGCAAATTTTGTTCTCCATAGCTGATTAAGGACCTTGGCTACTTCTTGCTTATATCCCTCCCCCAAGATCTCATTATACATACTAAGTCCGCTGTATGACGGAGTAGAGGATGGGTTGTGAAGCATAAGTAAAACATAGGCAGACCAAGTAGAGAGGAGATGCATAAATGGTTGAAGTTCTTGTTTTATGGTTGAAGTTCATGTTCTATTCAAGACCAGTCGATAAGGGAAACAAAATCAAAAGGTAAAGTAGCACTGTCATTCTAAAAATCAAGATTACAAAAACATTTGTGTCCCAATTCGTACAGTTGAACACAGGAGTGGACATTGGGCATTCTAAGAAAATTGCTAGCTTTCACCATTGTCCTTCACCAGATGTTGTTGCATATTCTCAATCATATTGAAATTCGATAGCTAGTTGGGATTGTAAGTGTAGTTGCATCGATGGTCTTCATATTGATAAATCCCAGGAATCTTAAACCATGTACCAGAGGAAGGTGTCGAATCGACGATTGAGCAATTGGGGAAAATAGCTCATGCAATACAATTTTAGATACAAAGTATGGATTCTCGATCTGACTCATTAACTAGATGCATGGAGGCTGGCAGAGTGGGAACTTCCCCAAATCCCCAGGCTTTTTGGTAAAGATGGGGGGCGCAATGCGCACACTTGTTTCTTTTAGGGCTGCAACCGTGGCCAGTGGTAGCTGCCCGGGGAAGCGCTCTATTTCAGAGTGAAAACAATGGTCTTCCTTGTCCCCTCCATTTCAGGAAAGTTAAAGGGAGGCTAAATTCTCAAGAGATTCGATCGGGCGACAATGGAAAATAGGGCAAAGCAAGGAGCACATGGAATCATATGTGTGTACACATAACATATGAAGAAAGAAGCAATTTTTGTTGTTTCTATGGTTGGGAATCGATAAATTCCATTTTCAACAGCATCTAACGGAGATTTGTGACAAACCCACTCTTGGGTCTAGGCTTCAAATTTGAATCCTTCAAGTACCATTTTAAGTTACAAATTTTCAATCAAATAATAATATTGTGTTTGAACTTTGAAGTTACAAAATTTTAAATAATTGATGGGATCATGAATGGATAAAATGATGTACATACCTGTAAAATCATAGGATTTCAACAATCCAGTTAGCCTTGAAGTTGAGCTCCTCAAAGAAAACAAATTTCTTTATATAGGTTTATCGCAGGTTGGTATCGGCAGCTTCACTTTGCAAACTCTCCTGGAGGACTAGAGGAGATAGGGTAGGTGGAACTTGGAAGTAGCTCGACCATGATGAAGCAGGGGTATAAGCGAAATCTTGTTTGTATTCCTGTAATATTATATATTGATGGTCGGAGCCATGGAAGCATGGAATTGGAGCATTGACTTGATACAACAAAGAAAACACAAGGTGGGACTCGGGAGTCGTAGGATTGACTTGATACAACAAAGAAAACACAGGGTGTGAGGTTCGGAGCCATAGACGGTAGGATTAACTTGATACAACAAACAAAACAAAGGGTTGTGGGCAGGGGCCATAGGCAGGAGCAACAACCTGCAACATTATAAGAAGTTTCTAGATTGTGGAGTTTGTCCAAAATGCCAAATTCGGGGCACATTAACGTAATATATTATACATTGAATACTAAATTAATTCACGAAGTCAGAAGTCACGAATTGGTATGTGATAACTGGTAACTTGGTAAGCCCACTACCAGCAACATGTATGAGCCACCAACCATATTTAATAAAGTTGTTGTTTCCATTAAATGTGTTAAACATGTAAGTGCTCACCGCTAACACGTGAACTTAGAAGCATTCAAGACATCCACGTAAAATGGTCAATGATATTATTAGAGGCCCAATGGCCCATGATCCATCGATGACCAGACACGTGGATATTGGAGAGTAACCAAGTACCAAGTCCCACTCCCAAGTCACCTAGCTCGTAGCCACATTCCCAATTTCCCATTCAAAACTGTCAACGGGTGAAATTTGAAGCTGCCCTTCTGTTGCAATTTCAAACAATAGTGGTTAATTTAATTATTAAAGGGCTTACCATGAAATTAAAAAAAAATTTGCATGGTAAAATTTGAGGTGGTCTTCTATGACGTGTAAAATGGCCTTTGAAGGGACCTGAAGGCTTCAAATTTGAAGCTTGGTCGTCAAATATCATGCGAAATCTTGCATTTCACACGGAAAACAAATGCATTGATCAAATGTTATGGACATTCATAGTTTATGTGACTATATATATTATAGGAGAGTAAAGCTAGTGTCTCATATATAGACTAAAGCTAGTGCTCTCATATATAAAGGAGACTAGGAGACTAAAGCTAGTGATCTTATTTTTTATCTTGTACAGTAAGGACAATTAAAGTTTTTGTTTACTTTTTTTTTCTCAATGTTATTGGGCTTTTCTTTAAGGAATCAATAAAGACTTGATTCTCATTTGTATCAAGTATTCAATCAAATAGGCATTGTTCTATTAAATTTTTTTGTTTTTTACAATCCAAAAAATTGTCTCCTAAATGGCATTGCATTGTGCTTTATTGAATCTAGTGAGACTTGGCCCTCATAACTACAAGGCATTGAATTAAAATTGTTTTATTTCATTATTGTTTTGCACATATCATGAGAAATTGAAACCTACTTTCTTCCCGTCCACTAAATTATTTAGCAATCTTATTTTGTTATCAACTCTAACATAGCAATAAAGATCTAAAGCCAATCATTTTTGCATAAACTCCTCCTTCCTCTCCTATGCACTACACTTGCAAGGACATTGCCCTTGTATGGCTCTAATCTTGTTGTAAAAAGGTGCTTTTTTATAGTGAAAATCGATAAGATCCATAACATTTGTAATATATTTGGGTTAAAGAATAGTTTAATATAAAAAATATAATTGAAATTTTTTTTTTTTAATTTATATTAAATTTTCCAAAACAATATTAAAGAGATTGTAATTATATGACAACTATATATAGATAAATTCATATATTTTCAATAAAAAAATGATCATAATAAAAATAATATATTTTCAAATTTTTTGGACGTGTATTTTGTGTAACACCCCATATTTTTATTACATGCATTTATCAATTAATACACACTATACTTTATTTTCTTATTATCTATTGAACTCAACTCGACTGAGTAAACTATATTACGACATGACAGACCTCATTATATAATGTTACCTTGTTTTATGATTTCACTAGGATTATGATGTTACTATGTCATGCGGTTATGATGTCATGATTATCGTGTGAATTCTTTATCTTACGATTAAAGTATATGTTTATATGTTTTCATTAATAAGATGTGAAATATAGGAATTGGTACGTGGATACCATCTTCTTATATGAATTATTGAAGTATTATATGTCATACGCATCTATGATGAACTAAAAAGATTACATGAAATAAAATGATTTTGATAACATGAATCAATTGGCGATCAATGGGAAATGCTTTCTATAAATTGCATTTTTGCGAAATACTAACCTACAGGACACGAGGGCTATGGGATAGCTAGTTACCTGATCTGATATATTGGGAAAAGAACATGTTCATACAGTAAACCTTAGCAGCCAAGAATGATGATACGATAACACAAACTGATAATCTCGATAGCAGCAGAGTATGATTTGATAAGGGTGTAGACCCGGTATGTTGAGAGGGATGGATGTGTTTCCCACCCTATGTTCCTATGATACCCGAGGTCGTGGGAGGGCCGTGCTGAGACACGCTCCCCATGTAGTTGTGATGACGATGGTCGGATGCCTGCTAGGGGAGGATAGGTCTGCTGTTCAGTCGACGCTATCGCTCTCAAGTTCTATGTGGTCAGATCGGTGAGTCCGACATCCACTTCTGTACTAGCAGAGGAAGGATAGGGAGGATGCAGGACGTAGGTTATGACGGGAGGATGAGTTAGTTAGTACTGTTGAGGGTTGGGTATTCCTTGATTCTGAGTTAGTGGTAGTAGGTACCCTTCCTTGTACATGATTGAATAAACTAATGTAAAGATAAAGATAATGATGTGAAATCGTAAAGAATTAACTGTTAAATAACTGAGGATGTTAAAAGTACTTGTATTATGTATATTATGCTTATTTTTCTACATGGGGGTAAATACTACTATTAGTTAGCAGGTATGCATAGGCGAGATGGGGTTTGTTTATAGTAGATTTGTGATCTGCGCATACGCGGGCCATGCATGCACACCTTGCACATGTACACTAGTATCGATATACAAACACTTAAACATATGGAATAAATGTATAAGTCGTCATAAGTAAATATGTAAATCATGCATTGATCGAACTCTGATAACGAATATAAAGTTATTTAAGAGGTGTAAAACAAATCAATCAAGCTATGTATTACTTGTTGGTAAACATCGTGATAAACAATTGAGACAAGTGTCGTCAGTTCACATCGTCATCTGAGAATTGTTGTAAATAAGGTAATGGTACTGTCTAATTAATTAGTAAGATTGTTTAAGCCCTTAAGGGTGCTTTGTTTAGAATAACGACGATACTATGTAGATGTTAGAGTACTCATGTGATAAACAAATGATTTAAAAGACATTTTTATTAAATTCACCATTTATTGTTACTTTGTGGTGATTTAATTAATAATATTACTTAATTAATGTTATTTTAATAATATTACTATTCATGTCATAACAATTGCAAAATAGGTAAAATTTAAATATTGATTAATAAACAATTAGAGTGTGATTATTCCATTTCTAAGTTAGACATAATAAGATAACAATTTTGGAATGGATGTGATGAGATGAAAAAGGTTTATTACTATTTAACTATTCAATGCGAATCTTATAATTTAAATCTCAAGATAAGTTATCTTGACAAATGTGGTAGACCATTAAAACATATCATGTCCAAGTGAAAAGAGTCAACTATTTATATAATATTTTACTAATGACATTAATAACATTAAATACAAAAGGGGAAGGAGTAAATCTTTGAGGGGCTCGAGAGAGGAGTTTGGGGGGGGGGCGGTGGAGTAAGCCCAAGGCCTTCTCGAGTAGGGAAAAATGTATATAGAGGGGATGAAGTTGAAGGTAAGGGGGGAGATAACTGGAGGTACAGAGAAAGAGGTTTGGAGAACCAAGGACAGACTTCTCTCGGGATTATCAATTTGTGAGCTCAGGGGCTTGGAAATCCTTGAATTTCCAAGGGCCAGCAAGATAATAGCTGGTCGATAGGGTGGACACATCATTTTGGCTGACTAAGAGAATGAAATCATAACCTGCTGCAACCTACGGTCGACTAGCATCAGCATCAGGTAATTTCCTTGTTATTTATTTTATTTGATTATTATGCTGAGACTTACTCTGAACCCTGCATATACTTTGCTCTTTACTAATTTATTACGGTGAAACAAAACCTTATGCTGAAAAAAATTGTTGCAAGAAATAATGATATGTTAGTTCATTTTTAAATACAGGAATTTTAAGTACAAGACAGTAAACTAAGTTTCATTTAACAAAAATACAGATTAGATTGGAAATTTACTCCCTTACACCTGAGTAAAGTTCAATACATAGAAAATTAACTCAGAAAATCTACCTAGTGCTCTGCTGTAAAACCAGGGCACTACATTTTGAATGGTGTTGACTTATCTTTGAGCTCAATCAAAGTTGTCGGCAAGGTTTTTTAGGTCAAGTTTTAGTATAAATTTAAAAACAAAAGACATTTGAAGATAAAAATTCGTAAATTTTATGTATATGGATGGATGATTCATTCACAAATACAATGGTATCAATTTCGCCCATTAATGTGCATTTAATGACATGGTTTAAGCCTCTAAAAGGCAGATAAAGCTTTCTTTCTGTAGTGAAGGGCTATCGGCCTATTTTTTAGGCCCTTGATCGAGGGTTAAATAGGACCTCAATCAAGGGTTTTACCTAGAACTCGATCAAGGTATGTTCAAGCCCTTGATCTAGGGTTTGTAAACTTAGCTCGATCAAGTATTTGTCTGTGTAAAGAAAATATAAAAAAAAAATGAGAAAGGAGTTGGACAATTAATGTTTCCAACCACCATTCCCTCGTAAAAATAGCAAGCAACCTCTATATAATCACTAAACAATTGATCAACAACACTAATTTAACTCATTGCTAGTTTATTTTCAATTAGAGCTATGTGAATTTGATATTGTTCAATTAGAGTTTTGTGATTTTGATGTTATTCAATTATAGTTCATTAGACATGTAAGATTTCTTTGTAGACATATTTCAAAATTTCATATTAATGTATTGTTGTTTGTTATAACAATTTGAAGAAATCTTTGTTTGTTTTCATTGTAGTTTGATGGGAAGTAAAAGAAAACGACAAAGAAATCATGCTCATCAACAAAATGACAATGAAGAGCGTAAGAAGAATAAATGAAGAATGAGACAACAAAGAGCAAGCTTGAGAGAAGAAAAAGATGCACATTTGGTGCACCAAATTCCAATGGAGGACAACCAAAGTAAATTTGTGAATTACATGCTACATAATTTAAATATCATATTTTATCAAGTTCTCTAATAATTTGTTGTATACTAACTATTTTTTTTCATTTTAGTCTTATTATACTTTTTTTGTAATAATATTTTTAACAAATTGTTATATAGACTAAAAAATTAGTAACAATTTTCCAAAAAATTTAACTATTTCATAATTTAATTTGTTTACTATTTATTTGTAATGATATTCTTATTTATTTCATCCCTTTGTTATTTATTTCAAAGTTTGCAACAATTTTCATGTCAAATGAATAATTTCAAGTGGCTAACAAATGTTATTGGAACAATTTTCAAATGAAATGTACATTTGGATTCTATTTTCATGTTAAAATGTACATATTTTTAACTATTTTCAAATTTCAAAGTTGCTAACAATTTTCAATGGTATTGGAACAATTTTCAAATTAAATATACACTTGGACCCTATTTTCAACTTAAAATGTACATATTTAACTATTTTCAAATTATAACAATTTCAAGTTAAATTTAATTTCAATTTTTGTTTTGTTATTTGTTAAAAAAATATTTGTACAATTTGTTATTTAGACTACAAAATTGCTAACAATTTAAAAAAAAAAAAACTATTTCATAATCTAATTTATTTACTATTTATTTTAAATGAATATTCTTATTTATTTCATTACTTTGTTATTTATATTTCAAAATTTGTAATAATTTTCATGTTAAATGAATAATTTTCAAGTGGCTAACAAATGTTATTGGAACAATTTTCAAATGAAATGTACACTTGGATTCTATTTTCAAATTAAAACATGTACATATTAACTATTTTCAAATTTTTAAGTTGCTAACAATTTTCAATGTTATTGGAACAATTTTCAAATTAAATGTACACTTGGACCCTATTCTCAACTTAAAATGTACATATTTAACTATTTTCAACTTTAAAATTAATCGATCCTTGCATAGTGCGTTTTTTATTGAAACTCTCTTCACATGAATTTTGATTATGTAGGGAGAGATTATGGCCGTCCATCACATCATGGTGATCAAGAATCACATGACCCCGTGCCCCCTCATGACCTTGATCAACCATCACATGACACCTTGCCCTCTGACATTTCTAATATAATTGGGAGTTGAAGTGAGGTTGGAAGAGGTGGGAATTGTCTTGAGGATTGTAAAGTTGTTTTTGCACGAGAAGAGATTGGGAATTCAATCCCTAGTCAGAGAGTTAGAGAGCATGTCAGTAACATAATTGAGTTATATTTTGAACAACATTCAACGATGGCACAAGCTCAAATCCTACATGGGTTGATAAAACAAAAAAAATTGAAACGTGCCACAAATTTGTTGGGTTTTCAAGATGTTAAAACAAAAAAGACATACGAGAATGCAATGGAAAATGTAAGAACTGCATTATCTTCATTTGGAAAATCAAGAAATAATGATATCCAAGTTGCTTGTACGGCAATTACAATGGTTTTTGTGGCACAAATCACCTCAAGAAATCGAATGGTATCAACAATGGCATCATTGCTCAATGTTTCAAAAAGAACATTGTTCAAATATACTAAATTCAAGGTCCGGATAGATGAAAATGATTAAGCTGCCTATTGGGATATTATTTGTAGGGAACCCTATCATCTTCTTCATCTGTGCCATCTAAGAGGATCGACTTGCTCGTGGATGAGATTCATGTTTCAAATTTCATGGAGAAGTTTCACAGTTAGATTTATAAATACATAAAGCTTTCCCATAGGTCCAGGTGGAAAGCTTCAGAATTCAAACATTCTCATGAGGTATTTGATCCGGGCACAATCTTATCAGTGGTAGACTTTGCTGAGAACTAAACATTTGCTCCTCAAAGATAGATACAGAGTGATCACTATCACTTTGACCAGGTATCTATCTTCGTACATGTATTGTATAGACACGCTCAGGAAAGCATTGATGGTAGGGATAACACTCCTCATTCACGTGAAGTGATCAAGGAGTACCATTTTTATGTCAATGATGATCGTGAACATGACACATTGTTCATTCAACACTGCTTTGGGTTGATTTATGATTCATTCAGGCAGAGAGGCATATCATTTGTTGAACACTGGATTTGGTCAGATGGGTGTATAGGGCAATTGAAATCAGCATGCTCATTTTATTGGTTGAGTTTCTTTCATAAAGAGACAAGAATTCGACACACCTGGAGCTTTTTTGAAACACTGCATGGGAAGGGTGAACATTATGGCACAGGTGCATGTGTGAAACGAGCACTTCGGAGGTACTAGATGAGTCATGGTGTAACCCGACTCAAATGCTCCATTGAAGTAGTTGATTGGTGCACACATCATTTGGGACATCAAGGTCGCGAACAAGCAAGGTTGGTGTGCAGGTAATAAACTCTAAACTCAATTAATAATCTAATAACATTCAAAATCATCATTTACAAAATTAAACATACTCGATAGGAATTTATATATGACAAATTGAATTCCATGCAGGTTCCTTTGGGATGTTTCCCTTGGTGATGTGAATAGATCCATGCCGTGGTATTGTGAGACCATACCTGGTACGAAGGAATTACATTATGTTCGAAGTAAAGACATGGGTGACATATTTTCCATTGAAATGGGGAAGTATGCTTGTTTTTGCGATTTTTGCATTGATGAAAATGGATGCGGGCTTCATCACTGTGAAAATGATGAAACCATGGAAATATGTCCCTCTTAATCCAAACGGCCCACATCCAATTCCAACATGGCAAGAGATGCACACTGATGAGGCAATGGTCTCATTAGATCGTGATCGCGTTTCTGATATGGTTAGGGAAGGTACAAGAGACTTGATTAAGTTAATTAGTTCACTATATATTACACATATACAAATGTTGTAAAAATGCACATAGGAAATTTGAATAATATTTGTAATGTATCTTGCAAGTGATGTATTCATTGTCATTGGACCCCCTCACAACCAAGAAAATGTGGCATATTATTTGATGCGATGCACACAAATAAAAATCAGGTTGGTGCAACCCTATCAAGATGGAGACTTCACATACCAAATTGGAGACATGGTTATAATGGGACACTTTTTTGAAAGAGTGAAAAAACATGGCGCTCCTATTATTTACAAAGATTTTATGCCTGAATGTATATCATGTCGATAATGTCATTTGGTGGTGGCAGCTCAGATACATCTAACAGAAATCAAGGTGAAGAGAGGTGAGCCAAAGAGATGGAAGATGACAGAAGCTCACCATAATCGTATTATGGAGACAGGCATTCCTATAACCCATTGGACTGATGAATGAGTTACATGTATGCCACTTGCATCATTGACATAGTTGTCATGTTGTCTTGTTGAATATTTTTTTAGAGATTTTTGTGGAGGTTGTTTTATAAATGTATTTTTGTAGATGGTTTAATGCCAAGATTAAAAGTACTAGATGGGAGGCTTTTGTGAAAATTGGGTCATGGTGCTCCAATGTGAAATCACTTGAATGTATGGTCAATTCTCCATGAACTTACTCCATAATAGTTTTATAGATATTTGTTTAGATGCTTTAAAAACAATATTAAAGATCTACTAAATAGTTTAATTGTAATGTGTAGACAATATAATGTAATTGTAAAATTTCAATTTTAAATTGTAATGTACATTCTAATTTTAAATTTTGATTTCAAATACAATTGTAATGTAATTGAGAATTTAAAATACATCTATACAATGTAAAATTGTAAAATTTTAATTTTAAATTGTACAATGTATTCTAATTTTAAATTTTGATTTCAAATGCAATTGTAATGTAACGGAAATTGAACTTTTAAATTGCAACAACACATTGAATTTTCAATTGAATTAACACATTAAATTTTAAATTGTAATTGAATTAGAATGTGGAAATTGTAATTGAATTGTAATGTGTAGACAACATAATGCAATTATAATTTCAATTTTTAATTTCAAATATATTATAATTTTAAATTTTGATTTCAAATACAATTGTATTGTAATTGAGAATTTAAAATACATCTATACAATGTGAAATTGTAAAATTTAAATTTTAAATTGTACAATATATTCTAATTTTAAATTTTGATTTCAAATGCAATTGTAATGTAATTCAAAATTGAACATTTAAATTGGAACAACAAATTCAATTGAAATTGAAATTACACATTAAATTTGAAATTGTAATTGAATTTGAATGTGTACATTGTAATTGAATTGTAATGTGTAGACAACATAACGTAATTGTAATTTCAATTTTTAATTTCAAATGTATTCTAATTTTAAATTTTGATTCCGTTTATGCAATTGTAATGTAGTTGAAAATGAGCTTTTAAATTGTAATCGAAATTACACATTAAATTGAAATTTTATATTGTAATTGAATTGGAATTGTAATTTCAATTTTAAATTGTAATGTATGTATTCAATTCTAAATTTTGGATTTGCAACAGTAATGTAGTCGAAATTGATATTTTAAATTGAACTAAATTGCAACTACACATTGAGATTGAACTTTTATATTGTAATCACTGTACATTAAATTTGCATTTGAAATGACAAAACATAAATTTGTAACTGTAATAATTATACCCAGATGTAATATAAAAAAACAATTGATTTCAAATCAGATACAAAATACACATGAAGACATCAATATGATAAAATATACAAAATATGTAACAAAATATCCAAAGGTTCGTATCCAAAGTCCATATATGATAAAAGTCCATGTATAAATGATAGAAATCCATATCCAAAACATGAAAATGTATACATAGATCATCCAAAACATGAAAATATATGAAATATGAAAATATCCAAAACATGGAAATGTATAGATCATCAACTCATTACCCCCACGAGACCCTTGATCGACCCTATGACTGCCTTCATTTGCAGTAGACCAATGCTGGCCATGAGATGGTAAACTATGAAATAATGCATCGATCTCCGTCGAGTCAATGGTGATATCTGGTATCTAGGTAGGAATATGGGTAGATGGCCCTTCATTAGGACCATGTGGTCAAGCTTCATCCCAATCATCTGAGAAATTCATTGCATCACCGACACCCACCTGTAGTGATGCCTGTGTAAGATGCCATTACATGTAATATGTTAGATTTATTGAAAATTAAAACTAAAACATAATTTAAGTTATAATTCAAAAATTGAAGCATAAAGTACAAAAATAAATTACTAAATGTGATTAAATAATGAATTGGAAGATAAATTAAAGCTCACCTCTGTGTCTAGACCCGGCTGGTCAGGACCTTCGCGGTCCTCATTTCTATCATTAGGATCAATGCCCTTTCCTTTTCCCTGTACAATTTGAAATTCATTTGAAGTTAAGATCTAAAACATAAAATCTTGAAAATTAAGAAATAAAACATAAATTATTTAAACTGAGAAATAATAAACACGAATTAAATTGGAACATAAATTATAACTTACCTCGACTACTGTCGTCCGCGGGTTAGGACGAGCAGATGGACCAATCGATGGCTCACTACCAAAGAGTTGATCCATGAATGTGGTGCCCTGCATGGAGCAATAGAATACGACTCCCTTAAGTATTATTGACCATTCAATTTACGACATATAATATGATGTAACATGAAAACATACATACATAATTGTACAAAAGTATACCTGTCCTGGAGCGATGTATCTATGATACAACTGAAAGTATGCATCTGGGACTAAATGAGCATACCCTTATATGGCCTCGCCATCCAAACGCCTAAGCATGACATTATCGACCCACTCTATCTCTAGCTCTGTAGGTGCAAGGGGTGGTCTAGATGCCTCTCCATGCACAACAACAATAGCATTGCCCATGGCAGTGAACAATGACTCTGCAATGTCATGTCTAGCCTCTAGAACAATCTGGGATGACTATGCCACGTCCTCCAACCTGATAACCGTCCTATCTGGAATCGGTACCAACCTCAGAGGGGGTGGCACAAAGGAAGGGTGTCTACGAGCTCCACGACATTGGTAGGAGCGTCTCCTACCAGCCCCAAAGAAATCAGACCCTGTGCTGGTGTAATCTGGGTGCATCCCCAAAACAAAATCTGCATAAATATGTTTTTCAAAGTACAATGGGACCTGTTCATGGTGGGGGAACATGCCCCACGCTCCAACGAATCTGTCATATAAATATGGTGCAGTGGCCTCTAACTTAAACTCCTTGAGTCTAAGCGGTTGATCGGAAGGGAGGTCATGAGGGATTTCAAACAAAGTACCCTTGATGCCATGCCCTTTTATGGCGACTTTAACATCCTCCCATTTGTGGGGCCCAATGACATCATGTCTCCTCCTCTAGCATGCAAAACGCCAAATGTCACTAAGAGGTCCCACCCTCTTGTAGAGGGCCAACATGCCATCCGCTATTGATAACATCATGAATAATGATCGTCGTGTGGGAGTATCCTCCCTCAATGTGCAGACACATGAGTGCACCCACTCTCGCTGGGTAGTGATATTAGCGAGAGTGATGCATGCAACCTCATCATTGTATGATCCCCTTGATGGACCTGCGATTCAAACCAAAACACAAATGTTACTAAAAATATATATTATAACTTGCAACTGAAATTCAATGCATTATATACTAAAAATTTACTGAAAATGTATCTAACAAAAAATATGCACCTGATGCACTCATGTATTTCCGCACATCCCTCACCCGGGGATCACGATGTATGTCATCGGGATGAATTGACACACTATCTCTCTTACTGCCACCAGTGGAAGCTGACCCCAACATGGCCTCACTCCTTGGTGAATGGGAGCGCTGCCAATGGCCGCCGTGTTAGGCGACGTCGTATCCTCTCGTGCTTTGCCAAGCACAAAGCAATGAAGTTCTCTCTTGAGAACTCTCTGCATCACATTTCAATTTCTAATTCTAATTCTATTTCAAATTTCCCTTTTAAAATTCAAATTCAAATCTCAAATTCTATTTCAAATTTCACATTTCAAATTGAAATTGAAATTTCAAATTCAATTTCAAATTTCAAATTTAAATTTTAGATTCAATTCCAAATTCAATTTCAATTTCAAATTTCAAATTTCAATTTCATGTTCAATTTCATGTTCAATTTCAAATTTCAAATTTCAATTTCACATCGAATTCCAATTTCACATTCAATTCCAATGTCAATCGCATTCCAATGTCAATTTCAATTTCATATTCAATTTTCAATCAAGTTTCAATTTCAAGTTCCAAGTTTCAATTTCAATTTGAATTCTAATTACATTTCCAATTCTCAATTTTCATTTCCCATTTCAATTTCAATTTTCGATTTTCAATTCAAATTTCATTTCAAAATTCAATTTCATTTCTAATAATGTGAAAAATTCAAATTCAAATTCTATTTGAATAATTCAATCCCACTTTCCTTCTAGTTTAGGAATGGCTCTAGATAGTGTGAAAAAAGTTGCATAATTCAACTTAAAAGAAGAGGGAATGTCATGAAAATATGCACACAATGTTGTACTCTAAAAATGTTGAGTGTTGATCAATAAGATGAGTTTGATTTATGAAAAGATCATGGTTGAGAGTTTTGTGGTCATGATAATCTACCAATGGGAATTTGTTGGTTGTTGGCATTTTTGTAAATAGGTTGAGCAAAGGTGTGAGTTGGCCTTCTAGAATAAGAAAACTTCTCAAGAAAAGTTAACGATGTCACTAGAGGAATAATGCCATCAAAACAAGTGCAAACTATAAGGTGCTAGAAATGAACCAAGTATGCAAATAATTGTTCTTGGGGTGGAGCATATGGCCTTAATCTAACTCAATTTAAGAAGAGACTTGATACTAAATGTACTACTACTACTGGACACTGTACCGTTGTGATAGTGTGAATTGCTAAAGAAACCTTGATGGAGCTACAATTGTCGAAATTATTGTTGAAGTGGAGGTGTGGACCATAAAAGGAACCAAACAAGTACATTAAAAAGGATTTGGGTGGGAGGGAAATGTCAAAGGAACTAGGTTGATACCGATGAAGAGTGTCATTGGGTGGATGTTGAACAAAAAGAGAACTAGAATGACTACTAAGAGTAGTTGGTGTAAAGAGGTAGACCTCCAGCGGCCTAGTGTTTAATGCAAAATGTTTTGGGTGGGAGGGTGACCTCCAATTACCTAAATCAATAGAAAATGGTAGTTGGGTAAAAGAATGGATCCCCAAGGGACCAACAAAATCAAGAGAATGAAACCTAGGTGGGATAGTGGATCTCCAAGGAACTAGTGTGAGTAAGCAAATGAGAGTTGGGTGGGAGAGAAGGTCTCTAAGGAAAAAACTCAATGTTGAAGGTGATTGTAATGAGTGGGGGTTGGGCCAAAAATAACCATGTTGAATGTAATGGACAAGGTACTCTATTTTTTTTTGTTACATGTCTTCTTCTCCACTTCAATGAAAAATCTGCAAATTATGCTAATAGAGTTAGGGTAAAATAACTATGGAGTTCAACTCTATATTTTTCTTCTTATATTTGGTGTCTCTTTGTATCCAATCTTAAAATGATCAAAGAGTACGATAAAAAAATATTTCAATGGTCAAACCCTTCATACTTGTGTCCTTTGTATTGGGAGGGATCTTCTGTATTGGGAGTTATCTTCTTCTGATAGTGACATTGAAGGAATCCTTTACATGGTTATAGAATATAGGAATTAATGAACATGCATTGAATGCATTCAACTCTTCTCAACCTCCCATTGCTCATAACCTATCAAATTGAATTTAAATTATATAAAACTAAAAACACCTTAACTTGAAAATATTAAATTATATCATGAATTTACTTATCTATAATTAATCAACTAACTTAATGCACTGCCTGTGGGTTCTACAATGAACCACTAAATATATACTCTACAAAACTAACTTAATGCACTATGTATGGGTTTTACAATGAACCACTAGGTATGTACTCTACAAAACCAACTTAACTATGTATCATGGGTTTTGTACAATGAACAACTTTGCTATGTACTCTACAATGAACTCCTCCCATTTTTAAGAACTTGCACATGCACGTGATATTATCATCAACATGTGATGCCGCCTAGGGATGGTGAATTCTTCCCACTTTTAAAAACTTGCATGTACATGATATTAATCAACATTTGATGCCACCTAGGGATGTTGTGCCAATAATAAGATTTGGGTTTGAGCATGGAGAGTGTGATTGTATCTATATATTATTTATATATTTAGTAAAAAGTCTTTAAAACTTGATATTTAATTTTTATATTAAATTTCACATAAATTTAAATTTTGACATTAATATTAATGTTTAGTGTATGGTTAAATTACTATTAAGTAGTTTTATGTAGAGAACTAAGGTTGGATATTACTAAAACTAATATGATCACATTTGAAAAGTAGTTTTAAGATGTCCAAAAATATTGATTTTCTTGTAGATACGATTCAGAATCAAATCGGGTTTTGGTGCCAAAATAAGACCTGATTAACTATTTATGACATGAACAGAAATCTACACCTTATTGTTAGTCAATTTCAAAGGATTTCAATTGTTTTTTTAAATGTTAATAGTTTTTGTTACATGCTTATATGAGCTTATATTGGAAAAAACGGGGAACCCAAATGTATAATTTTTTTTCAATCCTCTTGGCATTCACAGAGGATTGAAAAAAAACTTAAAATTTCAATATCAATTTAACTTAATTTAAAATTTCAATCTGAATTTAATTTAATTTAAAATTTCAATTTCAATTTTAATTTAATTTAATTTAAAATTTCAATTCCAATTTGTATTAAAATTCCAATGTCAATTTCAAAGGTTTTCAGATTATATTTTTTAGTGTTAATGGTTTTTGTTAAACCGGCAACGTAATATGATTTTTTTTTTTCAATCCTCTTGGCGTTCTTAGAGGATTGAAAAAAAAGGGCAACATTTCTACTTGTCAAAACACAATTTAAAATAAAACCGGTAGCATTTTATGCAATGAAATGCTACCATGCATAAAATGCTACCAGTTGATATAAACAAAAATATTAATAATTTAAAAAAGTAAATACAACATAAATTTAAAATTTAAAACATATTTCAAATGGTTTTTGGTTTTTTGTTTTTGTTTTGAAATGGGTTTTTGTTTTTCAAATGGCTTTTGTTTTTGTTTTCAAATGGTTTTTGGTTTTTAAATGGTTTTTTGTGTTGTTTTTTTTTTCAAATAGTTTTATGTTTCAATGGTTTTTTTACACAAAAAAAAGGTTATTGGTTTCAATGGTTTTTCTAAACAAAAAAATGGTTATTGGTTTCAAATTGGAAAAAAAAATTGCAACATTCACACAACTGCATAAAAAAAAATAATAATTTAAATTATATTAAAAAAACAAATGGAAGGTTGGAACCCACTTACCTGGTGGAGTAGCAGACATGGATGGGAGTTGGCGTGGGGCGTAGGCGTGGGCATGGGCGTGGCGTGGCATGTGTCCTGCAGACGCTCGATCGAGGGTGTCGCTGTCTAATGTAGATGCTCGGTCGAGAACTTGATTTCAAATAGGGCCAACCAGGCCCTATTTTGTTTAGTCTTAACAACTCGATCGACAGTTATCCAAGCCCTCGATCGACGGTTTAACCAAGCCCTTGATCGAGGTATTTTAAAACCCTAGATCGAGGTTTTTCAACCTCGATCGAAGTTTTTCAACCATGCCCAAAATCATGAACCACCTTAGTCGATTCACCCTAGTGTCCACTCTATAGATTTGAACTTATGATATTCAATTTAAAACTTCTTATCTCAATTACTCATTACTAATTGCTCTACTTATGTGGACATCTTTACAATTTATGTTATGAATAAATTGCATACAATTTATCCTATTCATAAAAAGTATATGATATAAGTACAAACTTATTTAATTTTTAAAATATTTATAATTTCATAAAAATATATAAAATAAATCTTTATTATATAATTTAAAACATAAATCACTAATAGAAACTTATTTAATTTGTTAACGAGTATAAATATTTATAACTTCCAATTAAGATAAAATAAGATAACAAAATTATATTATATTTTTTAAATATTTATATATTGATTTCAATTTGCAATTGTTATAAAATAAGATAATCAAATTAATAATATTAAATTTTACATTCCTAAAAAAATCAATACTAAATATAAATTTATTTAATGTCATTATATAATTGAACTTATAAACCTTTAATATATATTAAATACAATAAAAAAAACTTAACTACTTTATTTTCAATAAATTAAACTCACTTTTTATACACTTAATAATAATGCATTTAATGCTACTAAAATATAAAGTATTAAATCTAAAGTTACAAGCATAAACATTCCATATCCTAACAAAAATACTATTGAATTTATGTTACTTCTCAAAAATTACAGTTTTTGTTTTCATATAACATTGATCTATTCTTCCTTCAAGTTATGGGATATTCAAAAGCTGGACTGTTGGCTTGTCATCTCTTAAGTACATTTATGCAACTGTTCATTTTGATATCATGGATAAATGATTGTGTTATGAAACTAGCAAGCCATATTAATATTAATAATATGGCTTATATACACCGATCGACGTATATCAACCATAGATCACGCATTAAATGTGGTTGATATACCCGATCGGCATATATAAGCCATATTATTAATATTAATATGGTTTGCTAGTTGACGGTCGACCTACTGGTTTGGTTTGGCGAATTACTATTATTATAATAATAATTAAAAATAATATTATGGCCACATAATTAATAATATTAATTGAATAATAATAAATATAATAATTAAATATAACACTTAACTATCGCTATGGTTCACCATGCTTGAATTTGGTTGACCATGGTTAACTATGGTTGACTTTGGTTGACCATGGTTGACAATAATTGAACATCGTTGACTTTGGATGTTCATGGTTGACTATGGTTGAACATCCTTGACCATGGTTGACCATAGTTGACTTCGGTTGACCTTAGATGACATTCGTTAACCATGTTTGAGTATAGTCAACCATGGTTGACTTTAATTAACCATGGTTGGTTTTGGTTAACTATGGTTGTATATGGTTGACTATGGTTGACCATCATTGACCATGGGTAACTTTGGTCAACCATGGTTTACTTTGATTAATCATGGTTGAATTTGGTTGACCATGGGTTACTATGAATGGCTATCGTTGACCATGGTTGATCATGGTTGAGTATGATTGACTATGGTTAACAATGGTCAACTATTGGTTTACTATGGTTGAGAATGGTCAACCATGGTTGACTATGTTTGACCATGGTTGGAAATGGTTTACTTCGATTGAATATGGTTGACATTCAACAACCATGGTTGACATTATTTGACGATGGTCGAATTCAGTTGACCATGGTTGACTTTAGTTGGCCATGGTTGACTTTGGTCGACTATGGTTGACTTTGGTTTATTATAGTTGACTTTAGCCACTCAAAGGTGACTTTGGTTAACTTTTGGTTGACCTTGGTTGACTTTGAGTAATCATGGTTGAATTTGGATGACCATGGTTGTCTTCAGTTGACTTTGTTTAACTATCGTTAACCATGGTTGACTATGGTTGGCTTATGGTTGACTATGGTTGACTACGGTTGACTTTGCTTGACTATGGTTGATTTTGCTTGACTATGGCTGATAATGGTTGACTTTGCTTAACTATGGTTAACATTGATTCACATTGGTTTACCATGGTTAACTTTTGGTTGACTTTTGCTTAACCATAGTTGACATTCGCTGACCATGGTTGACATTTGGAGGATTTTGGTTGACCCTAGTTGAATTTGGTTTACTTTGGCTTATTTTTTATTGATAATGGTTGACTATGGTTGACCAAGATTGACCATGGTTTACTTTTGGTTGACCATGGTTAACTTTGATTGACCATGGTTAACCATGGTTGATGTTGGTTGACCATGGTTGAATTTTGGTCGACTTTGGTTAATTTTGCTTAACTATGGTTAACCATGGTTAACTTTTGGTTCACAATGGTTGATTTTGGTTGACCATGGTTTACTTTGGTTGACCATGGTTGACTTTTTGTAAACCATGGTTGACTTCTGGTTGACCATGCTTGACTTTGGTTAACCATGGTTAGCTTTGGTTGAGCTTGGATGACTTTTGGTTATTGGTTTCAATGGTTTTTCTAAAAAAAAAATGGTTATTGGTTTCAAATTGGAAAAAAAATTTGCAACATTCACACAACTACATAAAAAAAATCATAATTTAAATTCTATTAAAAAAACAAATGGAAGGTTGGAACCCACTTACCTAGTGGAGTAGCAGACATGGATGGGAGTTGGCGTGGGGCATGGGCGTAGGCGTGGGCGTGGGTGTGGCATGGCATGTGTCCTACAGACGCTCAGTCGAGGGTGTCGCTGTCTCCTGTAGATGCTCGGTCGAGAACCTGTTTTCAAATAGGGCCGACCGGGCCCTATTTTTTTTTGGTCTTAACAACTCGATCGAGGGTTATCCAAGCCCTCGATCGAAGGTTTAAACAAGCCCTTAATCGAGGTATTTTAAAACCCTAGATCCAGGTTTCTCAACCTCGATCGAGGGTTTGAAAAACAATTTTTTTGGGTTCCCCATGCCCAAAATCATGAACCACCTTAGTCGATTCACCCTAGTGTCCACTCTATAGATTTGAACTTACGATATTCAATTTACAAGTTCTTATCTCAATTACTCATTACCAATTGCTCTACTTATGTGGATATCTTTACAATTTATGTTATGAATAAATTACATACAATTTATCCTATTCATAAAAAGTATATGATATAAGTACAAACTTATTTAATTTTTAAAATAATTTTATAAATATTTATAATTTCATAAAAATGTATAAGATAAATCTTTATTATATAATTTAAAACATAAATCACTAATAGAAACTTATTTAATTTGTTAAAGAGTATAAATATTTATAACATCCAATTAAGATAAAATAAGATAACAAAATTATATTATATTTTTTAAATATTTATATATTGGTTTCAATTTGCAATTATTATAAAATAAGATAATCAAATTAATATATTGAACTTTACATTCCTAAAAATAAAAAATTGAAAAAAAATGGTTAATAAAAAATTAATATATTGCAAACATTTTATTAATTTTAATTTAAATTAATTGAATTTTTTTTCTAACATTTTAAAATTGTAAACAAATTAATATCCTTATATCAATACTAAATATAAATTTATTTAATGTCATTATATAATTGAACTTATAAACCTTTAATATATATTAAATACGATAAAAAAAACTTAACTACTTTATTTTCAATAAATTAAATTCACTTTTTATACACTTAATAATAATGCATTTAATGTTACTAAAATATAAAGTATTAAATCTAAAGTTACAAGAATAAACATTCCATATCCTAACAAAATTACTATTGAATTTATGTTACTTCCCAAAAATTACAGTTTTTGTTTTCATATAACATTGATGTGTTCTTCCTTCAAGTTATGGGATATTCAAAAGCTGGACTGTTGGCTTGTCATCTCTTAAGTACATTTATGTAACTATTCATTTTGATATCATGGATAAATGATTGTGTTATGAAACTAGCAAGCCATATTAATATTAATAATATGGCTTATATACGTTGATCGGCGTATATCAACCATAGATCACACATTAAATGTGGTTGATATACCCGATTGGTGTATATAAGCCATATTATTAATATTAATATGGCTTGCTAGTTGACGGTCGACCTAGTGGTTAGGTTTGGTGAATTACTATTATTATAATAATAATTAAAAATAATATTATGGCCACACAATTGATAATATTAATTGAATAATAATAAATATAATACTTAAATATAACACTTAACTATGCTTGGCTATGGTTCACCATGCTTGAATTTAGTTGACCATGGTTAACTATGGTTGACTTTGGTTGACCATGGTTGACCATAGTTGACTTCGGTTGACCTTAGATGACTTTCATTAACCATGTTTGAGTATAGTCAACCATGGTTGGTTTTGGTTGACTATGGTTGTGTTAGGAACCCATCTCTTTACTTTGTTAGTATATTGTTGTTGGACGTATATGCTTTGTAAGTCATCCCGTAGTATTTGTTGATTAATAGTTTGTGTTATTGTTGTTGGCACATATGCTTTGTAAGTCACCCGTAATATTGTTGATCCATAGTTTGTAGTGGCCCATGGTTTTGACCCATAGTATTGGCGCCTAGACTTAGTATATAAGTGTGTGTTGAGACCTATGAAGGCACCGTGAAGTTATTTGTATTGAGCTTGCTGATAGGAGGTTGCCCCCTCGAAGTGGCTTGTGATCAATATAAAAGTGATTATGAGTTCTGTCATTTATGCTATTTCACATATTCTTATTAATTAATTGTTGCAGGTGCGTCACATCTAGTATCAGAGCACTTTCTTGGGCTCGCTGGGTGAAATTTTTGCCAAATTTTTTTTTGCATCTATTGCAGGTTCAGATTTGGGAATAATCCCTATCCGCTTAACTGTGGGAAGTACTTGGGCATAAGCCCTAAAACTCATTGTGAGGAGTACCACAGAAACCCCGAAGTAGTTGGCCCATTGAGAGGACCTGCCAGTGAAAAGGGAAACGACCCCTACCTGATTGACTAGTTCCCACCTGTGAGGTAAGCCAAGAGCTGTCGTTTGTGGCAAAGCGGTTATCAGTTTTACCTGAGCCATGGAGTGAGGGGTACTACCCCAATACGCAAGCCGTCAGATAGCAGTGGTGGTCGAGTGAAACCCCTGAACTGTTGGGAAGCCGCACATACCTGGGGTCCATATCTATTTTTAGCTGAACTGTTGTCAATCATTGCTGTGTCGTTTCAGATCCAGCCGTTCAGATCCATTCTGAAAGCCGTTCCAGATCCAACCGTTTTCAATCCATTCAGCGCCATTTCAGATCCCTCTATTTTCGCTCACTTCTGGGCCATTGCATATTTATCTGTTCTAGATCCCTTCCAAGCCGTAGCCGCTCTAGTCTGTAAAAAAAAAAAAAAAAAAAAAGTATAAAATTCAGTTTTTTCTCCATATCTCCCTTGTTTTCACTTTATTTCCCTTGAAATTTTTGGGGAACCCCTGTCATCCCATTCTACATATTTCATTCCTGAGGACGCTATCCCTAATTCCCCTTCCCAAATCCCGTGCCAATTTGGCAAAGTTTAGTGAGGGCTCCTGTGAAGTCATCAAAAGCACTAGGACCAAATCGTTGCAAAAAGAGCTGGCAAAAGTTTGGCCATTTTGGCTCTTCATGAGCCTTGATGTACCCAAGGTACCATTGAAGAGATTCCTATTCCAAATGAAAGGATGCTAGCCACTCTGAGGTCAAAATGTTCTCTCCCAACACAATGATGGAAGCCCTAGGGTTAGCTAAGTTGGCAGAAGACAAGATTGCAGCCCAACAATGCTCCAAGCCCACTTTTGTTCCCTTCCGAAATATGGGTTCTCAACAACCACCTATACTGCAGGCTCCTCGACCAACTCCTATCAAGCGTTTGTCTGAAACAGACATGCAAGCACGTAGAGAAAAGGGGCTTTGCTATAATTATGATGAGAAATTCACTCGGGGACATAAATGTGTTCAGCAAAATCTCTATCTCTTGGATGTAGATTCTCTGCCTGCCTCTGAAATTGGTGATGAAGATTTAGAAACACTGGATGTTCTGGTTGACATTCAGGAACCGCCTATTGACCCTCTGTCTCAGGATGACCAGCCATATATATCTCTCCATGCTTTAGCTGGAATCACCACCCCCCAAACAATGTGGGTTAGGGGTTACTTCAAGAAGCTTCCTCTTACAATACTCATTGATTCTGGTAGCACTCCTAATTTCATTGACCCTCGGATCGCCAAACAAGCTGATTATTTTATCCATCCTTGCTCCAACTTTGAAGTCATGGTTGCCAATGGGGGCACCTTACCTTGTAAAGGGAAGCGTCGAAATGTGTGTATCTCTATGGGAGATTATACCTTACTCTCTGACATGTTTGCCTTGACCTTAGGCGTATGTGATGTGGTTTTGGGCACTTAATGGCTATGCACACTTGGCTCTATCTTAAGGGATTTTGCTGAACTTTGGATGCAGTTTTTCCTCAATGGACAAAAACACACATTGACAGGATTACAACCAGGTTCTCTCAGCATCATTAGTTCACATTGCATGGAAAAACTCCTCAAGAAGAATTCACATGGTGCCATCGCTCAGATCCATTCCATTTAGATGCAACCATCAGCGGCCTCCACTACTCCTTTGGATCTACAACAAATTCTGGATCGATATACAGGTGTCTTTGCTGAACCAGTGGGATTGCCACCTTCCAGGCTAGAAGACCATCATATTTAGCTCCTTCTTGGCAGCGTTCCTCCCAACATCAGACCCTATCGCTACCCATTTCACCAAAAAACAGAGATTGAAATGCTCATTCGGGACTTATTGAAGCAAGGTATTATTCGCCCAAGCACTAGTTCGTTTTCTTCTCCAGTTCTTCTTGTCCGCAAAAAAATGGGTCATGGCGCCTCTGCATTGACTTCCCAGCACTTAATCACCTCACCATCAAGGATAAGTTTCCAATTCCTGTTGTTGATGAGCTTCATGGGGCTCACTTTTTCTCCAAGTTGGATCTTCGTTTTGGGTATCATCAAATTCGGGTCCATGAGGATGATATCCCTAAAACAGATTTCCGCACACATGATGGCCATTATGAGTTTTTGGTCATGCCCTTTGGCCTCACTAATGCTCCTTCCACATTCCAGGCCTTAATGAATTAAATATTTCGACCCTACTTGTGGAAATTCATTCTGGTATTCTTTGATGATATCCTCATCTACAGTAAAACATGGGATGAACATCTCCAGCATCTGGATCTTGTCATGCAACTTTTCTCTAACCATCATCTCCATGCCAAGCAGTCTAAATGTGTTTTTGGACAGAAGGAAGTTGAGTATCTCGGGCACATTATCTCAGCATAAGGGGTTCATGTGGATCCTACCAAAATCGATGCCATGAACAATTGGCCGCATCCTCAGACACTCAAGAGCCTTCGTGGTTTTTTGGGGTTGACTGGATACTACCACAAGTTTGTCAAGGATTATGGGAAGATTGCAGCTCCATTAACTGCTCTATTGAAAAAGGATGCTTTTATATGGACACATGCTTCTCAGTGTGCATTTGACAAACTAAAACAAGCTATGTGTACTACACCTATTCTAGCTATGCCCGATTTTTCCAAGCCCTTCACTATTGAGAGTGATGCTTGCGGGCATGGCGTAACTTCTTTTGGCAGGGCATGAAAAGGACAATTCAACAGATGGTGGCCGAATGTGATACCTGCCAGCGCAATAAGGGTGAAACAACACTCCTTCCAAGATTGATCGAACCCTTGCCCATACCTACATGGATTTGGACAGATATTTCTATGGATTTCATTGAAGGGCTCCCTAAATCTGGCGGGAAGACAATGATTCTCATTGTGGTTGATCACCTCTCCAAATATAGTCATTTTTGTGCTCCTAGCCATCCCTATACAGCCTCCTCAGTCGCTCAAATTTTCCTAGACCAGATCTTTCGTCTTCATGGCATCCCTTCTTCCATTGTCTTAGATCATGATGTGACTTTCACGAGTCATTTTTGGACAGAACTATTTCGCCACACTGGCACCAAAATGAAGATGAGTTCAAGGTATCACCCAAAAACAGATGGTCAGACTGAAATTATCAATAAATGCTTGGAAACTTATCTTCGTTGCTTCACCTCTCAACAACAACATCAATGGGAAAAGTGGCTCCCTCTTGCTAAATGGTGGTACAATACCTCTTACCACACTACCTCTAAAATGACCCCATATGAAACAATATATGGTCAGGCACCTCCAGTTCTTCTTCCATACACCCCCAATAGTTCACTAGTTCAGGAAGTTGACACAGTCCTTCGAAACCACGATCAGATTCTTCGCATTTTGCGGGACAATCTTCACATGGCAAGAAATCACATGAAGCAACAAGCTGATCGACACCGTTCTGAGCGCACTTTTCAAGTAGGCGATATGGTTTTTCTTCGTCTCCAGCCATACAAGAAATCCTCCCTGAAACTCAAAGGGCGTCATAAGCTTTCTCCAAAGTTCTATGGGCCATATCGAATTCTTCAGAAGATTGGGTCCATTGCTTATAAATTGGAACTTCCTCCTTCTTCCCACATTCATCCAGTCTTTCATGTCTCTTGTCTGAAGAAAGTTCTTGGCACCAACATCAGTGGACAAATGATTTTACCTGAACTGGATAATGAAGGATCCATCCTTTTGGAGTCGGAGGCCATCATCAATTGACGCACTCGTCAGCTTCGCTCTCGCTCTATCACAGAGGTCTTAATTCAGTGGCACGGCATGCAAGCAGAGGATGCTACATGGGAACCACTCCTTTAGATTCAACAACAATTTCCACATCTACAGCTTT
Source organism: Larix kaempferi (assembly GCA_027924585.1). NCBI lineage: Eukaryota > Viridiplantae > Streptophyta > Pinopsida > Pinales > Pinaceae > Larix > Larix kaempferi. The sequence goes on along the minus strand of BSBM01000358.1, from coordinate 3,430,581 downwards.
GAGGACAAAGCTTTTTTTAAGGGGGAGGGGATGTTAGGAACCCATTTCTTTACTTTGTTAGTATATTATTGTTGGACGCATATTCTTTGTAAGTCGTCTCGTAGTATTTGTTGATCAATAGTTTGTGTTATTGTTGTTGGCGCATATGCTTTGTAAGTCGTCCGTAGTATTGTTGATCCATAGTTTGTAGTGGCCCATGGTTTTGACCCATAGTATTGGCGCCTAGACTTAGTATATAAGTGTGTGTTGAGACCTATGAATGCACCATGAAGTTATTTGTATTGAGCTTGCTCATAGGAGGTTGCCCCCTCGAAGTGGCCTGTGATCAATATAAAAGTGATTATGAGTTCTATCATTTCTACTATTTCACATATTCTTATTAATTAATTGTTGCAGGTAGTTCACAGGTTGTGTATGGTTTACCATGGTTGACTATGGTTGACCATCATTGACCATGGGTAACTTTGGTCAACCATGGTTTACTTTGATTAATAATGGTTGAATTTGGTTGACCATGGGTTACTATGGATGGTTGTGGTTGACCATGGTTGATCATGGTTGAGTATGATTGACTATGGTTAACAATGGTCAACCATTGGTTTACTATGGTTGAGAATGGTCAACCATGGTTGTCCATGGTTTACTATGTTTGACCATGGTTGGCAATGGTTAACCTCGGTTGAATATGGTTGACATTCAACAACCATGGTTGACATTAGTTGATGATGGTCAACTTCAGTTGACCATGGTTGACTTTAGTTGGCCATGGTTGAGTTTGGTTGACTATGGTTGACTTTGGTTGATTATAGTTGATTTTAGCCACTCAAAGGTGACTATGGTTAACTTTTGGTTGACCTCGGTTGACTTTGCGTAATCATGGTTGAATTTGGATGACCATGGTTGTCTTCAATTGACTTTGTTTAACTATGGTTAACCATTGTTGACTTTGGTTGACTATGGTTGGCCTATGGTTGACTATGTTTGACTACCGTTGACTTTTCCTGGCTACAGGTGCAAAAGTTTCTTCATAATCTATTCCCTTTCTGAGAGAAGCCACGAGCTACGAATCTTGCTTTGTATTTCTCTACACTGCCATCTGCAGCATGCTTGATTTTGTAGATCCATTTGGAAGTCACAACAGAATTCTCTTTAGGTCTTTGGACAACATCCCAAACATCATTTTTCATTATTGATTGGTATTCCTCAACCATAGCATCCTTCCATTCTTTCTTTTCTGCTACTTCTTCATAACTGGAAGGTTCTTTGTTCATAATGTCACAGAGTAAAGCAACATAGTTGGTATGTGATCTGGTTCTTTTCTTTGCTATGTGTTCTTCTTCTGGAATGCCAAATCTTTCTGCATCTTGAATGAACTCTCTAGCCCATGCAGGTTTCCTCTTGTGAGAGTTATCCTCACGGGGTGGATCTACAGGTTCTTGCAGATCTTCAAACTCACGAACAACTTCTGGAATTGCTTCAGTCATGGTAGTGTCTTGAAATCTAGTTTCCTTAGGTTCTTCATAAAAATCGATAGGTGCCTTCCTTGATTTGATAAATGTTGATTTTTCATCAAATGTTACATCCCTGCTGACATCAATCTTCTTGAACCCTGGAATGTATATTCTGTAAGCCTTCGAGCTTTCACTGTAACCCACAAAGATACCCTTCTTTCCTGAAGGGTCTAGTTTGGTCCTCTTTTCCTTTGGGACATGAGTGTATACTGGACAACCACATATTCTAAGATGGTTGACTTCATGTTTCTTACCAGAAAATACCTCTTCTGGTGTCTTGTTGTCCAATATCTTGTGGGGTGTTCTGTTCTGCACATATATAGCTCTTCTAGCTGCTTCTGCCCATAGATGCATAGGTAGATCCTGGTCATGCAGCATTGTCCTTGCTGCTTCCATGATTGTTCTGTTCTTCATTTCTGTAACTCCATTCTGTTGAGGATTATAAGGAACAATCAACTCCCTCTTAATCCCGGAATCACTGCAAAGCTTCTTGAAGTCACCTGAGGTGAATTCTCCACCATTGTCGGATCTAAATGTTTTGATCTTTTTGTCAGTTCGATTCTCCATCAAGGTTTTGAATTCCTTGAACTTATCAAACACCTGATCTTTGTGTTTCAAGAAGTATACCCAAGTCTTCTTGGAGAATTCATCAATAAATAAGACATAGTAAACATACCCACTTAGAGAACTGGATGACATAGGACCACATACATTTGAGGGGATGATTTCCAGGATATCTTTTGCCTTGCTTTCACTGCTTGGGAAAGCCTTCTTAATATTCTTACCTTTTGCACATCCTTTGCAAACACCTTCATGTTTGGTCTTGATTTTAGGAAGACCCTCTACAGCCTTGCTTGCAATTGGAAGTGCCCTATAGTGTATATGAGCAAGTCTTCTATGCCAAAGTTCACTTGGCTCCATGGATTCATACACCATGGCATGTTCAGGTTGTCCTTTTAATTTAGACAAACCTCCCTCTTGCTCTCCAATCACAACTGCATAATCTATGGTCTTTCCCTTTGGCCACATTAGGACTTGGCCATCCACAAATGCAACCCTCATACCTTTTGCATCCAATGCAGAGATGGATAGTAAGTTCTTCTTGAGCCCAGGTACATAAAGGACTTCTTTCATCTTCAAATATTTTCTAGAATCTAGGTTGTAGGAGGCTTCACCACTTCCTTTGATGGGATATTGATAATCATCCCCAAGTTTCACTTTATGGGGTGATTCATGTTCAGACAGCTTTACAAAGGATTCTTTAAACCCAGTCATGTGTTTAGAAGCCCCACTGTCAATTAACCAATCATTACAACCATGGGAGATAGTACCTGTGAGAGCAGATATTAGAACATACTCTTCTTCAGTTGATGAGTCATCATTACTATCATCAATTTCTTACCTAGCCTTCTTCTTTGGAGGTTTATCATCTTCGGTAGCATGAGCATGGTACCTTCTTTTGTTACCCTTCTTCTTCTTGCTAGAGTTGTTGTTGTTGTGGTTGTCCCTTTTGTTCTTGGGACATTCTGAAGCAAAGTGACCCTTCTCATTACAAGTGAAACACCTTAGATATTTCTTGTCTTTGTGAAAATGATGAAAAGATTTCTTCTTGTGATGGGATGGCTCCCTCTTGAGCTTGCCCTTCTTAGTGTGAGCCGTGAGAGCTTGATCTTCATTTCTCATCTTCTCTTCTCTTGCCACAATCCTTGCTTCTTCTTGAGAAAATTCCTCCCATAATTTGTTGAAGGAGATTAACTTCTTTCTGGCACAGATCCCCTAGATAAAAGAGTCCCATGACTTAGGTAGGCCATTCAAAGTAGTCATAACAATTTCACCATTCTCCACCATTTCATCTACAACTTCAAGTTGTTGCTTGATCTGAGAGACCTTGGAGAAATAGGATTGAATGGTTTCTCCATTCGACATCTTGACCCCTTTCAATTGATTCCGCAGGGTCATCTTTCGATTTATGTTCTTTCCTTCAAATAGCTTGGTCAAAGAGTCAAACATAGCCTTGGGTGTCTTTAGAGAAGACACATGGGGTATGAGATGGTCTTTGATAGAATCAACAATGATTCTCTTTGCCTTGACCAAGTTCTTCTTATGCAATACCTTAGCCTCTTCATCCTATGGGATAGGGATGTCTTCTTTTATATATGAGTCCAACTCATTCTCTTCCAGGATTAACCCAATCCTATACTTCCAAGCTCAGAAGTTATCAGCCCCTTCAAGCTTATTCTCAAGCTTGTTGTGGTGAGACATCTTAAAGAGTACTTCAAATGGAAATAGAAAAGATTTAGGTCTTACCACTTGAAATGCTGAAAATTGGATCTGGTCTCGGATTAGGGTTTGTCGAAAAAACCCTAAAAATTCAAAATGTGAATTTCAACTTTCTGAAAGGATAGAAAGATGCACCTTGATGAGCTGATCAACCTGGTGTATTCAGAATTTGAGATCGGTAAAGATTTACCCTTCAGATTTGACTTTTTGTCCTCCTGGGTTCACTGGGGAGAGCCCTGAATTAGGGTTTGAGTTTCCCAGAGATCTACCTAGCCAAAAATCTCGATCCAAAGCTCTAAACTACGATGTTTGCAAGGAGCTTCCAGCTATGTCTTCAGATTTTAGAAATTCCTATTTTTGTTGAAAACCTAATGTTTAGGGCCAAATCTGAAAATGCTTAGAATTGAATTTTGATTGGACAGATAGATTCTCCTTGATGAGTACAGTCAATCTACCATACTGCTTTTCCAAAAACTATGGAGAGAAACCCAATAAACAAGAAACTCAAGTTTCTGTCACTGCAAAATGTCTTCTTTTCAGGTTAGCTCTGATACCATGTTAAATTTTGAGCATTAATTCACAATACTATTGGATCTTTACTTAGAGAATAACATATACAATATATCAATGCATAACAATCACAATAAGCATGACAAGCATCATAAGAATCAAAAGCATGAGAGACAAGAGACGTAGAGTTTCTGTGGGGAAAACCCTAAGGTGAAAAACCCCACAACTTCCTCAGAGATAGAGAGAGCAATGGCTCAACCAAAGTACAACCAAAATACACTTGAGATAGTCTCCTAGAGCAAATGATCCTCCTCACTAATGCGCCACTTTCTGAGTGAGAGAATTGTGTCTTTCCAAATGATCCAAATAGAGATCTCCCGATCTCTATTTATACTTAACCTGTTTGCCCAGTTAGACTATGGGGCTGACTTGTCTATCTAGACACATCCACAATATAATATATATTTCAGGGCCGACCCCACACATGGTGGTCTAATAACCTATCGACAAGTACACACACTTGCGACACTTGTCAATCACATGATGACACTTCCTTATAGAGAAATAACACATCTCTTATAAGGGTACAATAAATATATATGAAATACATAGATTAAATACATTCCGAAGTTACATATACATCAACACTTGCCCTGGCTACAGCAATGGAATGGAAAATACACTAGATGGATGTCAAGACTTCTTTCTTGAATGGTGTAGTTGAAGAGGAAGTATATGTGGAGCAGCCACTCGGCTTTGAAATACATGACAGGGAGTCATATGTGTGCAGATTGAAGAAAGCCTTGTATGGCTTGAAGCAAGCCCCCAAAACTTAGTATGGTAGGATGGGCAGTTTCCTATCTAGTTTGGGCTTTACCAAGAGTAAAGCGGATTCCAATCTTTACTACAAGGTTGAGGAAGGAAATCCTGTGATTCTACTTATGTACGTGGATGACTTATTTGTAACAGGAGATGATAGATTGATTGCAGATACTAAGAGGAAGCTTGTTGCTGAGTTCGATATGAAAGATTTGGGAATGATGCATTATTTCCTAGGTATGGAGGTGTGGCAGAATTCAGGTGGGATCTTCCTTGGTCAAGGGAAGTACATAGTAGATATCCTGAAGAGATTTGGGATGATGGATTGCAAGGCCATGGCCACACCCATGGCATCGAATCTAAAGCACCTATGTGATGCTTTAGCTAAGCCAGTTGATGTCTCTATGTATAGTCAGATGATTGGGTCCTTGATGTACCTGACGAACACAAGACCAGATATTTGCTTTGCAGTGAACACATTGAGCCAGTTCCTAACGGATCCAGGGAGTGTTCACCTGGTTGCTGTAAAGCATGTCCTGAGGTACCTGAAGGGTATAATGGATTATGGGCTCAAGTATGAAATGAATCAAAAGTTTAACCTGCAGGGTTATGTTGATTCAGATTGGGCTGGCAGTGCTATAGAGAGGAAGAGCACATATGGGTGCTGCTTTAGTATGGGATCAGGTGTGATCTCTTGGTTTAGTAGGAAGCAGTCTTGCGTAGCACTAAGTACAGCTGAGGCAGAGTATGTTGCAGCCTGCTCAGCTAGTTGTGAGGCAGTATGGCTACGGAAGCTACTGTTTGAGTTATTTGATCTCCCGCTGGATGCTACTGGTATCTTTTGTGATAACCAGAGTTGTGTGAAGCTGTCTGAGAACCCAATGTTTCATGACAGGTCGAAACACATAGAGATCAAATATCACTATATCAAGAATATGGTGCAAAGAGGAGCTGTGAAGCTCCTGTATGTTGCGACGGATGAGCAGATTGCAGATGTGCCGATGAAGCCACTAGCTAGGGTGAAGTTCGAGTACTTCAGGGAGAGGCTTGATGTTCTTCAGATCGACGACACTTCGAGGAAGAAGTGATGGACACATTTGTTGAAGCCATTCCAAGCATGTTGGAAGGAGGATCCTTCACATGGATGTGGATGTAAGCACTGGATGATGAGCATCAGGATGATGCTCCAGTTACTGCTCTGTATATGCATCATGTTGATGCTGGATATGATCAGTTGGATCATTTATATTTGTATGTATGTACGCATCGTGTTGATACTGGATATGATTAGTTGGATCATTTATATGTATATATGCATCATGTTGGATGCTGGATATGATCGGTTGGATCATTTGTATGTATTTGTATATGCATCATGTTGGATGCTTGGACCATGTATCTATATATGTATTAAGTGGATACATTGTATGATCAGGTAGATCTTGTATGTTGATATGTATCATGTATTTGTATTTGTATCAGGTGGATACACTGTATGATCAGATGGATCATGTATGATGATATGTATCAGGTAGATACTTGGTATGCATCAGGTGGATACATTGTATGATCAGGTAGATCATGTATGTTGATATGTATCATGTATTTGTATTTGTATCAGGTGGATACACTGTATGATCAGATGGATCATGTATGATGATATGTATCAGGTAGATACTTGGTATGCATCAGGTGGATGCATTGTATGATCAGGTTGATCATGATGATGAGCTTTAGAATGTTGCTCTAGATGATATGTACCAGGATGGTACAGTGATGATGATCAGTATGATCATGGGCATCAGGATGATGCCTCGTGCGATGATGATCCGTTGGATCATGAGTATCAGATTGATACTTGGAGGTCAGAGATGATATGTGGCAGGTTGTGCAAATAGCATGTAATCAGTCCTGGGAGATCTTTCCAGTCGTGCTACGACACATAAATGTTCCCGGGGTACTCTTTCCGGTATTGCTATGTAGTATGTAATCAGTCCTCAGATATCCGATAGGTTGACTTGTGTGCTCATAATCAGTCCTCGGATGAGATATTACTATGGAGACATGTAATCAGTCCTGGAGATTCGAGAGGTTGAGCTGTGTGCTCGTAATTAGTCCTGGGATGCTCTTTAGAGATCTTGTCGTTTGTGCTGCGGCACATAAATGTTCTTGGGATGCTCTTTAAAGGTTTTGTCTATCCACATGTAATCAGTCCTAGAGATCCGAGAGGTTGAGTTGTATGCTCGTAATAAGTCCTAGGATGCTCTTTAGTTATCTTACCGGTCATGCTGTGGCACATAAATGTTCCTGGGATGCTCTTTAAAGGTATTGTGGAGGAGATGCATGTAATCAGTCCTGGGAGATCTTGCCGGTCGTGCTTAGGCACATAAATGTTCCTGGGATACTCTTTTTGGTATTGCATCTACACATAAAATTAGTCCTAATAGGCCACCTCTATCAGACCGTTCACACAGATGATGAAGACCTGCAGGTGGTGGGCCTACCTCCAGTATGAAAAAGGACTGGCTCTGTAGAACTTCCTATGATGAGTAGAGTCAGATATTGGTTGACATAGCAGCAACAGTGACGATGCATCGATGACGATGATCCCGAGAAGAATACTTGTCTAATAGAACTGTGTCGAGAAATACCTTCCTAGTTAAGAGGGAGTGTTGATGTATATGTAACTTCATAATGTATTTCATATATATTTATTGTACCCTTATAAGAGATGTGTTATTCCTCTATAAGGAAGTGTTGTCATGTGCATTGACAAGTGTCGCAAGTGTGTGTACTTGCCGATGGGTTATTAGACCACCATCTGTGGGGTCGGCCCTGAAATATATATTATATTGTGGATGTATCTAGATAGACAAGTCAGCCCCATAGTGTAACTAGGCAAATAGGTTAAGTATAAATAGAGATCAGGAGATCTCTATTTGGATCATTAGGAAATTCATCTCTCTCTCACTCAGAAAGTGGTGCACTAGTGAGGAGGAGGATCATCTGCTTCTAGGAGACTATCTCAAATGTATTTTGCTTGTACTTTGGTTGAGCCATTCCTCTCTCTATCTCTGAGGAAGTTGTGGGGTTTTGCACCTTAGGGTTTTCCCCATGAAAACTCTGTGTCTCTTATCTCTCATGCTTTCGATTCTTGTGATGCTTATCATGCTTATTGTGATTGTTATGCATTGATACACTGTATATGTTATTCTCTCAGTGAAGATCCTAGAGTATTGTTAATTAATGCTCAAAATTTAACATGGTATCAGAGCTAACCTGAGAAGAAGACATTTTGCAATGACGAAAACTTGAGTTTCTTGTTTATTGGGTTTCTCTCCATAGATTTTGGAAAATCAGTGTAGTAGATTGACTCTACTCATCAAGGAGAATCTATCTGTACAATCATAATTCAATTATGAGCATTTTCAGATTTGGCCCTAAAAATTAGGGTTTCCACAAAAATAGGCATTTCTAAAATCTGAAGACATAGCTGGAAGCTCCTTGCAAAAATTGAAGTTTAGAGCTTTGGATCGAGATTTTTGGCTGGGTAGATCTCTGGGAAACTCAAACCCTAATTCAAGGCTCTCCCTAATGAACCCGGGAGGACAAAAAGGCAAATCTGAAGCGTAAAGCTTTGCTAATCTCAAATTCTGAATACACCAGACTGATCAGCTCATCAAGGCGCATCTTTCTATCCTTTTAGAAAATTGAAATTCACATTTTGAATTTTTAGGGTTTTTTCGACAAACCCTAATCTGGGACCAGATCCAGTTTTCAGCATTTAAAGTGGTAAGACCTATATATTTTCTATTTCCATTTGAAGTACTCTTTAAGATGTCTCACCACACCAAGCTTGAGGATAAGCTTGAAGGAGCTGATAACTTCCGAGTTTGGAAGTATAGGATTGGGTTAATCCTGGAAGAGAATGAGTTGGACTCATATGTAAAAGAAGACATCCCTATCCTAGAGGATGGAGAGGCTAAGGTATTGCATAAGAAGAACTTGGTTAAGGAAAAGAGAATCATTGCTGATTCTATCAAAGACCATCTCATACCCCATGTGTCTTCTCTAAAGACACCCAAGGAGATGTTTGACTCTTTGACCAAGCTATTTGAAGGGAAGAACATAAATCAGAAGATGACCCTGCGGAACCAATTGAAAGGAGTAAAGTTTTAGAATGGAGAAACCATTCAATCTTATTTTTCAAGGATCTCACAGATCAAGGAACAACTAGAAGCAGTGGATGAAATGGTGGAGAATGGTGAAGTGGTGATGACCACTCTAAATGGCCTACCTAGGTCATGGGATTCCTTTATTCAAGGAATTTGTGCAAGGAAGAAGTTGATCTCCTTCAACAGATTGCGGGAAGAATGCTCTCAAGAAGAAGCTAGGCTTGTGGCCCGAGAAGAAAAAATGGGAAATGAAGATTAAGCTCTCACAGCACATTCTAGGAAAGGAAAGTCCAAGAAGGAATCATCTCATAATAGAAGATTCTCACACCACCATTATCATAAAGATAAGAAAGATCTCAGATGCTTCAATTGCAGTGAGAAGGGACACTTTGTTTCAGATTGTCCCAAGAAGAAGAAAGACAACAACAACAAAGCCAATAAGAAGAAGAAGAATAACAAAAGAAGATATCATGCTCATGTTGCCGAAGATGATGAACCCCCAAAGAAGAAGGCTAGGGCAGAAAGTGATAGTGATGATGACTCATTAAGTGAAGAAGAGTATGTTCTAATTTCTTCTCTCACATGTACTATCTCCCATGGTTGTAATGATTGGTTGATTGACAATGGGGCTTCCAAACACATGACTGGGTTTAAGGAATCTTTTGTGAATCTATCTGAACATGAATCACCCCATAAGGTGAAACTTGGGGATGATTATCAATACCCAATCAAAGGAAGTGGTGAAGCCTCCTACAACCTAGATATTAGAAAATATTTGAAGATGAAAGAAGTCTTTATGTACCTGGGCTCAAGAAGAACTTACTCTCCATCTCTGCATTGGATGCAAAAGGTATGAGGGTTGCATTTGTGGATGGCCAAGTCCTAATGTGGCCAAAGGGAAAGAACATAGATGATGCAGTAGTGATTGGAGAGCAAGAGGGAGGTTTGTATAAATTGAAGGGACAACCTGAACATGCCATGGTACACGAATCCATGGAGCCGAGTGAACTTTGGCATAGAAGACTTGCTCATATGCACTATAGGGCACTTCCAATTGCAAGCAAGGTTGTATAGGGTCTTCCTAAGATCAAGACCAAACATGAAGGTGTTTGCAAAGGATGTGCAAAAGGTAAGAACATTAAGAAGGCTTTCCCAAGCAGTGAAAGCAAGGAAAAACACATCCTGGAAATCATCCACTCAGATGTATGTGGTCCTATGTCATTCAGCTCTCTGAGTAGGTATGTTTACTATGTCTCATTTATTGATGACTTCTCCAGGAAGACTTGGGTATACTTCTTGAAGAGCAAAGATGAGGTGTTTGATAAATTCAAGGAATTCAAAACCTTGATGGAGAATCAAACTGACAAGAAGATCAAAACATTCAGATCCGACAATGGTGGAGAATTCACCTCAGGTGACTTCAAGAAGCTTTGTTGTGATTCAAGGATTAAGAGGGAGTTGACTACTCCTTATAATCCTCAACAGAATGGAGTTGCAGAAAGGAAGAACAGAACAATCATGGAAGCAGCAAGGGCAATGCTGCATGACCAGGATCTACCTATGCATCTATGGGCAAAAGCAGCTAGAATAGATGTATATGTGCAGAACAGAACACCCCACAAGATATTGGATAACAAGACACCAGAAGAGTTATTTTCTGGTAAGAAACCTGAAGTCAGCCATCTCAAAATATTTGGTTGTCCAGTATACACTCATGTCCCAAAGGAAAAGAGGACTAAACTAGATCCTTCAGGGAAGAAGGGTATCTTTGTGGGTTACAGTGAAAGCTTGAAGGCTTACAGAATATACTTTCCAGGGTTTAAGAAGATTGATGTCAGCAGGGATGTAACATTTGATGAAAACTCAACCTTCATCAAATCAAGGAAGGCACCTATTGAAGTTTATGAAGAACCTAAGGAAACTAGATTTCAAGACACTATCATGACTGAAGCAGTTCCAGAATTTGTTCGTGAGTTTGAAGATCCGCAAGAACCTGTATATCCACCCCGTGAGGATAACTCTCACAAGAGGAAACCTGCATGGGCTAGAGAGCTCATTTAATATGTAGAAATACTTGTCATTCCAGAAGAAGAACACAGAACAAAGAAGAGAACCAGATCACATACCAACTATGTTGCTTTACTCTGTGACATTATGAACAAAGAGCCTTCCAGTTATGAAGAAGCAGTGGAAAAGAAAGAATGGAAGGATGCCATGGTTGAGAAATACCAATCAATAATGAAGAATGATGTTTGGGATGTTGTACTAAGACCTAAATAGAAGTCTGTTGTGACTTCCAAATGGATCTATAAAATCAAGCATGCTGCAGATGGCAGTGTAGAGAAATACAAAGCAAGATTCATAGCTCATGGCTTCTCTCAAAAAGAGGGAATAGATTATGAAGAAACTTTTGCACCTGTAGCCAGGTATACTTCCATCAAAGCAGTACTTGCCCTGGCTACAGCTATGAAATGGAAAATACACCAGATGGATGTCAAGACTACCTTCTTGAATGGTATAGTTGAAGAGGAAGTATATGTGGAGCAGCCACTCGGTTTCGAAATACATGACAGGGAGTCGTATGTGTGCAAATTGAAGAAAGCCTTGTATGTCTTGAAGCAAGCTCCCAGAACTTGGTAAGGCAGGATGGACAGTTTCCTATCTAGTTTGGGATTTACCAAGAGTAAAGTGGATTCCAACCTTTACTACAAGGTTGAGGAAGGGAATCCTGTGATTCTACTACTGTATGTGGATGACTTATTTGTAACAGGAGATGAAAAATTGATTGCAGATATGAAGAGGAAGCTTGCTGTCGAGTTCGATATGAAAGATCTCGGAATGATGCATTATTTCCTAGGTATGGAGGTGTGGCAAAGTACAGGTGGGATCTTCCTTAGTCAAGGGAAGTACACAATAGATATCCTGAAGAGAATCGGGATGATGGATTGCAAGGCCATGGCCACACCTATGGCATTGAATATGAAGCTTCTATGTGATGCTTCATCTGAGTCGGTTGATATCTCTATGTATCGTCAGATGATTGGGTCCTTGATGTACATGACGAACACGAGACCAGATATTTGCTTTGCGGTGAACACATTGAGCCAGTTCCTGACGGATCCGAGGAGTGTTCACCTGGTTGCTATAAAGCATGTTCTGAGGTACCTGAAGGGTACAGTGGATTATGGGCTCAAGTATGAGGCGAATCAAAAGTTTAACTTGTAGGGTTATGTTGATTCAGATTGGGCTGGCAGTGCTGCAGATAGGAAGAGCACATCTGGGTGTTGCTTCAGTATGGGATCAGGTGTGATCTCTTGGTTTAGCAGGAAGCAGTCCTGTGTAGCACTGAGTACAGCTGAGGTAGAGTATGTTGCAGCCTGTTCAGCTAGTTGTGAGGTAGTATGGCTACGGAAGCTACTTTCTGAGTTATTTGATTTCTTGTTGGATGCTACTGGTATCTTTGGTGATAACTAGAGTTGTGTGAAGCTGTCCGAGAACCCGGTGTTTCATGATAGGTCGAAACACTTAGAGATCAAATATCACTATATCAGGGAAATGGTGCAGAGAGGAGCTGTGAAGCTCCTGTATGTTGCGACGGACGAGCAGATTGCAGATGTGCTAACGAAGCCACTAGCCAAGGTGAAATTCGAGTACTTTAGAGAGAGGCTTGGTGTTCTTCGGATTGATGACACTTTGAGGAAGAAGTGATGGACACATTTGCTGAATCCATTCCAAGAATGTTGGAAGGAGGATCCTTCACATGGCTATGGATGTAAGCACTGGATGATGAGCATCAGGATGATGTTCTGGTTTCAGCTTTGTATGATCAGTTGGATCATTTTTATATGTATGTATGTATGCATCATGTTGGATGTTGGATATGATCAGTTGGATCATTTATATGTATATGTATGTACGCATCATGTTGGATGATGGATATGATCAGTTGGATCATGTATATGTATGTACGCATCATGTTGGATGCTGGATATGATCGGTTGGATCATGTGTATGTATTTTGTATATGCATCATGTTGGATGCTTGGACCATGTATCTATATATGTATCAGGTGGATACATTGTATGATCAAGTAGATCATGTGTGTTGATATGTATCATGTATTTGTATTTGTATTAGGTGGATACACTGTATGATCAGGTGGATCATGTATGATGATATGTATCAGGTAGATACTTGGTATGCATCAGGTAGATGCATTGTATGATCAGGATGATCATGGATGATGAGCTTCAGGATGTTGCTCCAGATGACATGCAGCAAGATGTTGCAGTGATGATGATCAGGATGATAATGTGTATATCAGGATGATGTATGGTGAGTATCAGGTTGATACTCTGTGGCCGTGGAACAGGTTGTGCAAATAAGCATGTAATTTGTGCCCTGGGATATTTGTAGATAGTCTTTCGAGGTTTTGCCTATGGCATGTAATTTGTACCCTGGGATATCTGGCAAATGCTCTTTCGAGGTTTTGCTTGGGAGGACATATAATTTGTGCCCTGGGAGATCTGCAGATAGTCTTTCGAGGTTTTGCTTATGGCATGTAATTTGTGCCCTGGGATATCTGGCAGATGCTCTTTCGAGGTTTTGTCCTATGGCATGTAATTTGTGCCCTGGGAGATCCGATAGGTTGAGCCGTGTGCTCGTAATCAGTCCTGGGATTCTCTTTCAAGGTTTTGCCATGACCACATGTAATTTGAGCCCTAGGAGATCCGATAGGTTGAGCCTTGTGCTTGTAATCAGTCTTGGGATGCTCTTTTGAGGTTTTTTGGTGACCACATGTAATTTGTGCCCTGGGAGATCCGATAGGTTGAGCCTTGTGCTCGTAATCAGTCCTAGGATTCTCTTTCGAGGTTTTGTGGTGGGGTCACATGTAATAAGTCTTGGAGATCTGGACAGGATGAAAAAGTCCTCAGATGCTCTTTAGGGTTCTTGCTAGTCAAGAGACTCTTTTAAGGTTTTGTGATGCACGTAATAAGTCCTGAGATTTCCACAGTATGGCCATTGATGATGAAGACCTGTAGGTGGTGGGCCTACATCCAGTATGAAAAAGGAATGTCTCTGTAGAACTTCCTATGACGAGTAGAGTCAAAGATTGGTTGAGATAGAAGTAGTAGTGACGATGATGATGACGATGATCCCGAGAAGAAGACTTGTTTAGCAAATCTGTGTCGAGAAATACCTTCCTAGTTAAGAGGGAGTGTTGATGTATATGTAACTTCGGAATGTATTTCATCTATATATTTCATCTATATTTATTGTACTCTTATTAGAGATGTGTTATTCCTCTATAAGGAAGTGTCATCATGTGGATTGACAAGTGTCACAAGTGTGTGTACTTGTTGATGGGTTATTAGACCACCATGTGTGGGGTCGGCCCTAAAATATATATACTATATTGTGGATGTACCTAGCTAGACAAGTCAGCCCCATAAGGTCACTGGGAAAACAGGTTAGTATAAATAGAGATTAGGAGATCTCTATTTAAATCATTCGGAAAGTCATCTATCTCTCACTCAGAAAGTGGCGCACTAGTGAGGAGGAGGATCATCTGCTTCTAGGAGACTATCTCAAGTGTATTTTGCTTGTACTTTTGTTGAGCCATTGCTCTCTCTATCTCTAAGGAAGTTGTGGGGTTTTCCACCTTAGGTTTTTCCCCATGGAAACTCTGTGTCTCTTGTCTCTCATGCTTTTGATTCTTGTCATGCTTGTCATGCTTATTGTGATTGTTATGTATTGATATACGATATATGTTATTCTCTCAGTGAAGATCCTAGAGTATTGTGAATTAATGCTTAAAATTTAACACTAATTAATTTCGTATCTCCTCAAATGAGCTCATTGGAAGCATTGCTCTATAACTTGTAAAAAAGTTCTTAGTAGATGCAGGTAGTTTTTTTAAGCGCACTTTAGTAATGGCAAACCTCAATATATAGTTTTTGAAATTGTCATTGTATATATATATATATATATAACCATGATGTTGTCATATAGTATATGTAGCCCAATAGTATATGTAGCCTCAATTGGGAGTTGATTGCAAGCCTATTATGACAGCCACATGTTAATCTTTAACATGTTAGCATAGCTTTTGTGTAAGGAATTGAGATAGCTTGGAATGTTTCGAAAATGTAATTTTTTTCTGAAACACTGAAATATTTGAACACATGAAGCTACTTTTACAAGAAAAGTTTGAGATTTTAAGAATAAGAACTTGTTGATCGCAAGCCTATTGTGGAAGAAGAGATGGCACGCTTATTGCATCCAGAGTTGGGAGTTGATCGCAAGCCTATTGTGACAACCATTAGGGCTAGATAGTACACCATTAATTGGTAGAGTTGAGAGTTGCTGGAAATATTCACAGTTTTAATAGGTGGTTATATTTTTTGGTAGTTTATTGTTCTTCACAGTTTTAATAGGTTGTTAGATTTTGGTAGTTTATTGTTTTGATATGGGAGGTGAATAGATATATTTGTAGTTTTGTTATGGTTATATTGGCAGCCTTTTTTTTTATTAATATAAGTGTAAGTGTACATAATTTGAATGAGATATTTGTTTGAAAAATGAAAAGAATACATGAATTTGAAAGGAGATATTTTTGAGAAATTAAAAGAGTACATAAATTTGTGATTAAGATTTTTTCAAATCGTAATTGCATAACATTTTGATTAATTGTATAACAATTTCTTTTGTTTTTTTAAGAGAGCCATTTAATTAGCTTCCATTTAATAAATTAGTTTTAATACTATATATATATATATATATTTTAAAATCTGATTTCCACTCTCATTCTTATTCTTATTAATAAGTAAAAATAAAAATTTCTCATCTAATGTACATCATATATGAACTAACTCAAATGTGCAACTATATATCCAATTTAACGTCAACTCTCTTTTAAAGTTTGTATTTGATACTTCCTTCATTATCTCTGAATCTCTGTCTTTGCTTGATATTTTTAATCTTTTATTATATGATAGGTGACAGAATCTTGTCATGTCTTAAGGTCATCAAGACGCTGCATGCAATTCAGTGACCTTCATCAGTCCAAGCACGAAGATCCCAAGTGGTTTGCAAATGGGGAGAAATGTTTTACATGTGAGTGGAATGAATCTTAGTGCAATGACATTCTTACGTCGATATGTTAAAGATTAACCTGCTATTCTAAACCATGGTTGTCATATAGTATATTTATTTATCTTCCTTCTTCTACCATTCTTGGAAATCAATTTTGTTATTGATAGGAAATCCTGGCTTCCAATCAGTGCCATCAAATACTCTCTCTCCTTTCAAAATGTAACATACCCTTTAAGCTGGAAAACATTTTGTGTTTAGAAACATTATGATAAATTTTATTGTAAAGTTTATATTGGACAAATGTCCAAGGATGACTGTAATTTGCACAATATATTATTATTTAATAAATAAAATAGGAGACAAACACCTAAGAGGACTGTTGAAAGAGTGGTTATTGATCCACTAGGTGGAATGGAATCTGGGGTAGAAGGAAATGGACAAGTGGTAGCATCATGATGCAACTAACTAGCTATTGGTATGGGACAACTCCCTTGAAATGTGGTCATAGTGCCCTGAAAGATGGGACTGGAGCTTGAGGCTCACTTATTCCAAACTGACCACTAAAAGACCTAAGTATTCTATATAATAGCCATCACATATTGAACTGAGGTTCATCACTTTTCCTAATGAGAAAATTTACCTTGGGGTTTTGTTATGTTTGCACCAAAGAGATTTGATGAGGGGATATGCTATTGTTGATCATGTTGTGAGTTTGCCAAACTCTTATTGAGTTCAGGAGTTTGATGGTGAGTGGAGAAGGCATTTGTTTCAGGAGGTTGATACCGAGTGGAGAAGGTATTTTTGAGTGCCTTACTTCTACACAGATTCCACCCACTTACTGGATCAGTAAACAGGCTCGGGAGTTCATTAGAAGTTAGCAGTTGAGCTGTTTCTTCCGAAGCAGGTTGGGAGGAACATGCCTCCTTGGGTGTTTGTCGGCCCTATCATCAGTTACAGGTTCTATGGTCTTATCTGTTTCATTTTTATTTTCTATTATTTATTTGCATATTACAGTTCTTTTGATTATTAAATTTTCTTTGTTAAATTACTAAGTAAATTTCAGTTCCCTGTATAAATTAAAGATTCTGTATAATTGTGAAGTGATTGAAATAGAATTGTTTCTATATCTTTCCCCATGCAAAAAGAAACAACATCGTACTCCAGTACAGAAACAGATTAAGATAGATAAGATAGGATAGGCAAACTGCCATGGTGATGGAAGTACTATTTTTATATTCTACTAAAATTATCTGCTGTTATTATTTAGTAATATTTACTGTATTCTACTCACAGCAATAGTTTTATTCCATTCTTTTCATTTTTGTTTTCCCAATGTTTAGTTTCAATAGAATAAAACTATAGTTTGCTGTTAATATCATTATTGAGCACACAGAGTAGTTAAGCAAATAAATTCTTTTATTATATAGTTAGGGTTTAAATGTTTTCTTTTACATGCACAAAATCACAAACGCACAATTGAAATGCTGTTATAGGATCGAGCTAAATTGATTAAGCTCTCTGTCATTTTCTTGTTTTACTCACAGTATACAAATTAAGTAAATTTTCACATCATAAATCATCACTGTAGATCGAACTCATTTATTTCAAATATCAATACAAAGTTAAGACATTTTTCTGACTGTAGGAGCAAAAGTCAAACAGTACACAAAAATTCCACTTGACGCCGAACATATCTTTAGTCACCCTCATTTCATCCAATCTAAAATTAACTATAACCCTAAACCCAGACAGACTTATAGTTGTATTACTTAATTTTTAACACAATCAAAGACAAGGCATTGGCCAAAGCATGTCACATAGTTTCAACACTTAGCTAAAAATCAAACGACAGTAACATGTGTTTTCTTTTCCAATTTGTATAACATTTTATAAAACTCACAGTTCCTAAAGAAACAATAGTAGCAGCGTTATTCGAAACCCAATTTTTAAATCTTCATCATACATTTTTCATAACTTCACGGACTTTAAATAAAACTGTCATGGTGTTCATAAATTTAGCTACACAATTGCACATTTCGTAAATACTTAGTATTACCTCCACATTTTGTAAAGACGAGATATAGTTTTGTTCACGGGCCAAGCCCCAACACATTTTTAAACAAAAAAACAACTATCATAGCACAGGATTGATAACTGTTATTCGATTATCTCAACAGAGTTTGAAACCCCAATTTTTTTTGAAACAAAGGATCGTTGCCAAGATCGAAACCTTAAACTAAAAAACCTATGCAATTGCTAGCTATTACATCGACGGCACAAACTAAAACAACAACCCATGGTTTTACAACCACGAGTTCCAGTTTTGACGAAACACTGTTTGCCATGACTTCTACCAGAAGAACCTATGAGGGTTTGCCACCGGGCTTACCGTTTTAGCTACAATGCTATCCTTTGATCACCGAATCCTATTGCCATCAAACCAGAGCATGGAGTACAGAACCTTGGCATTTCCTGCCAAATAAAACTATGAAGAGTTAGCAATATTATCACTTGACTATAATCAAACGAAGAATACATTTACAGATTTGATAAATAGAAAACTTACCCATTTATTGAAAGTCGATTGGAATGTATTCAGCTTCCAAATCCTTTCTCCAACAGAATAAAGTTGCCATGCAACTAAATCATAACCAAACTCGAAATCAAAACCTCCCTATTAACTTTTGCCACCGGAAGAAACCTCCCTTATAACCAAATACATATTCGTGTTTAAAACAATTAAGGCAATTGTATGAGGCAGTTATCATTGTTAGCTAATTATTATCATTCCGCAGTTAACATTTATCTTATAAACTTGGCTACATCAAAAAAATTTTATTTTGCGATTTTTGGGATGTTACACAAAACTATCTCCATTTATCTTCCTTCTTCTACCATTCTTGGAAATCAATTTTGTTACCGATAGGAAATCCTGGCTTCCGATCAGTGCCATCAAATACTCTCTCTCCTTTCAAAACTATCTCCATTTTCTTTTTTACATAGAAAACCATCCCTCTGCCATAAAAGAGATTCATTGTTCAAGGCACTTTTCCAGCAAAGATCTTCATAATACACATCGCAATTATTTTTCAATGATAAACAAAATGGGCTGCGGTATCTTCAATATAGTGAGAAGATAACATGCAAGGAACATGAATTGCTATTTTCTTTTGAAGAAACCAGTGTTCACACTTCAAATTTCAATTCCCAGAGATGATAGACCCTATGACTGGTCCAACAAACAACACATATAGATTTTGGGATGGGAACTTGACAGTCGCGGCACATGTCCATCTCGTATTTTATTTGAGAGCAGAGATCCACAACAACATCGTAGGAGTTTGGAAAAGCAAAGTGGATGGTATCTAAGATGAACTACAGCTAAAGGGTTCCCTCACATGCTTTTTCAAGAATGTACTACTTCGCCGTAGGGTTCCCTCGCATGCTTTTTCAAGAATGTACTGCTTGCGCCTACGAATGGCCGATCGATCCCATCGTTTGCAAGGGCATCTACAGCACCATTCTCGTGGCCAGGCACATGGAGTACCTCATAACTCTCAAACTTGCCAAGGAGCTGCCACAAGGAATTTCCCTAACAATTACCCTTCAACTCGCAGATTTACTAAGATTTTTGTTAGGTATCCACCTTCTACCTGTGGCTTCTGCACCAGTTGCTTACAACCTTTCGAAAATACAAATAGATACGCCATCAAAGGTAAGCATATGCATACTACCATTTTATTCTTCTGTTGTCATCAATACCAGTCCAAATCAAACCATTTAAACTATAATGAACCTACATAATAAACACTAACGTTACCTTGTCTACAAATCAAAAATGGCGAAGAATAGAAAAATACATGTTTAGATTGAAGCAGTAGACCAGGTAATTTGATGGAGGTTCAGCCTTCCCAACAACGCTTCGGCCTGCAAATATTGTAAATATAAATGGATTTGGCTTCAGGATTAATATGCAGGACTACCTCCTTCTATACCAACTCATGGGCTATGGCTTCTCCCCTACGGGAAGGCACTCAGAAGGGGGAAAATATAGGGCAGCGGATGTTACATGACTGTGGAGAGTGGAGATGAGCTGTCATACAGCGCAGCGGATCGCTACAGGACTATGGAGAGTGGAGCGCGGAAGAATGAATTCGAGGAGTGGATCGATTGGGATCAGAGATGTACGTGGCTGCAGAGATGTGAAACGCATTTTCAATCAGTTATAGATACAACATCGCATATGAAAGATGCCAGCTACCCCTTTAGCACAGCATAGTGGAGTTTAATTTTTTGAATTTTTCTGAATTCTTGATAATAATTATTACTTGTAACCGAAAAAAAATGCATCTTAGTTAATTCATTAAATTTAAACCTGAGATTTGTGCGTACGACGAAGAATATTCCAATATCAATAAAATCTGGCCAGTCAATTTTTGAAAAATAAATATTGATCAACCTCAATCCCACCCCAAAGTTGAAATAAAACGCGTTAGGACGTAATGAGTAGTTATAATTATATTATGGTAATATTCATAATCAGTTTTGAAAAAAATAATTATAATAAAAACATATGTGAAAAACACATATTTATAAATGTTTTTTTTTATTTCATTTGAAATAACAAAAAACATATTTTTCTTTGAATAAATTATTTATAAATAACAATATATTTAAAAATATAAATATCTATATAACAACAACCATAAATACACTATTCCTAATTTATTGCATTCACAATAAATATCTTATTACTAAATATACAGCATTGCATAAAATGTATTACTCCATTAAATGCATTACTTCTAAATACATAACATTTGCCATCTCAAACTGATGTCACATTACACACTCCCTTGATAACCTTTTCTCATTTCGTCACGTTACAACTGTCCAGTAATAAGTGACGTCGGAATGCTGACATAGCTAATGCTCGCGTCATCGTCTCTTTGACGTACGGGTGCTCTAAATTGCAATGACTTTTCACCGCCATCGTCGGATAGACATGTGGATTTAAGATAAGTCATAGTTATATCGATTTGAGCGGTACTCGTATTTTTGGAAAAAGAAGCCGATGTTTTGGTGTGGAATAATTGGTATGTAAATTGCTTAGTTTTTTTTGGTGATTTGTTCTCTAAATTCAATTAAAAATGGGTGGAATTGTAGTTCTATCTTATTTATTGTGTAACTATGCTATCGAACTGTATTTTTACGGGTTTTGACTCATTTTAAAAATATGTGAAACTTTACATTGAATAAATTCGGAGTTACACTAAATTTATATTGATTTTATTTCAAAACATTTTATTGACCTAATAATAATAAAATTTCAATTCGTAGTTAGAATACATTTATATTACTTTTAATTCAAAATAAATTTCAGATACAATAAAATGCAAAATTTATAATAATTATTTTTTCAAACACAATAAAATGCAAAGTTTATAATAATTTTTTTTCTTATATTTAAATTAAAATTAAAATTTATTTTCATAATTCTAACTTCAACCATTCACATCTTTATATTTATTTAAATACTTAAAAATAACTGATAAAAATAAGAATAAAACAACATTATATTTAGATAAACACTCGGTGTAGAGCATTTAATACTTTGCAGTTCGGGGTATCCAACGATGCAACCATGCAGGCGGTGGAAGCAGCATTGGCCCAGTAGGCGGTATGGACAATTCGATGGCAGTTGGGGAAGAAGACAAAATTCCAATGCTCTCTGAGCCACGTGGCAAGGAGATTGCCACTCACTCTTTTCCCATCCCTACTACCATCGGCCAGCTAGCATGCAAGAGAGTTTGGGATGATACACATAAGATTGCTCTTCCTTGGCGCAAAACGGTTCCCACCTTGTCAAAAGTACGGACCAGGAAGCTGCAGAGGAGGATAACTTTGGCTACCCAATTCAAGAAGATACCCCCAGAATGTCACAGTAGTAAACAAATAAGGTTTCGGAGGATCTCTGTGTTTTTTAGTCTTTTTGTCTTAGTTTGATCACTTTTGTTGTATATTCCAGTAGTTTCCATATGGGCTTTCATAGCCATAGGTTTTCACCTGAACATAATGGCGTTTTGTGTACTTACTGGAAGGTTGGAAACCTCGGTTATACCCATTTTGTTCCGTTTGCTTTCTTGAACTGATGGTTCAGCACTCTCAGACCACCATTACCAACTCCGTGTTATTGCCCTGAGAGGCGCTCTACAACCTAGTATGGGGGAGATCTTGTGAGTCAGTGTTTGTCGAGTAACAAAATAATACAAAGTAAAAAGTAAATATGAGACTTAAACTAGAGACTTTAGAGCATAGCATTAGGTGACTTAGGTATTGCACTCAATGAGCTATTCAAGGACAAGTTTGCACCTCGAGAGATTTGATCCCTATCAAAGCTTGATAGAACCTAGGATTTAGATCTAAACTGGTGTAATTTTAACTCTTACTATTTAATAAAAATTTACAGCTTACCAAAAAAAAAAAAATTCTTCCTAGCATATTTTTTATTATTTTCTTTTATCATTTTATCACATTAACCTTACTTTCCATTTTTTTCCTTTATACTTTTGTGTAAAGCATATTTACACTTTTAGAACAACTGCCAGTAAATATTCAATACAATGGATCTAAATACTTTTTCGATAGTAACAAAAATTAAAAAATCCGATAATATTTCGATTGAATTAAAACGCCTAATAGACTTGGACAAACAATTAACTACAACGCTAAAACATTAAAAGCTACACCAAGAGCTTAATATCAATTTTGATTATTGGGTACACCAATTTTATTCCAGTAATAACAACAATCTCTTATTTTAATATAATCATTAAACGTTGGGATTGCCGTATTACAGAGAGGAATGTGGATAAGGTGGTGCGTTCGCTATGGCTTCATTGACTTCTGCTTCAAAGATTTGCATCGCAGCGTACGGCAAGCAGACGGGAACCACTATGCCGTCCACCCCACTTGTGTTTCGATACGGGATCAAGAAGCTCGACAAGCCAGCCACTGCTCCCACTCCACATTCTGCTGGCCCGCCGTAGGCAAGCCCTTCTCTGATAACTCTGGCGGGATCCTCACCCTTAATTTTGGATGGATCGAAACGATAGAACTGAACGACAGGAATATGAAATCTCAAAGTTGCTTGATCATCGATATTGGAAAGGTAAAGGAACTCTTTGGGAGTAGGCCGGGAAGGAGCGACAAGGACAGCCTGCCTTCTGGTGACTTTAATTTTGAGAGATGCCATGAAAACAAACTTATCGATAGTCAAACACGCAATCTACAATCACCAGAACAGGCTGCACCGCGTTGTGGACTTGAGTATTCGTGAGAACATTTATAGGCGTAAAATAGTTAGCATAGAAGCTGCGTCTCTATAGATCTACCAGTAAACGGACAGTTTCCAAAACATCCCATGCTTGTCACGCGGATATTTGTGGTTGCACGTGGATCTTTGTGGTTGCATGTGCTAATATCTCGGGCCTACTTATCAGGGAAATGCTAAACGTTGTTAGAGTGAAAAGTCATGGTCTTGGGCAGGGATCAAAATTGAAGCCGTCACAGCCCGTCAAAGGGTCCCCAGCCCATCTTAGAAGTGGTATTAAAAATTTCCCCATCATTTAAAATGCTAGATTTTATTTTTGACATTTAGAAAAAAAATGTATGATTTGATTAAAAATGTCATTAAAAGGGCTGAGGTTAAAATTGCCCGTCAAGTTGTCAACTTCATCCTGGAGATCGTGGTAGTGGCACCGTGGTTGTGGGCCTGTGGCAGACTGGCAGTAGTGACTCGTGACTCCGCGTGAGTACCGTGGCAGCCTGGCATGAACCAGATTCGGAGGTTAATGGTTCCAAACTTCCACTCCCGGTTCAAATGCAACTGTGCAAGTTTGCAACATGGTTCAACTGGGACGGAATGGATCAGATGGTTCCCATTTTCCCAATGCCCATAATCCATTGCCCAACTTCCCGTTAAACTGGTCTGGTGGTGTAAGTTGTAACATGTTCAGATTCAATATAAATTCTTTCATGTCATATTAAATGCCTTCTTATCAATACCAGCTAACTTGCCTAAATGCCAACTACCAACTTTACCAACTCCAAGCCTGCAGCACGGCAACACTGCAGTCTGCGTCGATGCCCCTGGCCGCCAAAGTTCATTGTTCACAAGTTACAACTTCACTCTCCACTCAGAACTTGGAACTGGAAGTATAATTCCAGTTGTGCAGAAAGAGCAAACTGCAAGGGAATCAGGGATCATCCGTTATTGCGAGTTGCGACTGTGAGTTTCAATGCCATCAGAGCTACCGCATCTGTGGCTTCACCTCCACCGGCGGTCATAATGTTAAGCTCGGAGAGTCGGATGGTGGCTTCATGGCGTGCCTAAGATCATCGAAGACGCCATTACAAAGATAAGAAGTAGCATGAGATAAAGATTGAGCAGCCCATACAGCCATACTCATTGCAGGAAACCCTATCTCAAATTGCAAAGATGGATATGTAAATTTGGGGGATTTAGTGTTGTTGCCCTGTAACCTGTGGCTGCACTCTCAGAAGTAAAAAACTGGGCAATTCTCTGAATTCAGGTATGTACCTACAGGCTGCTAGTGCTACCAGTGCAATGTGCCAGTAAAATGACAAATAATGCCTAATTTCCTTCATTGTTTGAGAAATTTCCTTGCATAAAACCTCGAATTTCCTGTTGTTGCCTTATTCAAATTTATAATGGTTTTTTTTATATATATTTGTAATTGTCAGTTTTAACAAATCCTACTACTAACGCTGGAGGCAATGCTTGCAAGTTGCAAACTTGCAACCATTCTTCTCTGCCAAGACCCAACGGAATCACACTCCCCACTCATTACATGACTGAGGAAGTTATCTCTGGAATATATGAACAACAATCCCTGGAGGATGCCATGGAAGGGTGTGCGCCTTAGTGGCCACTGGACTGACATAGTCAATAACATTAAACCCTGGAAAGTTCCAATGTTACAATCTTCAACATCTGCGATTCTGCAGTCTTAGAATGAACAGAAGGTTTGACTGCCACATCATTCCTATAAAACAACTATTCCAATGGTAAAAGCCCCTTTGGGATTCAATTTTTCTTCAACTGTAGGATTTTGTGAGTAGCTATCTTATCTGATAATTCAGGTTTTACTGAAGTCTTATTACCTGCTGCAATTCCTGAAGTCTTATTACCTGTCTGCAATTCCTTGCATAAAACCTCGAATTTCCTGTTGTTGCCTTATAACTTTCGTTTATTTTCAAGCAATCTGAATTTTCAGGTCTCTCTTTGAATCCACATATACATTGTGTCTCTATGTTTAGAGATGGGGTGGATTTTGCATGTGACTGATCACAAAAACTGTATTTTTGCCATTTATGTTAATTGTAAAATATCACTTTGTTAAATTACAAAACTAGTATTTTTGGTGTTACGCTGGCTGTAGTTACATTAGTTGTAGTATTTTTTAGTGCCTAAAATTTAATTGAAATGCAATATTTTTTTAGTACATTTTTTTTTTATGAAGTGTGCAATCAATTTAATATTTTCATTTGAAAAGTTAGATTTTTGTAAGCCATTCATCGCCGAAGGGCAGCATGAATATATAACCTGCAATCTGAAATTAAGACCAGCCCTTCAAATTTGATCCCTGGTCTTGGGAAATGATTAAACGTTGTAAGACAGAAATGTCATGGTCTTCAAATCTCATGCGAAATCTTGCATTTCACAGGGAAAATAAATGCGTTGATCAAATGTTATGGACATTCATAGCTTATGTGACTATTCCTAAATTTTAGATAATATATATATGATAGTAGAGTAAAGCTAGTGTTCGACTAGGAGATTAAAGCTAGTAATCTTATTAAAGTCTTTGTTTACCTTTTTTTGCTCAATGTTATTGGGCTTTTCTTTAAGGAATCAATAAAGACTTGATTCTCATTTGTATCAAGTATTCAATCAAATAGGCATTGTTCTATTAAAGCTTTTTGTTTTTTACAATCCAAAAATTTGTCTCCTAAATGCCATTGCATTTTGCTTTATTGAATCTAGTGAGACTTGGCCCTCATAACTACAAGGCATTGAATTAAAATTTCTTTATTTCATTATTGTTTTGCTGAGATCATGAGAAATTGCAACCTGCTTTCTTCTCGTCCTCTAAATTATTTACCAATCTTATTTTGTTCATTAAATTGTTATTCATATAAATTCTAGACAACTAAAGTTAATCATTTTTGCATAGACTCCTCCTTCCTTTCTAATCTTGTTGTAATTAAAGGTGCTTTTTTATAATAAAAGTCTATAAGATGCATCAAATTTGTAATATATTTGGGTTAAAGAATACTTTAATTTAAAAAATATAATCTAATTTTTAATTTTAATTTATATTAAATTTTCAAAAAAAATCTTAAAGAGATTGTATATGACAAATATATATATATAGAGAGAAATTCATATATTTTCAATAAAAAAAGTGATTGTAACCTAGTTAGAACTTCAAACATTTTATGTTGTGGAAAAAAATTACTTTAAAAGTTATTGTAAAGTTTTATGTTGTTGATCAAGGATGGTCAAGGATGACTGTAATTGAATATTTTATTAAATTTAATAATTAAAATAGGAGACACTTATCCAAAGAAGACTGTTGAAGAGTGTTCATTGACCCACTAGGAGGAATAAACTGGTGTAAAAGGAAAATTGACAAGTGGCAGCAACTGCACTCACTTTTTAGCTAATGCAGGAGGCAACCTTCCCTAAAAATGTGGTCATGTTCCCCAAGGAAGGTGGAACTGAGCAGGTGGCTCATTAAATGAAGATGGATGAATACTTGAAAGTTAAGCACACAAGAGGAATTCGATGAGGGGAAAGCTAAAGTGAGTTGCAAGTGTAAGAACTCCAAGTTTATTCTGTTGATTTGCAGAGAGTGTTTTGTCTGCAAGTTTGACTGATGTGATGCAAAGAGATTATTACATGCTTCTACATAGTATCTTCGTCCTGGTGGTTGAGTGAACAAGCTCGGGGGTCCTGAAGCAAATAATCTTGGCTGCTTCTAGGAGACGGTTGGGAGGAACGATCTTCTTTGGGTGTTTGTCCACCTCAACAGTTAAACAAGTTCTGCATTGTTCTGCTTTAATTGCTTCTAAATGGTTCTATATACTTCTGAAAGTTTTTAGCTATAAGTTATCAGGTTCTAATGCTTCTTATATTTTCTAATAGTTGTTAAAATTATTTGAATATTGGAACTGATAATTATTTTCTGTGCAAAAGCATGTATGTTTAGATTTGAAATATAGAATAATGAAATATGAAATCCTCTCTGTATTTTTCCTTTCACGAAAGTGATGTACTCTAGTATAGAGAGTTTGATTATTTAGGAGATTAGAAATGATTTCAATATTGTAAAGTAGAATGTTGATCTTATTATTATATATCAGATGTAGATATATGTGTAAAATGTATACTGTAATAATAAACATAAATAATTGAAAACCTAGATATTTATATTTTCTAATATCATTGTTTTCACACAGTACTTGAAAGTATAAACCAATAGATATTTATAGACAATAATTATCAAACAGATTAGATTACATTCTTGTAAGCAGAATACTGCTCTTACCAATAAATAGTTATAGACATGCAAACCTCATACAATACACATACTTACTGTAAACATTAGACAGTTAAACATTTAAAACCTATGACTCAAATGTAGATATTTAATGTACAGAGTATAATACATTTATAATTTTATATAAAATGAAACCAAATCTTTAAGAAATTAACGCAACAAAGCCATCGTAGACTTAGTGGTTATAAACCCTTTATCCATTAGCATAACGCAACTACACACAGAGTTATCACAAATTTTATTATAACCTTTTATAAAAACAAACAATAGAATGAGAAAACCTCGTTGACATTATAACCATCATTTAAATACATAAACACAATAACCTAGATAAACAAACAATAGAATGACAAAACCTCATTGACATTACAACCATCATTTAAATACATAAACACAATAACCTAGATAATACAGTCGAGAGACTACAGCAACAAGAATGAAATATACATAAATTTTCAAATTCAAGCTTGCCCAGAAATAGCAAACATAATTCGATGTCATTCAAACGATATATCTTTGCCCAAAATTTATAACTGAACTTTTGAATTCTTAAACATCAAAATCCAAAGAGTCGTAATGGTATAAAAACCCTAGAACGACTTCTTAAAATCAATACAAAGTTACATTAGTATTGTATCCATCTAACCTTCTACTCACAGAGTCAACAAGACTACGACTAGGGTATAACCCAAATAATATTAACACTATTCTTCTTAAATTCCGTACTTGGATTTGTTCGAGTATACTGTTAAGTTCAGGGCATTGCCCAGATCTTTTCAAAGAAAATAAAATCAAAACCATTCCGATTTGGTTCAATAAACATATTAAAAACACAGAGATAATAATTCCAACTACATGATTTCCAGATAGAAGTAAAATGCTTAGGTGAGAAAATGCTTTTCAAATATTTATGTCCAAAATCGATACATTACAGCAATGTTGTTTCTAGGTTCCCAAACAGAGACTAAACCCCTAAAAATAACCAACGATGACAGGAATAATATTATAACGCTTTACAAGTCTAAAATGGAGCCAACTCTTCACATTTCTTGCTTAGCAAAACATAAACTTAAATCAGAACCATAATAACTCAGACAACGATGAGCAAGGTGGTTCCAGGTAGGCCCGGGGCTTACCGAGACCGATTAAACCATGGATCCTTCCATATTCTTTTCTCAAAAGCTTTTAACATGACCAAGAACTCTATGGTAACACCAGAACCCTGGAAGCTTGCACAAAACACAAACGCGTTAGTATTGTCCCTATTTGAAATACAATCGAAATGCATATCTGTTGCAGTAAGATTTCTTACCTGAGAGCTGGGTATACTATCCTGGAGCTTTCCTCCATGAACCACGATGCCAAAACTGTTAACTAAACCGTCAGTGTTAGATTAGATTAATAAACCAGTTACGGTTAGTAACCGACTAGAGGAAAACTGTTTTGTTTCCTACTATATATATTGTACATCTTGTTCGCTGTTTGATATAGATTTAATATATATTTTCGAGTTTCTACTCTGCTCTGTTCATCAATGGTATCAGAGCATAGAGCAGATCCCTGAAACGTGTGTAGATTGTGTACAGAAAACTCCATGTTGAAGATCACTGCTGATCTTCAGAACTTGTTGCCATATTGTTGCTACTGTGTTGAAGAGAATTGCTGCTACTGCTGTCTTCCTCTTCATGTAGCAGAAGAAAGCCCAAGCGTGTGTGGAAGAGCCTGCATGAAGAGAGCCCGTGGAACTGAGGAGGAGAGCCACCATTTAAGGCTACAGATTGAAAGCTGGAGAAACCCCCTGCAGCATTTAAGGCTACAGATTGAAAGCTAGAGAGAAACCCCCTACAGTCAAGCCAACAGTGACATAAATTCTGGGCGTTCTCTGAGATATGAATCAAAAATTTTGGCAAGACTGTGAAGCTACAGTTTAAAAAAAAACTAAAATGCATTCTATAGTTTCAATTGTTGGAGTTATTTTGTATGGAAAAGGAAATTATCAGGAATGGTTTCGCAAAGTTAAAAATACCCTTATTTTTAATGATATGTGGGATGGAATTTGTGAAAATGAGAATTTAGAAGATAAAAAAGATGGAGAAGAATAGTACCATTATCACCAGTACCACCTATTGATACCAAAGAGTTAGCATTATGGAAAAGCAAAGACAAGAAGGCTTATGCCTTGATCACTGCCTCTGTAAGTGAAGGAGTAAGTAGACATTTAGTTTCTAGCAAAAGTGCGTGGGAAGCATTAAAGAAACTAAAAGATTTCTATGATTCACATTCTGAGCTTGAAATGATACAATTATTGATGAAGTTATTTAACTTAGAATTAAAAGATAATGATCCAATGAAACTTGCTTATGAAATTAGAGCTATTTTCCATAATATTGATGCAACTGGTGTAAAAGTTGACATTCAGCTTACTGCATTTGTTAAAGCTCTATATCCTACCTATACTCATGATTTAGAATCACTTCAGGCTAGTGGTCAAATGAAAGCTATGACCTTTGAAATGCTTGTTGAGAAAATTGTTGAAAGAGAGAAAGCCTTTGGGAAAAAGGAATCTCTTTCTAGTTCCACTATTGAGACTTTGTGTCTCACCCAGAAAGAGCAGAAATCTAGAGGGGAGTCTACTAGACCTGACCATAGTAGCAGAGGTTGTGGTAGGAGAACATTTAGAGGCAGGGGGGGAAATCATCATCAAGATGACAGACAACAAAAATATGTTCAGAATGATAGGCAATCTGTTAAATGCTATAGATGTCGAAAACTTGGTCATACTGCCAGTTATTGTCACGCACCTTGGGAGAAGATTAATGAGAAGAAAGAAAAACAACCTCCAGAAAAAGGAAAACCACCTGAATCTGCTCACTATATAGTTGCACATTGTAATCTTAGTATTAATGAATTTTTTAGCACTTCTTTTGCTTCGTGAGAAGATACTTGGATTTTAGATACTGGAGCCACATGTCATATGACCTTCAGAAGAGATTGTTTTGAGACATTTAGTGATCATATTGATGGTATAATTTATTTTGCTGATAAGTCAGAGTTGAAGCCCTCTGGTATTGGTTCTATTCGGCTTAAGTTACCCGGACTTGCCGATTATATTTTGCATGATGTTCTTTATATTCCTCAATTAAAAAGAAATTTGATGTCTCTCATACAAGTTAGGCAGCAAGGGCATTCTATACATATGTTTGATGGTATAATTGAAATACGAAGAACATCTGATGATGTGATTGTTATGACTGGTGTTGAAGAAGACAAACTCTTAAAACTAAAAGGGACATCATCTTTTTTATCCAACTCAGCTCTTTTGTCTCAGCCTAGTGATACTCTATCCTCCAGCTTATTGTGGCATGCTCATTTTGGTCATATCAATTATGATAGTATCAGAATTATGAAACAACACGGTATACAGGGGCTTCCTACCATTCCAAGAAAATTGTCTCCATGTAATGCTTGTATTTTAGGCAAGCATTGTAAACAGCCTTTTCATAAGTCTACTTCCATAACTTCTAGGAAGTTAGGACTTATACATTCAGATTTATGTGGGCCCATGCCTATTCCAGCTGCCAATGGTAACAAATATCTGCTAACATTTATTGATGACTGCACCAGGATGTGCTGGGTTTACTTGTTGAAAGAGAAATCCAAAGTTTATGCAACTTTTAAGAATTTTTATTTGTGGATTTCAAATGAAACTCAACTTAATATTGGCACTCTTCACTCAGATAATGGTGGCGAATACACATCTAATTATTTTGAAAAGTACTTACAAGATAATGGTATTAAACATCAAACAACCGTTCCTTATTCCCCACAACAAAACGGTGTGGCAGAACATATGAACAGAACTTTGCTTAATATGGTAAGTTCTATGATGTTTTTTCAAAATGTCAAGTTGATGTTTTGGGGAGAAGTAGTACTTTGTGCAGTCTATATTCATAATCGGTATCCTTCTACTGCTATCAATAATAAGTCTCCTTATGAAATGTGGTATAATCGGCTTCCTGTTGTTCAACATTTTAGAGTTTTTGGTTCTCCTTGCTTTGCCTTGATTCCTACACAACAACATAACAAATTGGGTGCCAGGAGCCACAAATGTATTTTTTTGGGATATTCTAATACTTCCAGAGTTTACAGATTGTATGATGAGGATAACAAGAAATTTATTGTTTCAAGAGATGTAGTTTTTCTTGAATTTGCTAAAGATGCTTCTACTATTGATAGACAACTCAATCATTTGGATAAATTCTCTTCCAATAAGTTTTATTATGAATGGGATAATGATCTTCCACATCCTGAAGGGGGGATTCAGATTCTTGATCAGTTTGTGGATTTCCCTTCAATTAATTTTCATTATGTTTCAACACCTGTGAATGAAGAGAAATTAGTTGATAATAATGATTCTGTAGAAGGAAAAGTAATTGGCAATAATACAGAATCAGAAATTGAAGAAACTATTCACCCATCATAAATTGAAGAAACTACTATTCAGCCATCAGAAATTAAAGAAACTATTCAGCCATCAGAAATTGAAGAAACTACTATTCAGCCATCAGAAATTGAAGAAACTATTCAGCCATCAGAAATTGAAGAAACTATTCAGCCGTCACCGCAACAATCAGTTCGTAGATCAACACGAAAAAAAACAATTCCAAAAAGGTTTGATGAATTTAATTTAAATTTTTCTATTGTTATTAATGAGCCTGCTTCTTTTGAAGAAGCTGCTAATTGTAATGAATGGAAAGGTGCAATGCAGAAAGAATATGATGCTCTTATTAAAAATGGCACTTGGAGGTTTTTGGACCCTCCTATTGGCATTAAACCAATAGGCTCTAAGTGGGTTTATAAAACTGAATATAAGGCTGATGGCTCACTTGAAAAATACAAGGCAAGACTTGTATCAAAGGGGTATGCTAAAAAAGAAGGTATTGATTACACAGAAACATTTGCTCCTACTGCAAAATGGGGCACTATTAGAACTTTGTTTTCTCTTGCAGCTCAAAATGGATGGAAAATACATCATATGGATGTAAAAACTACCTTTTTAAATGGAGATCTAAAAGAAGAGGTCTATATGTTTCAGCTGGAAGGTTTTTCTATTAAAGGAAAAGAACAGGAGATATGTAAATTTGTGAAGTCTTTATATGGTTTGAAACAAGCACCTCGAGCATGGTATGAGAAGTTAACTGAACATCTTCTCAAATTGAATTATAAGCATTTCAATCTAGATGATGCAACTTTATTTGTTAAGAAAGTTGGGCGATCAGTTGTATATCTAGTAGTCTATGTTGATGATTTGCTTATCACAGGGAATAATGATGATTATATAGTCTTTATTAAAAAGGAGTTGCAAAAGGTTTTTGACATGACGGATTTGGGATTACTTCATTATTATTTAGGAATTGAAGTAGATCAAAAACCTAAGTATATATTTATTTCTCAGAAGAAGTATATTGGAGATTTGTTGAGTAAATTTGGGATGTTGGATTGTAATCCTGTTTCTACTCCAATGGAGCATAATCAAAAGCTTAGTTCACATGAA
Organism: Larix kaempferi; assembly: GCA_027924585.1. Classification (NCBI taxonomy): domain Eukaryota; kingdom Viridiplantae; phylum Streptophyta; class Pinopsida; order Pinales; family Pinaceae; genus Larix; species Larix kaempferi. Next base: position 3,396,988 of record BSBM01000358.1, on the reverse strand, counting down.
GGCAGTGAATGTGAAGATCCAACAAAGTATAGGCAACTTGTTGGAAGCTTGATTTATCTTACTACTACTCGTCTAGACATAACTTTTGTTGTAGGAATACTTTCCAGGTTTATGCATCAACCTTGTGAAGGTCATTGGATCGCAGCAAAATGAATGCTCAAATATTTAAAAGGCACTCAATCATTTGGCATCAAATACTCTAAAGTTTTAGACTTTCATCTTACTGGTTATTCAGATTCAAATTTTGATGGAGATAAAGAGCATGGGGTGTCTACTTCAGGTTATTTGACGAATCTTGGATTAGCAGCCGTCACTTGGAGATCACGAAAGAAATCAGTTCCTACTGATTCTACAACTGAAGCCAAATATGTTGCAGCCGCTCAAGCCACGAAAGAAATCATTTGGCTTTAGAAAATTCTTGAAGATTTGCAGGAGAAACAGAAGACTTCAATGCACCTCTTTGTTGATAATTCTGCAATTCAATTGGCCAAGAATCCTAAATTTCATGATCGAACCAAACATATCAATACCAAATATCATTTGATTTGACATCATGTTGAGGCTAAAACTATTCATTTGACTCATTGTCCTACTTCAGAGCAAATCGCTGATATATTTACTAAAGCATTGGAACGTGAAAATTTTGAAAAATTCAGAATGTTACTAGGCATGTCAAATAACCCTTCGGATTAAGGGGGGAATGTTAACTAATCCGTCAGTGTTAGATTAGATAATAAACTAGTTACGGTTAGTAACCGACTGGGGGAAAACTGTTTTGTTTCTTGCTATATATATTGTACATCTTGTTCGCTGTTTGATATAGATTTAATATATATTTTGGAGTTTCTACTCTACTCTGTTCATAAAAAAAACCATCGATGCACACGGTTTCGCTCACAGCTATGAGAGCCGAGAGCTCGACTCTTTCACAAACAAATGAATACAAGAAAATGTCAACTTGGTCGAACGACACGGAGGGTTAGGGTTAGCCACAACGTGGAATCCCAAAACCCCAAAACTTCACGTGGTGTCTTTATGACTTCCAGCTATAAACAATTCTAATGTTAATTTAAAACCCTCTCCTCTATAGTGGGTGAAAAAATGAAGATGGGTGTCTATTTTGGGGGGTCTCGTGAGAAAATAATTCTGTTTTTTTCATGTCTTCCAACTTCGGGCGAACAAAAGTGATATTTTTATTTAAAATTTCACTTTGCCGTAAAAAGAAAACTTTTGTAGAATTATGTTAGCTTTCTACTCATAATTTTTTCAATTTTTTTTATTAAGATTTGATATGTCGATCTCGCAAATGTTTGACAGTGTGTTCTTATAAAATGAAAAGACTACAAAAGAGTTATGATTTGTTGCACCACTAAAATCGTTGTTAGACTTGTGTTTTGCAAAAACTGAAAATGCTACGACAATCTACACACAATGTACTAACGCGTGACTATAAGTTTGCATCCAATGGACCTCTATACTAATTATTATATTTTTTTAAAGTCGATCCATGGGGAAACTCAGTCGATTTTCAACAACCTTTTTGTTGCACCACTTTTCTCTCAACCCGCTATAAAATCAAAAAATCTAAGACCACCCTTTTGAAGTAGACACGTCAATGAATCGACCCACATTTTCTTCGATTTTTTTGGTGTTGTATTTACAAAGTTATGTATTTTTCTTTTTGCTGTTTTTTTAAAGAGCTGAATCATAACTCGACACATGTTACAAATATAAAACTTAAAAAATATCAGTTCTTATCTATATACAACAAAATTTATACCCTCGTAAATTAGATTCAATAATGAATCTACTGGTATGAAGTCCGACATTCGTTTTGTTGTGTAAGAGGTGGTTTTCTCCTTCCGAAAATGGAGAAACCTGAAAATTTTGCAGAGATCTGAATCGGTCATGTTTCAGAGATTATTCGGCCGAATTAATTATTCGGCCGAATAATTATTCGGCCGAATAATTATTCGGCCGAATAACTGTTTTCCGTAACGGCGCCGTAACTTATAGCGAAGGTTATTCGGCCGAATAACTAAACGGAAAAAAAATTTCGTCGGCCGGAAAAAAAATAAAAATAAAAATTTATACTCATATAAATAAACATAAAGTTAATTCATTATTTTCGCATGTTTGAACTTCGCATTTTTTTGTCAAACTAATTTCGGAAGGAGGATATAATTTTTGCAAAAGGAGGTTTTTACAAGGTATGTTTCTTCTTCTTCTCTACAAAAGGCACATTGAAGGAGTTTTTTTTTCTAAGGCATATTTACAAGAAGTTTTTCCAAACTATCTCTTTTCTTGTTGCATTTTTACAAAGAAGACATTTTTTGCAAAATGAGGTTTTTACAAGCTATGTTTCTTCTTCTTCTTTACAAAAGGCACATTGAAGGAGTTTTTTTTTCCAAGGCATATTTGCAAGGGGTTTTTCCAAACTATCTTTTTTCTTATTGCATTTTTACAAAGAAGACATTTTTTGCAAAAGAAGGTTTTTACAAACTATGTCTTCTTCTTTTTTACAAAAGGCACATTGAAGGAGTTTTTCCAACATATCTCTTTTTTATTGCATTTTTACAAAGAAGACATTTTTTGCAAAAGGAGGTTTTTACAAGGTATGTTTCTTCTTTTTTCCAAAGGCACATTGAAGAAATTTTTTTTCTAAGGCATATAAATGCAAGAAGTTTTTTCCAAATATTTATTTTCTTGTTGTATATTTGCAAAGAAAACATTTTTTTGAAAAAAAGATTTTTACAAAGTATGTTTCTTCTTCTTTTTTTCAAAACACATTGAAAGTGTTTTTTTTAAGGGATATTTGCAAGGAGTTTTTTCAAAATATTTCTTTTCTTAGACATGTTTGCAAGGATGTTTTTTTTTCAAAGTAGCTTTGCACTTTTTATTTAATTGAAAGAGGTTTTTTTCAAATAGTTGTTTTCAGTTCATGTTTTTATAAATTCCGTAAATGTTTTTAAATCTTAATTTATTTGTTTTTACTATAAAGTAACATGATTCTTTAATTTATCGTCTATAGATTAAACAACCATGGGCAATAAGAGAAATCGTAAAAGAAAAGCTGATCGTAAACGTGATGATGATGATAATAGAGAGAAACAAAAACTCAGATATATTGCCAAAAAACAAAGGGTTGCTGAAACGGAAGAGAGAACTATTGAAGATATAAATACAGATTTACATGACAATGTTGAAGAAATGGAAATTGAAAATAGAGTACAAGAAGAACAAATTGAAGTTGAAAAGAACATTGTAGAAGATGTAAATAGTGATTTACATGCTAATGTCGATGAAATCAATATTGAAGATCAAGTTCAAAATCCAGAAATTGAACCTGGTATGTATATATCATATATTTTCCAAATTCATTTTTTTATAATGAATTTTATTTTTTGATATATGTTAAATTTAATTTAATTTGATGTATAGGTACTTTTACTATTGATGATGAAATGTTAGAAGACATTGATTGCGACAAATATGGAGAAAAACTACCAGTACATGTTGCACGATATCGTGCTACAAAATTTTATGATGAAGTTCTCAAAGATTACTCAATAGCAGGACAAGCACAAATTTTGAGATGTTTATTAGTGTCCAAGAAATTAGAAGGTGCTACATCGTTATTGGGTATTCACAAAGTAACAAAAGAGTCGAAATTGAAACAAAATGTGATGGAAAATATAGGCGATGCAATAAAAAAATTTGGAAAATCCAGGAAGAAAGATATCAGTGCTGCACGTAAAGCAATTCATACAGCAATTCTTTCAGCTAGTACTAAACAAAAGCGTTTGACAACAGAACTAGCAAAAGCAGTTGGAACATCAAGAAAAACATTATACAAACATAGCAAATTCAGAATGCAAATAGATGAAAATAATGAACTTGCTTGTTGGGCAATTATTTGTAGACAACCTTACAAAGATAGATTAGGAGCAGGGGTTAAAGATATTGTACGAGAATATTGGTTGGAACATGCTCGAGTTTCACCAAATGCAAGAGATGTGATACGCAAAAGAATATCACGAAATGTATATGAAAGCCAACCAAAACATATAATGGACATGACACAAGTACAATTGTTCAATAAATTCAAGGAAGATCATCGTGGAATTAATATATCAATCACTACATTTGTGCAACAAAAACCATGGTATGTTCGACCTATAACTATACGTGATACATGTTGTTGCCGTTATCATGTGCAATTTCAGTTATATTATGACACGTTTCTTGAATTTGGTAAAATGTTTTGGACAAATTCACCACCTCCGCCGACGATACGTGAATTCATATCTCAAATTTTATGTGAGAGAAATCACGATGAAGTATTTTATTCAAAGAAATGTGTCAATGGAAAACATTGTCATCATTGTGGAAATTTGGTGTTATTCCACAATAAATACCCTATCGATAATGATCAATCGTTGTCAAATGTAAATGTTGATTGGAAGAGATACGAATACATCAACTATACTACAAGTTCTAGTGATTCACGTTCCAAAAGAATTGATTTGCTAGAAGACAAGATATGCGTCACAGATTTTCTCAAAAAATTTGAAAACGAAATTTATAAATACACCCAACATTCACATAGAGCACGATGGCAAGATCTTCAATTCAAACAGTCTCGTGAAATTTTTCCACCCGGAACAATTTTGTCGGTGGTTGATTTTGCTGAAAACTATACATTTGCTGCACAAAACGAAATACAGAGTGAATACTATCACTCTGACCAAGTTTCGATATTTGTCCATGTTGTATATAGACATTCTCAACAGGATATCGATGGCATTGAAAGCACATGTGACAATCGAGATGTGATTAAAGAATATCACTTCTATATCAGCGATGATCGTACACACGACACACATTTTGTCCAACATTGTATAGAAAATATTTTCTATGACTCACTGAAAAAACGCGAAGTCAAATTCAAAGAGCATTGGATATGGTCTGATGGATGTGCGGGTCAATTTAAATCTTCACGATCATTTTTTTGGTTATGTCGACTTCATAAAGCGCTGAACATCAAACATCGCTGGAATTTCTTTGAAACTGGGCATGGAAAAGGTGAGCATGATGGTGCAGGAGCATGCGTGAAAAGAGCACTTCGAAGATGGCAAATGAACTATTCTTCAGCACGGTTTCATTCAGCTGCAGAGGTTGTCCAATGGTGTCAATTAAATCTAAGCCATGATTATAATCAACAATCAAAAGACGTGCGCAGGTATGTCCACTATTTTTTTAATTTATATTATTTCTTAAAATTAAAAAAAATGTATATACTAACATTTAAGTACACATGTACACTATTTATTGTGTAGGTTTTTTTGGCTTGTTGGGGTCCAAGATATAAATAGATCAATACCATATGACGCTAGCACCATACATGGAACTAGAGATCTTCACTCTATTCAAACAAAATCATTTCACAACGTGTTTGCATTTGACAGTAGAAAGCAATCATGCTTTTGTCATATTTGCATTGAAAATGTCGAATCTACAGAAGTTTGTGAAAACATAACAAACAACTACGTAAAAGCTTGGAGACACACAGAGATTAATCCAAAAGGAAAAATGCCACTGGCAAGTGTTGAAGAATTAGAATCAGAAGAAATAGCAATATCGTCTGATGGCGATAGAATTTCAGATCTCGTAAGAGAAGGTAATAAACTTGTTTTTGACTTTTTAATCAATTGTTCATTCTAATCCTTCGCCATAAGTGGTCAATTCAATTCATTTAAATACGCTAACACCAATCATAACTTGCACAGGAGATGTTTTCGCTGTGATTGCACCTATAGACAACAACGAAAATGTCAAATATTATTTGATGCGATGCACCGAAGGAAAAATGAAATTATTGGAGGACTACAACGACAACGGATTTACATACGAAAGAGGATCCATCATTTTAAAAGGCTACTTTTTTCAGCAGACGCATATGACTAAAAATTATGTATACTTTCAGGATTATGAGCCTGATGTTATATGTTGTCAATATAGTAATTTAGTATGTGCATCTCGAATAAAATTGATACAAGTTCCATCAAAAAAACAATTGAAAACCAAAAAATGGAAACTATCCATATGTGACCATGAACGGATAGTTGAAGATGGTATTCCATTACGATGTTTTTAACTATATATCAAAAATAAATTGATCTATATTTTTGTCCATGTCAATTGTTGTGTGCAATATATTTTTTGTCCAATTATCAAAATTGTTGTGCCCAATATATTTTTTCATTGAGATTTTATGAATATTTTCTTGAATGACAACTAAGCTTAAATGGTTGTACTTTAACATGCTTAAAAATGAATTCAAATATAATTTAAAAATTCAAAAGTACTTTATTCGGGTCCCCATATGTCTATTAGACCACTAAGGGATGAGATAACGGATGTGGCTATGCCCACTCCGCCCCGAATTTTTACTTTTGGTTGATTAATACTAACGAAAAAATACAAAAAGACCTATTAAATTTTGTAGTATATTAATCCATCGAACATGTTTCTTTAATACATACTTCACCATAAATATGATCTTAAATAGATGTCTTAAAATTGTAACCAAGTTCTCCGTCCCAAATCTTTAATTTAAAATATCGCTTGTGCAAATTCACATAACTGAAATCATGGCAAATGGAGATAACGATCATTTGATTTTTAATCACAAGCAAGGATTCCAGGATTGTGAAGCTTATGCTAAATTAGAGAAATGATTATTTACAACAAATCAATGAAAATTCATCAAATTGTTGTTTAAAATCATTGCTCTAATTTAGCACAAACTTCACAATCCTGGAATCTTCGCTTATGATTAAAAAACAAAAAACCATTACCCCCATTTGCCATGATTTCAGCCTTCATCAAATGTACCTGAACATTGAAAATAAAAATTAAATTAATTAAAAATCCATTAATTTTTCCCAACATTAATTCTTACCATAACATTCATTTTCAACATTGAATATTTCCTAACTTAGATTATCATTTTAAAAACATTTCCAACACCTCCAATTCATTCCTACCCTTGGGTTGCACCTATCAAGACATTTTAAACATTCATGCAAAACATATTATAATAACACTTATTCTCAACATAACAAATTGAAAACATTCATTCTTCCATAACACCTCCCATTCATTCTTTCCCAACATTTCTTTTTCTCTAACACCTCCCATTCATTTTTTTCCAACATTGATTCTTACCATCACATTCATTCTCAACATTCAACATTTCCCAACTTGAAATAACATTTCAAACATTCCTAACACTTCCCATTTTCTAACTTCATAACATTCATTGTCATCATTTCAAACACTTCCCATTTTCTAACTTCATAACATTTCAAACATTCATGCAAAACATATTATAAATATTATCAAAACTCATGCAAAACATATTCTAAACATTTACCAAATGAGAAATAATGGACATGTACTCATGTATATAATCCAAAAAAGAGTTGATGAACTTGTGAATTCAATGTCCATATATATATAATCAAAAAATAAATACCCTCCATGTTCAAAACAACACCAATATATAGATATCAACAAAAACTATAAAGTCTGAACCACTATCCATCTCGACCAATATCTTTCCACTATTTTCCACTAGGACCTTCCCTGGGACTCAACTCCACCTACAACACACAAAAAAACAAATTATAAATTTAGATCATAAATTATTTAAACAATTTTAAACTAAATTCAAAATATTAAGATATTAAACTCATCTACAAAACAATTCAATTATTAAAAAAATCGTACATCAAATTCTTTGGATGCATATCCACCACTTTTTTCCCCTAGAGACTTTCCTTTGGCTCCAAAAGATCTAAAAGAGCCAAGCTGCAACATGTACAAAAACAATTTTCAAATAAATCAAAAAAATATATTTAAACATTAAACTTATGTCAAAATTCATTTCTAGTTCGACAAAATTACCTCAGTGCCAATATCGGCATTCATTAAAGACCCCACATCTTCGCCCCCAATTTCCAAGTGGTCTCTTTCCTAAAATTTAAATTTTGTTAGTAAATAAAACATAGTAGATACAAATAATAAATTAAGCAAATTAACTTAAAACCAAAACAAAAAAATTAAAATCATTAGCTCACAAGAGATGGTAAACCATCTAAAAAGTTGGAATCTAATGAAACCTGCATAGATAAGTCAAATTAACAATAAGATACATTGATATTTATTAAAATTCAAGTAATCAAAAAAAATATCATGTTCAATCATAAATATTATAATTAAAATACCTCTCCTGAGCGCTCTTCATTTTGACTAGGATGCTCTTGATTTTGACTACTGGAGACTCGAAAATTATTTGCATTTAACATTCTCGTAAACTACAAACAAAATACATTTGCTTAATATACTTATTCCCATGTAGCAAAATATTCAATTCAAAATGATTAATAAAAAATCAAATAGATTATCATAGCATAATCAACAAACCTCTCCCATGCTCGATGTGTCATTAGATAACACATCTGAAGCTATATCTCGACAAGACTTAGCATAAGCCCTGAGATCATCAATGCTCAATGCATCTACCTCGTCATTCGTCTTGTAGACAAAACTCTGACGAAGAATAGCGCGAGCCTTCTCTCGCCCCAAACCAACTTCTACTCCTGCAAGAGCTGAAGCTAAACCATCACCTACTGATTCCCTTCCAATTGTCCCTAGTTGAGATGTTGTCTCCATCTCTGATCTTAAAGCCACAACCCTTGGTGGACGAGGTATCTCAGGTGGAGGTTGTATAGTGGCAGGGTCTCTAAGAGCACCTTTTCGATTATATATTCTACCCTTTCCAGCTCCATAAAAGTCAGAGGGAACATCAGTATAGTTAGGCTTCATACCTAGAAAAAACTCCGCATAAAAAAATCTAGCAAAATAATTAGGAACCTCATCGTTCCAAGGCAATCGACCATAAGCTGCAAGAAATCGATCATATATGAAATGTGCAATTTGAGGATGCTTGAAATATTGCACTTTCAACATTTTTCGCTTAAGGCCTTCTTTGAAATTGAACATTGAATTGGCTTGTTCTCTACTGACTCTCTCCTTCACAACCTCCCACTTATCTGGACCCATAACTTGCTCCTTTCGCATCCGCATCAAATGAACAAAACTATTTGTAGTTGGTCCAAGTTCATCGTATGCATCAATGAATTTTTGCAAAGATGCCAAAACAACCTCTAGACTTTGTCGACTCTCTGGAGGGAGATCCAAAGAACAAAGATCATTGTTCAACCTGTCATAGTGGGATTTACAACTTTCAAGAATAGTTTGTTGCACAACACCTCGCCATGGAAGCTCATCAGGTAAATCAGACGGATACGTTGATATGGGTGTACACCCCTCAGCTAGTGGAACATATGTTGTCCTAGCTCTAGGAGGAACTTCAGGACCCTGCTCTCCACCCACACCTATTCCATCATCTATATTCCTATCTTGATCTTCCCCTCGCTCCATCGAATTACGCACATCTTCTGAACATCGCTCTGCTTCAAATATAGCCGTAGTCAAAAATTAACTTTTTCCATAAATTCAACACACAAAAAATACAAATTATACATTATTAAACATTAATGTTCATACCAACAGAACGTTGGGATCGACGCTCTCCCACAGAAGACAAAGGAGAATCATTTGTACCCCCTCGAACTTGTTGGTGATCAAACGATTGGGACCCATGCAATAAACCTGAACCCTGCGGTGAATTCGACAACCTTCGACTACCAATTGGAACACCAATTCCTGAAGATTGTGATGACCTCCTACGCTTTCCCTTCGCAGACTCTCTTTCCATTTGATATAACTTCTAAATTTACACAAACATTAACATATTGAAAATGTACATAACTACCACTACAAGCATCAAGCCAATATTTGATTAAAAACTCCAACAAAATTTAAGTCCCCCTCCTAACTCTAATTAATTAACTAAAATTCCTTACCCTACCTAATATTGCAACATAAAGAACATATCTAATAATCATTTCATTATAAAACACAATTAATTGAAATAGTATAATAACCTTAAAAACTTTTAATCCAACAAATATGTTTGAATTATATATGTCAACAAACAAACATCTCACTAAACATATATATGTATTCTTATTAAAAGAATTCTAACTTATATTTATGATAATACAATTTACACACATTGAAGTTGTACATGTTAACTCTACAAACTCAAAACATATCTATTAAAAATCTGCATACAAAATGCAGAGCTTCCTCAAATAGTAGAACATAAATATACCCTTATTAAGAAACTTCTAGTTAAGATCTTTGATAAAACAATTTACAAACATTGATGTTGTACATGTTCATTCTACAAAATTAAAAACATCTCTTAAGATCTGCGTAAAAAATGTAGAGCCACCTAAAATATTATAACTTACTTTCTTTTGTAAGTTACTCTCCTAACTCTAAGAACAATATTGCAGCATAAACATGACATCAATAATCATCCCATATTGTAATAGTTCAATCACCTTCCTAATTTTTAAACTATCACTTATGTTTTCATTCTATATCTCGATAAACAAACATTCCTTAATTTTTATAAAAAAAATAGTTAATAACTTACAATATTGAATATTTAAGTGACTTTCTAAGTTAACTCTGCTCATGAACAAAGTTCATGAACAGAGTTCATGAACTCAATTGATATTCTTGTACCTGACTTAACATCGTCACACCACATGTTGATCATTTATAAAGTTGTTTAATTTCATGCATATCATAGCATATCATGAACAGAACTCTGTTCATGAACAGAACTCTGTTCATGAACAGAACTCTGTTCATGAACAGAACTCTGTTCATGAACAGAGTTCTGTTCATGAACAGAACTCTGTTCATGAACAGAACTTCTATGATAGCAAATGAACATTCATGGTTGATGGAGTAGTAGTAAGTTCATAGTTTTCATGATATTATACAGATACCCAATTCCAAGTAGGAGGTTGAGATTCATTGTTGAATGCATGTCATTAGATTGAATCGAAAGGACTGCCTACTTGGAATGCATGTCATTATCATTGTGAAAGGGTAATGATTCCTCCTAGAGGTTGAGATTCATTGTTGTATTAGCTAGTACTATTATATTAATCATATTCTTAGAACTGCCCCATAAAAAAAACCAAAAGATGAGGGTTGAAGACATAATGTAATCCTAAAGGTGAAGTGCAAGCACTCATAAGCATGAATAATCATGTAGTTCTAATACCCTTATCTGAAATCACATATAAAGCCTAATCAAAGCATTATACTATTCTTAGTAAAGCTAACCAAGCTTTAATAATTGTAAAGCTATCCTTATATTTTCTCTGCATCTTAGGATTAAACTGCAATCACTATAACAGTTCACATCTAACCTATAAATAATGGTATTCTGTTCATGAACAGAACTCTGTTCATGAACAGAGTTCACGAACAGAACTCTGTTCATGAACAGAGTTCACGAACAGAACTCTGTTCATGAACAGAGTTCACGAACAGAGCTCTGTTCATGAACAGAGTTCACGAACAGAACTCTGTTCATGAACAGAGTTCACGAACAGAACTCTGTTAATGAACTGTTCATGAACAGAGTTCATGAACATAAAACTGATTCTCTAAAATAAAAATTGCATTTAAAACATTTAACCTTCCATTTAAGACCCATTACAGATTTTTTTAATTTTAAGACTGCCAACAACATAAAAACAAATTTAACATAACGATGCATACCTGTATAAAAAAATGCAGTGAAGAATCGTCGATCCCAACGCCACCTCTATTCACCCCAGCAACGCTCAAAACAACACCTATTTCCTTCACAAACAACAACTAACGTAATCAGATAAGCCATGTAACATACACAAACTAAATCATTACTTCATAAGCAAAACGAAAAATCATTACGTCATAAGCAAAACGAAAACACACCTTCAACCGTTCAGCTAAAACAGCAGCACCGTCAAAGCAGCAACCCACCAGTACACACCTGCCAACGACAACAGACCAACCGACACGGTACCTCCAACGAGCAGCAGCTGACGCAAATCATACCCCGACGAAACGTTAAAGCCCACGATCAACAGCAAAACTAACAACAACCCAACGAATACGCTGCTTAGAACAAACAGAGCCGAGGAGCGACAGGGGAAATAGAGCAGACGCGACTCGCCGAGAAAGAGCGAGCAGTGGAACGCAAGCAGCGCGGAGAGCAGCGGGGTGGCGAGCAGCGGGGTGGCGAGCAGCGGGGTGGGGCGTCGGCAGGGTGGCAAATGTCTACTGCGGGCCCATGCGGGGTCCAAAGAAATCCAACAGGGAATGCCAAATGGCAGCCGATGCTGTCTTTTTATGCAGAAAATTTATTCGGCCGAATAATTATTCGGCCGAATAATTATTCGGCCGAAAACTTGTTCGGCCGAATAATTACTCGGCCGAATAATTATTCGGCCGAATAAACTATTGCCCGAAATTTTTTTCCGTCCGGCAACCGTTTGCACAAATTTCAAGAGTCTCCGTTAAACGGGACGGAGAACTGTTTGTGGTTATTCGGCCGAATAACCTTAAAATTATTCGGCCGAATAATGTAAGTTATTCGGCCGAATAATTATTTTTATTCGGCCGAATAATATTTTTATTCGGCCGAATAACTTCCGCTAAGACGATTTTGCACTGATTTCTCACGAAAGTGTTACCCACCTTCACGTTTTCACCCTAGTTCAAGACCACACTTAAACTTCACCTATTGCCTTTGAAGTGCAGCTGGGATACCCTTTATCCTATAGTTAATGGATTCGAATGATAAATTACATTATGATGCTTTTAAACACATAATTAGGGTAACTTTGAACCCAAGCAAATCTTTAATCCACAACATTTAACTTTGTAGTTAGGGTTCTTACTTGGAAACATGAACAAATTTTCAATGTGCATTAGCTTGTGAAAGCTAAGTAAACCCAAGACCTCTCTGAAAGTACATCCTTCATCAAAAAGAACATTTTAAGCTTAACCGCATTTAATAATGACAAAAGATATACAATATCTTTAAGACGCATGTTGTCTAAATCAGACAAACTAAATGTTGACGTAAATACAGTAAGAAAATTAACTCTCACATAACCCATGATAAAAGTAAGTAAGAAATAATAAACAACGATCTTGTAACTTGAAGATAAACAAGTTGAAATCACACTTCATAAAAGAAATGCATTTGACTACAAGTACACATTCAAGCAATGTTAAGATAAGAAGTAAAACTCTAACATATTTCTAGAGTGTTTAGGTTATTATATCTTATATGAAAAGTTTTAATTTTTATGATCATAATAAAAATAATATATATATATATATATTGTAAAGAATAGAAAAGGATAAAAAGATTTGAGGTACAATTTTTTTTTGAGAAAATAAAATTTAAGGAAATATGTGTATTTAAAAGAAAATACTTTTTAATTTTTAATATTTGAAATACAAAAATTTGGAGAAAATAAATTTTGAAGAAATATATATATTAAAAAAAATTGATAAGTTTTTTAATGTTAGATAAATTCAAAGTTATAATATATGTTGATTTTATTTAATCATATATATATAACGAATAGAGAAAGATCATTAATATTTGAAATACAAAAAATTGGAGAAAATAAATTTGGAAGAAATATATATATTAAAAAAAATTGATAACTTTTTTAATGTTAGATAAATTCAAAGTTATAATATATATTGATTTTATTTAATCAATATATAATTTATATATATATAGTGTAAAGAATAGAGAAGGATAAAAAAATTTGAGAAGATAAAATTTAAGGAAATATGTGTATTTACAAAAAATACTTTTTAATATTTGAAATACAAAATTTATTTTCTCAAAATAAATTTTGAAGAAATATATATATTAAAATAAATTGATAAGTTTTTTAATGTGAGATAAATTTAAAGTTAAAATATATGTTGATTTTATTTTAGTATATATATATATAATTGTTAATATATAGTAAAATTTAAAATGAAAAAAATAAAAAAAATTATAATTAAATTTTATTAACTTAGGATATATGTTGATTTTACAATTTCTGAGTATAAACTGAGAGACATAAATTCTCACATAACCAGGAGTGACTTTGACTTTGACTGATACTTGCTTAAACTCATAAAGTCCGATGGTAGACAGGTATTTCTGACTGCATACTATACATTCCTACATAACATCATTGTCTTTGACTGATACAAGTCCAAAAAATAGATCCAGACTCTAGAAGCTGCTTCTCTATAGATTTACCAGTAAATGGACATTCTCTAGAACATCCCATGCTTGTCACGTGGATATTTGTGGCTGCAGGTGCTAATATCTCTAATATTTCTGATTAGTGTTCTATTATCTCGGGACTAGATATTAGGGAAATGCTATTTACGTTGTTAGAGTGAACAGTCATGGTCTTGGAAATGATGAACGTTGTTATATTTTTATTAATGAAAATATTATAAATTTTATTATTATAAAAAATTCTAAAAATTAATTTTGCAATAAAAATATTATACTTTTTTCATAAAATACATAAAAATTAAATTTAACAGTAACATGATTTAAAGATAAATAATAGCGTATGATATATTATATTTCATTTCTTAAACGGAGTTTTGGGTGGTTTAAACTGTATCAATATAATGCACTATCATTAGGAGCATTGAGCACATCATTCTTGAATACATGGATTTATGTTAGAAAAATCAATTTTCAAATACATATTTTAAAAAAAAGTTACGTCAAATTTATTTAATTTTTATTTTAATTATATTAAATTTATTTAATTTTTATTTAAAATTTAAATAAATACATTATATTTATTATTGAAAAATTAATTATTTTATAAATAATTTGTAAAAAAATTATTTTATATACAAATGTTTAATAATAATTCTATGTATTGCAGCATATTACTATATAATGATTGAAACTATACTAACAAAACAAAGACTTAAATACACTGTGGTAGAGAAGGTTGTGTCCTACCAATCATATGACAAACTATTTGGCAAAGGGCGATTCATACTAATGTAAGGGTAGATTAATCCAAACTATAACATACGCGCAGTTCAACGTAGGTCAATTGTTTTGATCATCCTCATACATGTGTAATTGGTGTCAACGAGTAAAGAATATATCAAACACATTGTGAGATATTTTCTTATTCATCTCTTCTTTTTAACATGCAATCGGGATTTTGTTAGGAATGTCTAGGTCATTGTCCAGCATTACCACTATTTATGTCTCATACATAAATAATTCACATCTCACACATTTTTGGCGACTCCCTATGCATTATCAATTGGGTATGCGGTTTTTGCTGGTATGCGGCCCTTCGATAGCCTGAACGTAAATACTTTTTAGGCTCAGGCTTTCATCATTGGTTGGTGAAGGTAGGGAATTTGATCCACAGGGATGGCCATTTGGTTTTTACACACATCCGTCGTTGTTACAATGTGGAGGCGAATGGCCTTTCCAAATAGGTGCTGGGACTGATGGATGGCAGGATCAAGTATAAGGAATTCCTGGCGGGCGAGTTGGTCGAAGATAACGTACTCTTCTTCTGCTGATCATTTTATGTTTCAATGTACTCTGCTTCTGTTGATCGTTTTATGTTTCAAAAGCTATTTGCGGCTGAAAGTTTCCACCTGCATTGGGTATAGTAAAAAAAAATTGTAACTTTTGCTCTGTTGCATAGATGATGGTCATGAAGGTGAAGTTTAAATGGACTACATGTATTTTTCTTTATGTTGATGATCTTATCAACTTGCCCTGTAAGGTGTTTGAAGTGAATGTATGACCCATCTTTTTCCTATTTAATAAAATATGTTTTTTTCACCTTGAAAAAAAAATTAGTCTATTTCATTAACACGATTTATTTTTTAAATAAAGAATACATAATTGTCTCTACATCATCAATGTTGAAATAATCTTTTTAGAAATAAATGCATTGCTCTTCCAAGCCCATGAAATATAGGTTTTTCCAATTAATAAACATATTTTAATGCTTGACCTATCATCACTCGCGGTTTACCAATTAATAAACATATTTTAATGATGTGACCTATCATCACTCGTTACGTATATTTGTGAAAATTGTAAGTCAAACACATAGTATGAACTTCAATATTCACACATATATTAACTAAATAATTGGACAATTACAAGCATAGAGCTTAATGTAGGTGATAGCAACAAATCATTCAAGAATAAATGGAGATATCCAAGATCTCTTTTATACTGGGTTGTAGAGCACTTCTCAGCTCAAAATACCTTGGTGAGGTGTAATGTGACATAGTGTTGTTTCCTTTAACTTAAACAATGCACAAATAATAGTTACAATTCAATTATCTAGCTTTATAGTAAATTGATTATGTAATTATACTAGTAATATAAAAGTATATATGTTTAGATGAATAATTGTAGATTAGCCAAAAACACATTTTTGTCTTCTATTAAATAGAAGAACATGAATTTACCCACTAGGAAATTAAGAAACAATCATTAAATGCTTAGTAAGTGGGTTGTTAACCTTTTCTTAACATGATCAATCTATTTGGAATTCCTTTTAGACAATTCCCAATGCTCTTTCTAGCATTAGAAAAATAAGAAAATGCCATCATTTTGGTAAGGGAAGGTGTCACTACTATATTTGAAGTCAAAGTTCATTGCTGGATAAAAAATCCAACTTTTACAATCAAATTTAAGTCAAATGGGAGGAAAAATTGAGGACATTTACACACTATGTCCCGACAAACATCGCTTAAGTGATGTTTCCATTTAAATATCACTTAAGCAATGTCAGTCAAGAAGTAAACATTGCTTCAAGAACATCTAATATTTGTCATTCAATGATTTTATTTTTAGTTTTCAATGCTTACTTTCTACTTTCGACATCACTGCAGGTTTAGGTTGTTTTTTTCTTTGCTGCATCATTGAAAAGTCGAACAAATAAAAAAACACAATAATTTTTTTGAGAGAAAATGGGAGTTCAATGTGAAATTTGGTTACAAGTAAATTTTCATTTTGAAACTATAATTCTTTTTTGAATTAAGAGGATTAACATTTAGCATTTATTCATCATGTACTCTCTATAGTATCTTCTTTCAAGTATGATTCTATTCCTTGAACTATTTCGTTTTGTTTTGAGCAGGTTAGGGTCATTTGTTAATGTTTGTGCATCATATGTGTTACTACATTTAGTACACAGATATTTCAAAACACTACCCCATGAATAGTTTGGAATAAAGTTGAATTTTGTTAATATATTTTTGAATTTTCTACTTGTGAAAAACTTTCAATTTATTCTTAGTGTGTTAATGAATGTTTTTTTTGTTGACATAGTAAACAATGCCAAGTAACCTTAAATGGGGAACTAGTGTATCGGACCAAATTCTTATATACAGTCAGTCCTCGATTGTGTATACATTGCCACTGTGAATCTTACTCCTAATGAATGTAATTCTACTACATAAGATAACAATTGTGATAACACGTATGATTATAATCATCCTAATCTTCATGATAGAAATGATGGGAAATATTGTTTCCCTTGTACGCAATGCAAAGGAATAAAGAAAACAAAAGTCATTAAGTCAATATCTAGAAAACATTGCTTATAGCATGGGAAATTGAAAGGTGGAAAACAATATCGCCCCTTGGTAAGATAGCGAAAACATATTTTTTGTCATTTTTCAATCATTTTAATATTTTTCTATTTTAATTATTTTTTTAATTGCTCGAATGTCTTTAACTTGCAAGACTAGCCTTTGGCTAAGAAATTATGACCCGGGAAGCCATCGGAATCACCCAAGGATCGCACCCATCTTGGACCACACCAACCCTTAGCATGAATGGAATTTTTTGGTGTCTCCTCCCACCATCATCAAGTTTTGAACCTTGGGCCGTCTGAAAAATGGAATCCCCATAATACCAACCGCGCTAGTGGGACTTTACTTTTAATACTAACTATATTTTTGTTTTGTAATTATTACAAAGACATGATGGTCAATGCTTGGAATTCCACATGCTACAATTTGTAGTACAAATGGTGAACGTTATGAAATTGAAGTTGATATTATGTAATAAAATGACCATAATATTAATTGAAAATGAAGGAATAAATACGTTGATCCATGACACACTTGTTTCCATGGATGAGAATGCACTCTCGAATGATATCTATGAATATATTCATGATGTACCTCTTATTTATATGGCACAAAAATCCTTATACAAAGACTCAAAGATAAGCCTTCTCTTTGCTCTTTTGTTTTTGGTAAACTTGAATCTAATGACCTATATTTCAAACATAGGAATGATGCACATGGTATGGTATGCAATATTTCAATTATATAAGTGTAACTACTTGTGATTGTAATATATAAACGGGTTCTCACACAAAGTTGAGTGAGCTTTGAGATGCAATTGCAGTTTTGAAAAAAACAGAATCGATTTGAAAAAAGAAAACGTGTGTGCGTTCCTTACCACTAGGTTTGGATGGGATCAAGCTTGACATATAAATTAACACATGGGATAGGAACAAATAAACATGCACGTGATTTTCAGTTACAAAACACATCTGTGATTTGCAGTTACAAAATGCATGTGTGATCTGTACGTAGTTACAAAATGTGTGAATGATTTAAAACTACAAATCATGCACACGATTTTTTGAACATATTATAAACCTAAAAAATAGGCCCCTCTCTCTCTCTCTACATATCCATCCCTCTCTCTCTCTCTCTCCCTCACTCCCCCACCCTCTCCCTCTCTCCTTTCCTCCCTCCCTCTCTCCCTCCCATTCCCTAACTCTCCCTCCCTATCCCTCCCTCCCTAACTCTCTCTCCCTCACTTTCCCTCTATCTCCCTCCATCCCTCTCTATCTCCATACCTTCTAGTTTATCCCCCCCCCTCCTTCCATCCTTCTCTCTCCCTCTCTCCTTCTTACCCCATTTATCTCTCCCCCATATCCCCCCCCTCTCTCTTCGCTACATCCCTATATCTCATCCATACATCCATCTCTTTCCCTCACTTTGTCTCCATCCCTCCCCCTCTCTCTCCCCCACATCTCTCTCTCTCTCACAAACACACACACACATTCTATCCCACCCTCCATATCTCTTTCGCTCACTCTATCCCCATCTCTCCCTCCCTCCTTCTCTCTCTCTCTCTCTCTCTCTCTCTCTCTCTCTCTCTCTCCACTAGTACAAAATGGGTGATAAGTGACTAAAAATCATAGATAAATGACTAAAATTGAGGTGGTGACCACTGGTCATAAATTAGCATTCACTTATCACTCAACCAAATTGGTCACTTATCACTTAGTCATTGATTGCTTGACCCGCTTCATCAACTGTTAATATATTTTGTCATTAAATGTCACTATTTGGTCATTAATTGTTTCTATTTGGTATTAAGTTTAATCATTTATTTGGTAAGGCATTTATTCATTTATTTGGTAATAAATTTAGTCATGGGTACCCGCACGAAGCTGGTACCCAAAAAGGCCACAACAGCAGCGCATGAGCGGAAAACAAAGTGACACGCACACACTTCCAAATGTGTGCAGGCGTCGTGGCTTCGGCAATGCCCAACGTCCATGTGGTTGAGCCCACGTGGACAAAAGGCACACACATGCGTTATTAACGTGTACGCCCAAAGGCGCACACATGCGTTAACATCGCGTGCGCGCCCCTATTTTTTTATAAAAAAATAGAGCTCACGGGTTGTCATTTTCAACAAACACGCGAGCACACGGTGGCCAAACAAGCACCCCGCAAACGCATCATTGAGCACTCGAAGGCATCCTCAGCACCACCATTTCCCACCTCCACCACCTTGCCAACATTTTCTCCAGGTAGGTGCCCGTTGAAGCATGAATATGTTGTTGTTTTTGTTTTCGATTTCAATTTTAATTTAAAAAAAAATTTACAATCCTTTAAAAAACAAAAAAAAAATCATTATAGGCCATCTACACCTAACAAGATGACAAACACACCTAAAACCAATGAAACCAATGAAACCCGACCCTTAGAAGACAACAATGAACCAAATGAAAACCCCGAAGATCAATTGCACCAAGATTTAAATGAATTGAGGGTATTAAGCAATGAATTGAAGAGCACCAAGGAACCCTCTCGGGTTTCCTTGGCTTCATCATTGCAAAACATTATTGATTCCATAAACGTAGCACATAGTGAGATCACAAACCTAAGCCAATACAGGGCTCGAATGAGGGAACACTACTCCATTGGGATGTCCAAAGAACAGATATAAGACCTCAACATCACCAAAGCCCAGTAGTACAACAAATTCATAGTTCCCTCGACAGGACAACCTCCAGACGTGAGGAAGAGACAAGTTTGCATGGACTGGTGTATTTACCATCCATGGAGAGATAACTGGAGAAAGAGATGGTTTATGGTGTTTGACAGGCGCTCGTGCAACAATTTGCAAGTCCCATGGTATTTCCTTCGGAAATTGTGAGCTGAGTTTGAGCTAGGCTACCATGTCAACTATTTTGACATCACTGACTTCTAGGGTATTGGTCTTGGCTCTTCCCAAGATTGACCTCAGGCTCGTCTCAACCCACTTAGAGGACCTCCTACACCTAGGAGAGAGGCAAACGCCCCTCCTTAGTCACTTGGGTTTGGTAGAGGCCTAGATGAGATCAATGACTCAGTTAGACACTCCACACATCATTTTCTTAGACATACCACATTTGTGGCTATGTCTTCACAGATCCAAGAGGACATCGATCAGACAGACACAACTGCACCGTCTATGGGTGGTGGCCGGTACGTGCCGGGTACAAGTGGAACCTAGGCAGGGCCTTCTAGTTCTACTGGAACAACGACACATCATTGTTCTCACTGTGGTACTTCTTTCCATAGTCCTACGCAGCAGCATACCATAGATAGCTATATGGATCAGGTTAGCTATTGTTTTATTTAATGTTCAAGTATTTGTTGTATTTTATTTGATATTGTATTGTTTAATATATTTAACTTTGAATTACACATTGTTGACGTTATTTGTTTTAATGCACAGTTATTCAGGGCCAAGTCTCCACCCTCCAGGTGGGAGGACATCGGTTCCTTTGACCTCTACCGAGCCATGGCAACAGCAGAGGAGATTGCGGCACCATACACACAGGTAACTTCTTTACTTTGAATAATTAGATCATGTTACGAGTAATTTGTGTTCAGTAATTACAAATTAATTAGCACTGAGTAATTACCATATTATCATCGTATTTTACAGTTGTGTTTATCATATTGTCTAAATTATTTGAGAGCTATAAATTCATATAATCCAACCAAAAAAAAATGAAACCTTATAAAACATGAAAACCTAAGAAAACTAGAAACATCTGTTCATGCTCACTTTAGGCATCCTAGACCTCTAATGATTATAGAAATGGGAGAGAAATTTCCAAAATCTGTCATTCTTACTTGACCAATGATGAACCCATAGATGGGGTTTTGGTGATGCCCGCAGTGTCCTTCATCCTCAGACTACCATCCAATGCTTGCTTGCTCTTCCTGTGCTTGACCAGTGCCATGTGTGTTATTTATGCTTTTCCATTTGTTACCATGTCATCCAAGTTATCTTTTCTATGTACTCTCCTTGTCCAAATCATCTTCAAATGACCATAGTATGGGTCATTTGAGTCTTGGCTCAATAGATGTGCCAATGGCTCCAATGCCCATCACTTTGTCCACCAAATCAACCTTTGCTGCCATGTCCTTATGCCATGTGTTCTTCAAGCTTAAAATTTGTCATTAATGTTGTCATCAATGACAATAATAGACAACCATATTCATCAAGCTCTCCTCAATCTCCCAAAATATTCACACATTGCTTTCTTAAAAATTAAACTTGTCTTCTATTTATGCTCTTGTCTTCTATGAAACTTGTCTTCTATTTATAGTTTTATCATTAAGATGATTAAATAAATCAAATATGATTTATTTAATTATGGCCATGCCATGTCACCTTATTTCATTTTAATTTCATGCCATGCCACCTTCTATCCTTTTAGAATATTAAATGTGAGACACACATATGCCCTTAAGATGTGCGCAATGCACTCTTAAAAATGCCTGCAGTGGGCTCCACTTTGATTCCCGCAAGGGCCATCAACACATGCATGTTTTGGTCTTGGATTATGCATGCAATGGTCTCATGTAAATGCCTGCAGGCCCTTATCATAATTCCCGCAATACATCACAAATGCCCACAGTGAGTGCTTCAAAGTATGCCCGCAGTGTCCTTTTGATTATGCCCGCAATGGTGCTTTGAAATGCCTGCAAGGGGCCTTCCAAATGCCCACATATCTTCCTTGTCCACCTCATCATCTTGTCTTTGTCCTCCAATAGTATGTTTTCCAATTCATCGTCCTCCATGTCACCAAGTTATCAATCCTTCTTGTCACCAAGCATGTCCTCCTTGTCATGTTCCATGTCATCAAACACCATGCTTGACAAGTCATCAAGCTTGCTTGCTTGTCACTTGTATTTTTCTTGTCCTTAGCTTGCCATGTCCTTCTTCCATGCTTGTCATAAGCACTTTTCATGCTTTCCATGTTTGATGCTTTCCATGTTTGTCATGCTTGCCATGTTTGATGCTTGTCACCTTTTCCATCTCTCAAGCCATGTCACCATCTCCATTGTGCTTTCCATAATGTGTATGCTCCATGTTCTTAACTCTTCCATGTCTTTGTCATTAATGTATTGTCATCAATGTCATTATCAAGTCCTTGTCATCAATCCTTTGTCATGTCTCCACTTTGTCAAGTCGTCTACACTTGTCATGCTTGCTTGTAACTTGTCAAGTCATCAAAGCTTGTCATGTTTACCATTTGTCCAGTCAAGTATTTGCCATGTCATCACTTTCCCCTTTGTCCTTAATGTGTTGTCATCAATGACAACTTTGGCCATCAAACAATTCAAGCATAAATTGTCAACCTTCTTTGCCAAATTATCATGGGCCCAATCCATTGTGGGTCAAAGGACATGATCCCCACAACCATGTTCTTTACCAAGTCTTGAACAAATGGACTGCACCAATACAATAAAAATGTTATATAATATCCAAATCCCATCAAACCACTATCATCTAACTTTAATATAAATTAATTGAAGTCATGTTTTTTAAGTAACATTGTTGTCATTCTCATTTGCATTGTGTTTAATATTGTTAATATTGTTTTTATAAATTCAGTCTAAAAATTGTAGTGTTCGCATAGGTGTCCGCGGGATCCAGCGACCAGCCATTGCCATCGGGGATTAGCAAATCTCCACATGTGTAGGTATCATGTGTATTAAAGCATAAATTTAATTTCAAATATGATGACTTGTCCGTGTAAATTTATATTTTTCTATATTAAACTATGAGGTTATAAATGTGTATGTAGGTACAGGCACCTTGGCCTGACAGTGTCATTATTCCTCCCTCCCCGGCCTTTCGGAAACCTTATATGCAAGCTGTATCCCTGGCATACATGCCCCATTCCATGCATCCCTCCCCACCCACTTCCATCCATCCCCCCCTCCTATATAGAACCACAGTTCCATCCAGCTCCCCCTTACGTTTCATATCCAGCTCCACTTCCATATCAGTTTCCCATGTTCCCACCCTCCCCCATCTGACCACAACACACCACCCATCCATAGTCACCCATCCCTCCACTGCAACACAGACCTCCCCCCCCCCACATTCCCCCACCACACTCGCTTCCCCTTCCAGGGTGCCCCGATCCATACTACAACTAGTTGGGGTTTATAGCCCTAGACATGCACCTCCACTTCGCCCACCCCAGTCCATGCCTCCTTCTACCACCCCCCCTTCTTCCACTGTGCCCCCCAGTGGTGTATCCACCATCGATGTGGCTACATCCTCCCCTATACCATCCATCCTAGCATTGGAGCAAGTTGTCCATCTGACTGATCTATCCGCCAGCTTTGAAGACTAGCCGGTTGTGTTCACGGTGAGATTGACTAGTTTATGAAAATCTCATTGAATTTTAACGAAAATTACTATATGCATCTAATTTCATCATTTATCTGATTGTTCTAAATGCTGCAGGGTGGCATTACTGATAGACTAGAAGCACGGAGGAGGGAGACCCCTCACGACTTATAGTCTCGCATGCGGTGAGTTATCTAAGATTTGAAAACTATTTTTATTTTTAAATTATGTGTAAAATCTCAAGCACAGTTGAATCTAGCTACTGTGGATTCCTCACTGGTGAAAGATTGCACAACATTTGCAAGAATTAGCATAAAAAATTTAAATGAATGAAGAACAATACACATGAATTGGTGAATAATGTCAATATTATTAACTGTCCAACCTTAACAAAGGTTAAGAACACCCATATATACAAATCTGGAAGAATTCGAATCCATCTGGAGTGTTCACACTGATCTAGCTTAGAAAAAGCTCAAACCCCCCTAGGTTGACCAAAATATCCCAAACCATCCCAAACTGGTTCGAATCTGCAGTGTGAATGCTGGGAATGACTGGACAGGCCCATGTGACCTCACACATGTGAAGAAACTGGTTGGCTAGAGGTTTGGAGTCTAAAATTGGTCAAAAATGTGACAAAACAAGGCAAGATTGTCCACAAAGAGAGCAAATGCGCCCTAGGTAGAAGAGAAGCATGCTGAGTGCATTAAATGACCTGAGGAGGGCGCTCTAGGCATGCTGAGTGCATTAATTGCCCTGGGGAGCGCTCCACTTAGCTGGTTTGACTCAGCACTTGTTCACATTTGCCATCTAGTTCATGATAATTGACCATTTAGTAGCTAATCAACTTAGGGATGTAATCATTGATCACTTGGGCTAATTAATCATCATTAATAAATGATTAATGTACATAGGTGGAAAAATGTTCTAACACCCCCCCTTAAGCTAGACTTAGTGAAATATCAAAAATTAAGGCCTTGGCAACTAGGCTCAAGTCACCTTTTACATCATGAAAATTTATTTGTCCATGTAACCAAGGTAAGGAGGAAAACCACATGGGAAATAAAACCTCCCCTCTAAAATGGACATGTGGCATATATCAAAATACACCAATCATCACCATGCATCACTCACCCCAAGCAAAGATCTAAGGTGAGTGAAGGTCTTCTCGGTAAAACACTTGGTGAAGATATCAGCAGTTTGCTCACTGGATGGGCAATACTGCAATGCTATGATCCGGTCATGCACCAAACCCCGAATGTAATGCATGTGTATCTCTATGTGCTTGGTCCTCTGCCTCTGTACTGGATCGGTAGAAATCTTGATTGTACTTTGATTATCACACCAAAGAATAGTGGGTGAATCAAAGACAATCCCGAACTCTGCAAGAATACCTTGCAACCAAACACATTGTGTGGCTGCATTGACTGCTCCCCTGTACTCGGCCTCAGCTGAAGATAAGGAAATAGTGCTCTGTTTCTTGCTTGACCAGCATATAGGTCCATGTGCAAGCATAAAGACATAACCGGAAGTTGACTTCCGATCAATACAATCACCGGCCCAATCAGAATCTGTAAATCCTACTAGTTCAAGGGATGAACCAGCAGCATAATGGATACCAAAAGACTTAGTACCCTGAACATAATGAAGGATCCTCTTGGCTGCCTTCCAATGGATCTCATGAGGCTCTTGCATGTGCCTTGCAACAGCCCCAACAGCATAAGACAAATCTGGTCGAGAGTGTGTAAGATACAACAAACTCCCAACTAGTTGTCTATACAACGAACTGTCAACTAGTGGTGAAGAACCCCATTCTGTAAGCTTAACTCCTGAAAGAAATGGAAATTTTGCAGACTTACATTCAGCCATCTTAAATTTCTGCAGCAAATCTGAAGCATACCTTGACTGACATACAGAAATTCCATTCACAGATTGATCAATCTCCAAACCCAGAAATTGTTTTAGCAATCCTAGATCGGTCATGGAGAATGCACTGTGCAATGCTCTCTTAACTGAGTCAAGTTCTTTGGTGCAGCTACCAGTGATCAAAAGATCATCAACATACAGTACAATAATCAATATCAGATCACTAACATGCTGCATATACACATTTGGATCAGACTTACACCTCTCAAACCCCAAAGATAGCAGAAAATTGTCCATTTTTGCATACCATGCTCTAGGAGCTTGCTTGAGCCCATAGAGTGATTTGTTCAACCTGCAAACAAGTGTATGATCAGAAATAAAACCTTCAGGCTGCTGCATATAAATCTCCTCATTCAGATCCCCATGAAGAAAGGCACTTTTTACATCCATGTGATGAATCTCCCAGCGCTTGGAAGCCCCAATGGCCAAAACTAGTCTTATGGAGTCCATCTTTGCCACCGGTGCAAATGTTTCTGTATAGTCCACTCCTTGGACCTGAGAGTAACCCTTAGCCACCAACCTGGCCTTATACTTCAGATCAGAGCAATCAGATCCAATTTTGGTTCTATAAATCCACTTGCATTGCACTAGTTTCCTCTTGGGAGGAAGAGGGACCAAATCCCAAGTTTTGTTCTCATGGAGTG
Source organism: Larix kaempferi (assembly GCA_027924585.1). Taxonomy (NCBI): domain Eukaryota; kingdom Viridiplantae; phylum Streptophyta; class Pinopsida; order Pinales; family Pinaceae; genus Larix; species Larix kaempferi. The sequence goes on along the minus strand of BSBM01000358.1, from coordinate 3,370,372 downwards.
AGTTCATCTCCTCTTGCATGGCTGATTGCCACCTTGGGTCTGTACATGCTTCTGAATATGACATTGGATCAGATCCAACCATCAAATAACAGGCCTCACTCAGATCAGAATTATTATATGCAAAGGAATTGTGAAATTGAGATCTAGTTTTCCTAGCATCTTGGGGATCTCCCACTAGCTCTCCGGCACTTTGAATTGTTTTCTCTACCCACTTGGGCCTTGAGGGAGGGATATGTTCAGAATCCATATCAACATCATCTTCAGCAATATCAGAATCAGAAATATCAGAGAATGAATCACTACTTACTTCATCATCAAGACAAGGGAATGAGCATTCCCCATCACCTTGTTCACTAGCTTGCAAAAATTCTTCCTCTTCGAATTTGACACTTCTTTCAATGAAAGTTTTGTGAGTGGATGGATCAAAGAGCTTGTAGCCCTTGGAATCCTCTGCATACCCAACCATGATTGACTCCTTGCTTTGGGGCTACAATGCCTTTCTCTTCTCTGGTGGAATTCTGGCCCAAGCCCTTGAGCCAAAAATTCTGAAATGTGAGACATTTGGCTTGTGGCCCATCCAAGCTTCAAATGGAGTGATTCCTTGCAATGATTTGTGTGGTGCCCTGTTCTGAACATATGCTGCACAATTCATAGCTTCAGCCCATAATTTAGGAGACAAATCCCTTGCTTGCAACATGCAAGTTGCCATCTCTTTCAGTGCTCTATTTTTGCGCTCTGCAACACCATTTTGCTGAGGTGTGTAGGGCACTGAGTGTTGCATCTGAATGCCATGCTCTTGACAGAGCTACTGCAAATTGTTATTGACATACTCTCTGCCATTATCAGTCCTCAAAACCTTCATGGCCTTCCCACTGAAGTTCTCAACCATGCTCTTAAAAATCTTGAAACAATCAAAGACTTCAGATTTTTGCTTAAGGAAAAATAACCAGCAGTACCTTGAGTAGTCATCGATGAAGGTGAGCACATATTTGCTGCAGCCATAGGAGGGTGTGGGGAGTGGCCCTATGAGATCAGAATGTACTATCCCAAGAGGTTGATCAGCCCTCCTAGCCTTCCCTTTGTCATACTTCCTTTCAGGATGTTTCCCAATCATGCAACCCTTGCATGTTCCACTCGAAAATCTGATTTGGGGCAGCCCTTCTACCATATTTTCTTTGCTTAAAACTTGAAGATATCTGTAGTTTAGGTGCCCATACCTTTGATGCCATAGCTTGCTGGTCTCATTCCCATGTGACAGCAGCACACTTGGTGAAGAGAATTCGAGGAAGTGGGAGAACTTGTACATCTTCATGTCATGGTCTGCAACACCCTTTGCAACAATTTTCCCGGTGGAAACTTCTGATATCTCCACTTCATCCTGAGTGAAGACCACCTTCTTTGCTGCTCCAGTATGAGTCATTTGATATACAGAGAGCAAGTTTGCTGCAAGGTTTGGCACATACAGCACATTGGAGAAGAAGCCATTCTCCATAGAGATTTTCCCAATGCCATGAGCAGGGATTTCTGAGTCATCTCCCATTCGAATTGAGAGACCACTGTAGGGAGCAAGTTCAGAAAACGAGTCTCTTGAGGAAGCCATGTGCCTTGAGGCACCTGAATCAATGATGAACAACGGTGAATGAGATGAGCTAGCCACCAAAGCATGGCAGCTCTCCTTGTCTTCAGAAGCGCACTCCTTCTTCTTGGAACTTTCAGGAAGAGGAATGTTATTTTTCTGTAGGAGATGTGTCATGGTGTCTATGGTTTTCTTCATGCATGAGCTCTCTGGATGAAAACCTCTTTGACAGTAGCTACATTTCGTCTTCTCAGCCTTCTTTCCCTTGTTCTTGACAGGATTCGAAACCCCCTCAGAGGATTTGGGCCTCTCATCCTTTCTCTTCTTCTCTTGAGGTTTCGAAACCCTGGGTTTTTGCTTGCTTCTTCCACATTTCGAATCTCCAGCTGCAAGAACTTGATCTTTTTGTTTGATGGAGCCCATCAAGACCAGCTTGTCTTGCTCTTGAGTTAGCATCTCCATGAAGTCAGCCAAGGATGGCATCTTCCAACCTCTGACTGTGAGCCTTGTGGAGTTGAAGGAAGACACAAAAACTGAGTATTCTGAACCCAATTTTGAGAGAATGGACAACACCAACTGTTCTTCTTTCTTCTCTATGCCACATTGTCTGATCTGCAAGACCAAGTTCTTGAACTTGGTGAAGAAGTCCTGGATGGAATCGAAATTCCCTGGGCTCAGTGAGACAAGCTCATTTTCGAGCTGGTGGCCTCTCATCTCATCAGTCTTTCCAAACAGTGTCTCAAGCTTGAGCCACACTTCATTTGGAGTTGCTAGACTTTCTACATGAAACAGGAGGTCTCTCGAAATGCTGAGACAAAGGAGGCCAAATGCCTCATCCATTCTGTTGAAAAACTTGGATTTCTCCACAGCTGAGTTTGGCTCAACCTCAGTGCCCATCGTGATTCTGTAGAGACCCTTGGATCTCAGCAAAATCACCATTTCTGCCTTCCAATCGAAATAGTTGAAGGGTGTGAGCACGTTTGGGTGAGATGGCTCCATTCTCCTCTGCTGCAATTCGCACTTGCTGACAATGCTGAACTCCAATACCTGCAAACAACTCTCAAATCACTCTGGAGGGATCTACACTCACAGATTCGAACCCTGTATGGATAGTGGGTGCATTCGGGAGAGCATCACACCTGAGAGGAGCCACTAGATTTCTCCAGTAAGCTCAAGGAAATGGCCTCAGGAATTATGTGGTTTCTCCACTGTTTCTGGCAATCCACTACAACAGTCTGCTGGTTCGAATTCTAGCTCCAAGAGCTCTGATACCATGTAAAATCTCAAGCACAGTTGAATCTAGCTACTGTGGATTCCTCACTAGTGAAATATTGCACAACATTTGCAAGAATTAGCATAAAAAATTTAAATGAATGAAGAACAATACACATGAATTGGTGAATAATGTCAATATTATTAACTGTCCAACCTTAACAAAGGTTAAGAACACCCATATATACAAATCTGGAAGAATTCGAATCCATCTGGAGTGTTCACACTGATCTAGCTTAGAAAAAGCTCAAACCCCCCTAGGTTGACCAAAATATCCCAAACCATCCCAAACTGGTTCGAATCTGCAGTGTGAATGCTGGGAATGACTGGACAGGCCCATGTGACCTCACACATGTGAAGAAACTGGTTGGCTAGAGGTTTGGAGTCTAAACTTGGTCAAAAATGTGACAAAACAAGGCAAGATTGTCCACAAAGAGAGCAAATGCGCCCTAGGTAGAAGAGAAGCATGCTGAGTGCATTAAATGACCTGAGGAGGGCGCTCTAGGCATGCTGAGTGCATTAATTGCCCTGGGGAGCGCTCCACTTAGCTGGTTTGACTCAGCACTTGTTCACATTTGCCATCTAGTTCATGATAATTGACCATTTAGTAGCTAATCAACTTAGGGATGTAATCATTGATCACTTGGGCTAATTAATCATCATTAATAAATGATTAATGTACATAGGTGGAAAAATGTTCTAACATTATGTTTTATACTTGTTAATTTCCAGGAAAAGTTGACATATTATTGTTGTCGTTTCAGGGCTCAGGGGGACGTGGTCCAAGACACCCAAAGGACCCAACTTCCTCTAGCACGAAGAAGAGGAAGATCGATTTTGGAGATGCACCTGGGAGCTCTAAGGGTGGGTAGGAGGATTGAGGGACCCTCCTATGTACACTAGCCACGATGTCGCATTTTGGGCACGAGTTGCCATACTTTGTATAGGGCACCATGGGCCATATTTTGTATAGGGCACGAGTTACTATATTTTGTACAAGGCATGAGTTGCCATTATATAGACATTGGGAACGATGTTCCATTTTTCCAAAAAATGTACATGATTGGATGATTTTTTGCATATTAATAGATGGATCTGCACTTGTCTATATGACTTTGTCTTTGATTACATTTTTGCATACATGATTTTGTCTTCAATAACAATGTCATGGAAAAGTTTTCACATACATATAGATGTTATTTCTAGACACCAAGTGACCTCAATATGAGTCCCTTGTATTTGAATGGGTCTTGCATCTTTTCCTTTCAGCAACAACATACCTAACCAAGCAAACTAAAAGGTGATATTTACATTACAAAGTGTTGTGACTTTAGGGCTACAAAAAAATAAATAGGAGACGATGACTTCTTCCATACTTAACCTTGTAATGGTTATAATAGTCAAGTCTAAGAAGCATTGCATAACATATTATATCAAATTAACCTAGATATATGAGAAGTTCATATGTTTGCTTGGATGGAATGGTTAACCATATCACTTGAATTAGTTCAAACATGAGGGGTGTGCATAGGTGCAATTAGATTGAGCAATAAAATAGAATTGTTAATGTAGTTACATATGGATCGTTCTTTGTGTGTTAGTATGTGCCTTTAATGAAAGCATGGTTAATGTGTTGAACTACTACTTGCACAAGTTGGCATAGACGCTTAGTGTTGATAATGTATTCAATGTTTTGGTAATATTGATAATCACTCTTTGTAATTTAAGTATCTTGAATTTTTTGACATTAAGACACATATTGAACATAGTCAACTCAATGGTTCAAGACATCATTTTACCCCATGATCCATGGAAGATTCATTGGAGTCATATGAACCTCATTGTCATCACCTCAACCATGGTCAAGACGCCAAGATCCATCCTTAGTAGTCAAAACCTCATGTTGGCACCCATATCACACTCTAAGATAAAAATTTCTTTTAAAGGGCATGTCTAGGGGTTGAGGGAATCTTGATGGATAATATCCTTAAAAGATTTATATTTGGTTTGAGGCCTCATATGTCCTCAACTTATCATTGTCAATACCAAAAGACCCATCCTTAGTGCACAAAAACTCCAAATGGAATCGATATCCAAAAAAAAGGCCATGTATCCCATCTAGAGAGCTTGTGTAGTGATTCAAGGACTTGTTCATGGCTCATGAGCATGCAAATATTCATTTAGGTCCTAATAACCTTTATATTTTTTAATCACCATGCCTGAGGTCTAGAGACCCATCCCTTGTGTTGAAAATCCTCTATTGGCATTGTTGTAGGAGCTTTATTCAACTAGTCAACTAGGATGAAGCCATACCATTAATATAAAATGTACATTAGAGAAATGACCTAATTCAATTTCCTTCTATAACTCTAACCCTAACCCTCACCCAAACCCTAGCACTAAACCATCTTCTTCATCATCACCATCACCATCACCATCACCATCACCATCACCATCACCATCATCATCAACGTCTTCATCATCATCATGAACATCTTCATCATCATCATGAACATCTTCATCATCATTGTCATCTCTAGGTTCCTCATCAACATCTCCATCATCAAATCTTCTTCGTCATCATCATCATCATCATCTTCATCACCATCACCATCACCATCATCATCAATGTCTTCATCATCATCACCATCTTCATCATCAATGTCTTCATCATCATCACCATCTTCATCATCATCATTAACTCTAACTCTAACCCTAATCCAATTTCCTTCTATAACTCTAACCCTAACCCTCACCCAAACCCTAGCACTAAACCATCTTCTTCACCATCACCATCACCATCATCATCAATGTCTTCATCATCATCACCATCATCATCATCATGAACATCTTCATCATCATGAACATCTTCATCATCATTGTCATATCTAGGTTCCTCATCAACATCTCCATCATCACATCTTCTTTGCCATCATCATCATCATCTTCATCACCATCACGATCATCATCAACATCTTCATCATCATCACCATCTTCATCATCATCATTAACTCTAACTCTAACCCTAATTCAATTTCCATCTATAACTCTAACCCAAACCCTGACCCAAACCCTAGCACTAAACCATCTTCTTCATCATCACCATCACCATTACCATCATCATCAACGTCTTCTTCATCATCATCATCATGAACATCTTCATCATCATTGTCATCTCTAGGTCCCTCATCAACATATCCATCATCACATCTTCTTCATCATCATCATCTTCATCACCATCACCATCATCATCAATGTCTTCATCATCATCACCATCTTCATCATCATCATTAACTCTAACTCTAACCCTAATTCAATTTCCTTCTATAACTCCAACCCTAACCCTCACCCAAACCATAGCACTAAACCATCTTCTTCTTCATCACCATCACCATCACCATCACCATCACCATCACCATCACCATCATCATCGACATCTTCATCATCATCACCATCATCACCATGAACATATTCATCATCATTGTCATCTCTAGGTTCCTCATCAACATCTCCATCATCACATCTTCTTCATCATCATCATCAACATCTACATCATCACATCTTCTTCATCATCATCATCTTCATCGCCATCACCATCACCATCAACGTCTTCATCATCATCATCACCATCTTCATCGTCATCATTAACTCTAACTCTAACCCTAATTTAATTTCCTTCTATAACTCTGACCCTAACCCTCACCCAAACCCTAGCACTAAACCATCTTCTTCACCATCACCATCACCATCACCATCACCATCACCATCACCATCATCATCAACATCTTCATCATCATCACCATCATCACCATCATCATCATCATCATGAACATATTCATCATCATTGTCATCTCTAGGTTCCTCATCAACATCTCCATCATCAACATCAACATCATCATCACCATCACCATCACCATCACCATCACCATCACCATCACCATCATCAACAATGTCTTCATCATCATCACCATATTCATCATCATTGGCATCTCTAGGCTCCTCATCAACATCTCCATCATCACCATCTTCTTCATCACCATCATCTTCATTACCATCACCATCACCATCACCATCAACATCACCATCACCATCACCATCATCATCAACGTCTTCATCATCATCGCCATCATCATCATCATGAACATCTCTAGGTTCCTCATCAACATCTCCATCATCGCATCTTCATCATCATCATCATCATCATCTTCATCACCATCACTGTCATCATCAACTTCTTCATCATCATCACCATCTTCATCATCATTGTCGTCTCTAGGCTCCTCATCAACATCTCCATCATCATCATCTTCTTCGTCGTCATCATCATCATCTTCATCACCATCACCATCATCATCACCATCTTCATCATCATCACCATCTTCATCATCATCACCATCTTCATCATCATCACCATCTTCATCATCATTGTCATCTCTAGGCTCCTCATCAACATCTCCATCATCATCATCTTCTTCATCGTCATCATCATCATCATCTTCATCACCATCACCATCATCATCAATGTCTTCATCATCATCACCATCTTCATCATCATTGTAATCTCTAGGATTCTCATCAACATCTCCATGATCATCATCTTCTTCATCATCATCATCTTCATCACCATCACCATCACCATCATCATCAACATCTTCGTCATTATCACCATCATCATCATCATCAACATCTCATCATCATTGTCATCTCTAGGTTCCTCATCAACATCTCCATCATCACATCTGCTTCGTCATCATCATCATCTTCATCCCCATCACCATCATCATCAACATCTTCATCATCATCACCATCTTCATAATCATCACCATCTTCATCATCATTGTCATCTCTAGGCTCCTCATCAACATCTCCATCATAATCATCTTGTTCGTCTGCATCATCATCATCTTCATCACCATAACCATCATCATCAACATCTTCATCATCATCACCATATTCATCATCATTGTCATCTCTAGGCTCCTCATAAACATCTCCATCATCTGGAGGCCCCCGGGTGTGTGTGGCCACCATGGACAGGTCCACAATGGCCACATGGACCTGTGGGAGCCGACGGAATCCAAGTCTGCTCCCCGGTTTGGGTTCCGTGGCCCCGGAGCAAATCCCCAAAGTGTCCCTGAATGGCCCCTGGGTGCCAGACTAGAATGCCCATAGTAGCCAAACTATGGCTCCATTCATGAATCTGTCGATTCCAGTGGATCCGAGGCACCGGGTTTCAACTAGGGGACCCCCCACAGCGTGCCTTGAAGACCTGGAAACGGTGCCAATGGGCCTTCTCTGGATCTAGGGTTTTGCTCAGTGAGGGCCATTCCAAATTCGCTTAAGGGGGCCATTTCTTGTCCAGAGGCCCCCGGGCATGTGTGGATATCGTGGAAAGGTCCACAATGGCCACGTGGACCTGTGGGAGCCAACATAATCCAAGTCCGCTAGCCGGTTTGGGTTCCGTGGCCCTAGAGCAAATCACCAAAGTGTCCTTGAATGGCCCCGGGGTGCCCAACTAGAATTCCCGTAGCAGCCAAACCGTAGCTCCGTTCACGAATCTATCAATTTCGGTGGATCCGGGATGCCAGGTTTTATCTAGGGGACCCCCACACCATGCCTCAAAGAATCGGAAGCGGTGCCAATGGGCCATCTCTGGAGCTAGGGTTTTGCTTAGTGAGGGCCATTCAAAATTCGCTCAAGGGGGGCATTTCTCGTCCGGAGGCCCTCGGGCATGCGTGGCCACTGTGGAAAGGTCCACAATGGACATGTGGACCTGTGGGAGTGGATGGAATCCAAGTCTACTCACCGGTTTAGGTTCCGTGGCACCAGAGCAAATCCCCAAAGTGTCCCTGAATGGCCCGGGAGTGCCCAACTAGAATGCCTGAAGTAGCCAAGCCATGGCTCCATTCGCGAGTCCATCGATTCTAGTGGATCCAAGACGTTGGGTTTCAGCTAGGGGTCCCCCCACAATGTGCCTCGAAGACCCAGAAGCAGTGCGAATGGGCCATCTTCGGAGTTAGGGTTTTGCTCAGTGAGGGCCATTCCAAATTCGCTCAAGGGGGTATTTCTCATCTGGAGGCCCTCGGGCATGTGTGGCCACTGTGGACAAGTCCACAATGGCCACGTGGACCTGTGGGAGCCGACGGAATCCAATTTCGCTTGCCGGTTTGGGTTTCGTGGCCCCAGAGCAAATTTCCAAAGTGTCCTTGAATGGCCTCGGGGTACCCGACTAGAATGCCCGTAGTAGCCAAACTGTGGCTCCGCTCATGAATCCATTGATTTCGGTGGATCTGGGACGCCAGGTTTAAGATAGGGGACCCCCAATAGCATGCCTTAGAGACTCGAAAGCAGTGCCATTGGGCCATCCCCGGAGCTAGGGTTTTGCTCAATGGGGGCCATTCCAAATTCGCTCAAGGGGGGCATTTCTTGTTCAGAGGCCCCCGGGCGTGCGTGGCCACCGTGGATAGGTCCATAATGGACACATGGACATGTGGGAGCTGACAGAATCCAAGTCCGCTCACTGGTTTGGGTTCCGTGGCCCCGGAGCAAATCCCCAAAGTGTCCCTAAATGGCCCCGGGGTGCCCGACTAGAATGCCCATAGTAGCCAAACTATGGCTCTATTTAGGAATCCGTCAATTCCAGTGGATCTGGGACAACGGATTTCAGCTAGCCCCCCCCCCCCATTGTGCCTCGTAGACCCGAAAGTGGTGCTAATGGGCCATCTTCGGAGCTAGGGTTTTGCTCATTGAGGGCCATTCCAAATTCACTCAAGGTGGCCATTTCTCATCCAGAGACCCCGGGCATGCATGGTCACCATGGACAGGTCCACAATGGCCATGTTGACTTGTGGGAGCCAACAAAATCCAAGTCTGCTTGCCGGTTTGGGTTTCATGGCCCCGAAGAAAATCCCCAAAGTGTCCCTGAATGGCCCCGGGGTGACCTACTAGAATTCCTGTAGCAGCCAAACCGTGGCCCCATTCATGAATCCATCAATTTCGGTGGATCCAGGAGGTCGACTTTCAGCTAGGGGACCCCCCACAGCGTGCCTCGAAGACCCAGAAGCGCTGCGAATGAGGCATCTTCGGAGCTAGGGTTTTGCTCAGTGAGGGCCATTCCAAATTCGCTCAAGGGGGCCATTTCTCATCCGGAGGCCCCTGGGCATGCATGGGAACCGTGGACAAGTGGACGTGGCCATAGTGGACTTGTCCACGGTGGCCATGCATTCCCGGGGCCTCCAGATGAGAAATCCCCCCCTTGAGCGAATTTGGAATGGCCCTCACTAAGCAAAACCCTAGCTCTAGAGATGGCTCATTGGCACTGCTTCCCGGTCTTCGAGGCTCACTGTGGGGGGTCCCTAGCTGAAACCAAGTGTCTCGGACCCACCAGAATTGATGGATTCATGAACGGAGCCACGGTTTGGCTGCTACGGGAATTTTAGTCAGGCACCCCGTGGCCATTCACGGACACTTTGTAGATTTGCTTCGGGGCCACGGAACCCAAACCGGTGAGCGGACTTGGATTCCGTTAGCTCCCATAGGTCCACGTGGCCATTGTGGACTTGTCCACGGTGGCCAAGCATGCCTGGGGGCCACCATACGAGAAATGCCCCCTTTGAGCAAATTTGGAATGGCCCTCACTGAGCAAAACCTTAGCTTTGGAGATGGCTCATTGGCACTGCTTTTGGGTCTTTGAGGCACACTATGGGGGGTCACCTAGCTGAAACCCGGAACCACGAACCAACCAAAATCATCGGATTCGTGAACGGAGGCACAGTTTGGCTGCTATGGGAATTCTAGTCGGGCACCCTGAGGCCATTCTTGGACAATTTGGGGATTTTCTCTAGGGCCACGGAACCCAAACCAGCGAGCATACTTGGATTCCGTCGGCTTCCATAGGTCCACATGGCCATTGTGGACCTTTCCATGGTGGCCACGCACACCCAAGGGCCTCTAGACGAGAAATGGATCCCTTGAGAAAATTGGCACGACCTTCACATTGGGGTCAAATTTGCAAAATCGTCAACCGAGCATGTATGGTTAGCGTTCCCAATTGGAACCTTCCTAGACACACTTGCAGAACTCCCCGGAACCCAGTTTTGTTGCACGGTTGGAATTCTATGCCCTCGGTAGGTATCCAACAGGTGTCCCTGAAGGCCTATTGGATGCGAGATGGAACGAGCCATAGAATGACGAGCGTGGCTCGGATCGACAAACAATCAACTCTGTTGGATTTAGGACGTCGGGATAGTGCTAGGGGTGTCCCTCTCCTCCCATCCCATGGCCCAGGTGTCATCTTGTACGTCCATTTTGGAAACTAGAGTTTTGCTCAGTACTAGCATTCCCAGTTGGAACCTCCCTAGACACACTTATAGGACTCCCTGGAACCCAGTTTTGTTGCACGGTTGGAATTTTATGCCCCCGACAGGTATCCAGTAAGTGTCTGTGAAGGCCTTTTGGATGCGAGATGGAACGAGCCATAGAATGACAACCATGGCTTGGATTGACAAACCATCAACTCTGTTGGATTCAGGACGTCAGGGTAGTGCTAGGGGTTCCCCTCTCCTCTGGGGCCATGGCCTAGGTGTTACCTTGTACATCCATTTTGGAAACTAGGGTTTTTCTCAGTACGGGGGTGTGCAATTTTTGCACATTGGGGTCAAATTTGCAAAATCATCGACCGGGAAGGTATGGCTAGCGTTCCCAGGTGGAACCTTCCTAGACACACTTGCAGGAATCCCCGGAACCCAGTTTTGTTGCACAGGTGGAATTCTATGCCCCCAATAGGTATCTAGTAGGTGTCCCTGAAGGCCTTCTATATGCGAGATGGAACGAGCCATAGAATGAAGGTTGTGGCTCGGATTGACAAATCGTTGACTCTGTTGGATTCAGGACGTCAAGATAGTGCTAGGGGTGCCCCTCTCCTTCGGTCCCATGGCCCACGTGTCATCTTGTATGTCCATTTTGGAAACTAGGGTTTTGCTCAGTATGGGAGTGTGCAAGTTTTGCACATTGGGGTCAAATTTGTAAAATCGTCGACCAGGAACGTATGGATAGCGTTCCCAGCTGGAACCTCCTTAGACACACTAGCAGGACTCCCCAAAACTTGATTTTGTTGCACGGTTGGAATTTTATGCCCTCGACAGGTATCCATCCAACAGGTGTCCTTGGAGGCCTTTTGGATGTGAGACAGAACGAGCCATAGAATGACGACCATGGCTCGGATCGACAAACCGTCGACTCCATTGGATTCAGGACATCAGGATAGTGCTAGGGGTGCCCCTCTCCTCCGGTGCCATGGCCCAAGTGTCACCTTGTACGTCCATTTTGGAAACTAGGTTTTTGCTCAGTATGGTGATGATGATGAAGACGTTGATGATGATGGTGATGATGACGGCGAAGAAGATGATGATGATGGAGATGTTGATGAGGATCCTAGAGATGAAAATGATGATGAAGATGGTGATGATGATGAAGACGTTGATGATGACAGTGATGGTGATGATGATGATGATGATGAAGATGTGATGATGGAGATGTTGATGAGGAACCTAGAGATGACAATGATGAGGAAGATGTTCATGATGATGATGATGGTGTTGATGATAAAGATGTTGATGATGATGGTGATGGTGAAGGTGATGGTGAAGGTGATGGTGATGGTGATGGTGATGGTGATGTTGATGTGGATGAGGAAGACGATGATGATGTTGATGTTGATGAGGAAGAAGATGATGATGATGGAGATGTTGATGATGATGGAGATGGTGAAGGTGATGTAGATGATGATGGTGATGGTGATGAAGATGATGATGATGAAGAAGATGATGATGATGGAGATGTTGATGTTGATGTTGATGAGGAGCCTAGAGATTCCAATGATGATGAAGATGGTTATGATGATGAAGACATTGATGGTGATGGTGATGGTGATGGTGATGATGATGATGATGACGAAGAAGATGTGATGATGGAGATGTTGATGAGGATCCTAGAGATGACAATGATGATGGAGATGTTGATGAGGAGCCTAGAGATGACAATGCTGATGAAGATGGTGATGATGATGAAGATAGTGATGATGATGAAGATGTTGATGGTGATGGTGATGGTGATGGTGATGGTGATGGTAATGGTGATGGTGATGAAGATGATGATGATGATGGAGATGTTGATGAGGAGCGTAGAGATGACAATGATGATGAAGATGGTGATGATGATGAAGACGCTGATGATGATGGTCATGGTGATGAAGATGATGATGATGATGATGACGAAGAAGATGATGATGATGGAGATGTTGATGAGGAGCCTAGAGATGACAATGATGACGAAGATGGTGATGATGATGAAGACGTTGATGATGATGGTGATGGTGATGAAGATGATGATGATGATGACGAAGAAGATGTGATGATGGAGATGTTGATAAGGAACCTAGAGATGGCAGTGATGATGAAGATGTTCATGATGATGATGATGGTGATGATGATGAAGATGTTGATGGTGATGGTGATGGTGATGGTGATGGTGATGGTGATGAAGAAGAAGAAGATGATGATGATGATGATGTTGATGAGGAACCTAGAGATGAAAATGATGATGAAGATGGTGATGATGATGAATACATTGATAATGATGGTGATGGTGATGGTGGTGGTGATGTTGATGATGATGATGACAAGTCCCTCTAAGTGGTTATCTATAGGAATCAAGCATCAATCTCCAACCATAAATGAGCATGTTTTAAAATAAATTGCTAGGATACATATCTAAGAGTCTAGAAGATCTCTATGCATTTTTCCATCAAATTTGGTCAAGGAGATTCTAGTATCTAGTTAGAATATATTAGTGGAAACCCTAGGTTGATGACATGATGCTTGGACAAGGGAAAAAACCTAAAATATAGCTAGATTTGGGTGAGCATTGAGCATGGGGAACCAAATCTATGAATATGTGTGTTGTTAAATATAATTTTGTTGGGTGAAGCCAATAACCAACATAATCATCATAATATAAGAGTTTTTTGGGTTGGGGATATACCTCAAGGTACCCAAAGCATGAAAAAAGTTTGGGTGGGCACAAGACCAAGAGAACAAAAAACGTTGAAGAGGACATGTGGGATGGGAGGTTGGCCTCCAAAAACTCAAGCATTGACATGAGTGAGGTAGGTCTAAAGCAACTTCTCTCATACCAAATGAGAGAAGTGGTAGGGATAGTTTAGATTAGATTAGTGTTTCTAGGGCTAGTTTAGGTTTATAGGACTAGATTAGGTTTATAGTATTCTAACTTAGTTTTCTAGTGTTAAATTAGTGTTTCTAGGGTTAGTTTAGCTTTCTAGGATTTTTAGGGCTAGATTAGGTTTGTAGGGTTATATTAGTGTTTCTAGGGCTAGACTAAGTTTCTAGGGATAGATTAAGTTTCTAAACATTAGCCATAAAGGGTGAAATGATGACATGGAAGATGGATGTATCTCTATGTATCATTACATATCTCTATGTATGTATGTATCTCTATGTATTTATGCATGTATGTATGACAAAGACATGTATGTATGTATGTATCAACAAAAAATGCATGTACCAACAAAATAACATAAAACTACACATACCTCGATGTATAACATAACATTCTTTAAAGCAATTCTTTCTCTTATGTAAAGTTGACTGGCCTCATTCAATAAATCCATCTAGATCCTCTCTGTTGCTAATTGTCTCCATAAATCTCTCGTGCTATGAATGAGGCAGGTAGTATACCTTCGTTGAGCTCTTTCTTGACATTGTCTGAAGATGGATGTTTGTGCCAACGATCAAGTTTGTGAAGTGATATACCACTAAACCTAGTCTGTAATCCATGAATACATGCCCACTAGTCTTTCTTGACTTCCCATCTAGTGTAAGATATTCCCCCTTAACCACCATTAATCCAATAGGAAATTCAATGCCTTCATCGTCGATTAATGATGCGTAGAGGGTTTTCTTACCTTGGATGCACTATGCCAACCAATAATTTGTGCTTCATTCATTGTCTTTTAGGGAAACAACTGCATATATGTGTCCTGGTTGTACAAGATCTGAGATATGGTCATAGTCTGTCGAAATCACTGACTGACCCTCCTCTAACTGGGGTTGTTTCAACAACTGCATGTTGGTCTACTGCAAGTGACACACGATCCCATTCATCAACCCAGTCCATGCATTCGGATTCATCCCATTCGCAACTGCTGCAAGGGTTGCAAAACCATGCAAGCTTTCGCGTCCATATTTCAAATAAGGGGTTGTTTAAGCTTTGAACTAAATGAAATCCACGTGTTCCTTGTACTGTGCCACAACTATAGGAATGTGATCGGTCTATGTCAACCACCCGCCAAATTTTTTTTACCACACGTCCTGCCACTGATGATGTTTGTTCATCTCTTGCTCGGTCTGACATTGTTGTAGAGCACCGTTGAACTATGGATTCTGCATCTCGGATATGAGGTTCCCTGTCAAACCTCATCTCTTCCCTTCGTAGTGTGGTCTTGATGCATACACCAGCTCCATCATGCTTGCCTTTGCCATTCCCGGTCTCAAAATAGTTCCGGATATGCGGCACACTATAAGTCTTATGAAAAATACTCATCCATTGGAATACTCGGGCATTTTTGAACTGGCTCGCACAACCATCCGGCCATATCCAATGCTGATCCATCTGTATATCTCTCTCCTTCAACTGATCATAAAAAATTTGAAAACAATGCTGCACATAATGCAGATCATGGGTTCTATCATCACTTATGTAAAAGTTTGTCTCCTTCAGTATTATCTTCTTGTCATGGCTGCTCTCTAGCCCATGCCTATACATAATATGTACCATAATGCTGACTTGGTCTGAATGGTAGTATTGACTTTAGATTTCATTTTTTGGCTGAAGGGTGTAATTTTCTGCAAAATCCACAATTGACACTATGGTTCCAACAGGAAATGTGTCCTTGCATTTTCTGTACTGCTCATCTTGCCATCGCTCTACATGCACATGTTGAGCATACTACTCTGTTTTCTTATAGAATTCCATCAAGAAGTCACATACCGGTACCTATTACCATGAAAACAAGGGAAATATTACAATGTGGCCTTTGGAAAAATGTATATGTCATAAATTGAACATGTAATATGAAAAATATGCAATATTCATTTGTACCTATGACTTCACTAATGCAATCTCTTTACTTTCCCTGGCACTGTCTAATTGATAGGTTGCGTACTTGAAGCTTTGCATCTCCATGCCCATCCTGCCAAATTCGTGCTTCGTGCTTTCATAAATGCAACGGTTCAAAAGAGAAAACCCACTACACCTAGGACATGTCCCATATAGACATGATTTTTCATAATATTTTTGTCCTTTGGGACTTGGACACATGATGTTGTGGATAAAGTCTCTTGATGCATTCGGTGGTAGTATGGATCCACTGCAGCCCTGCACAATGTTAGTATGCACATCAAAATATATATGTTTATATGTGTCATAATAATATTCATATTCTACGTGGTATCTACAACAACAGGTGTTCCGATCAATACATATACGAACGTACCATGGTTTGCATTTCGCAAAAGACCTTTGGCCAAGGTTCAATTGTGTGTGCTCATTCCTGAATCTCTCATAGAGTTCAATATGTGTGGTGTCAAGGAAGTGTTTAACATGGGGTTCACATTTAGTAGAACCTTTCTCAGCTTTAGCACGTCTCTTTGGTTTGATGAAATCTAGTATGATCATGCCAAAAATTTTGTACTAACTCCTTAACAGCATCAATTAGCTTCCTATTTGCACGAGGAAACCTACCAACAAAGGCCCAACAATCGTTTCCACCCGAAGTGTCAAGATTTTATCTTATAACAGAGTACTTATTAGATTTTCTATTTAATTTGAGTATGTGAGAAGTGTGTGATAGCAGGCAATGTTGCCTTGTGGACTTGCTTACAACTGATTCCGCTAAAACATGACGAGCCACACAAAGATCTTTTGTACGAGACGTCTTCCCAATCGCATTAAATGCAGATTGGAGATTTCTAACAATATGAATACTAGCCTCTGAACTTTTAACCATCTTTATGCCCAAAATTCTCCTAACAACAGCTAAACAGCGTGACTTTAACAAACATAGCAATAATTGACATTTACCTGCATCACCTTTGGATTCAAAATATTCTTTGACAATTTTGTTGCATTTCCATTCGATAGTGTGTTTTGGAAACTTACCTTCAAGCCCCAACATAGCACTTTCATCCATATGAATACGTCTAGGAGTTCTTCTTCTTGCACTGGACAATCGAGGTAGGGAGGGTGGACATGAGACATGAATACCAGAGCTTGTTTGTTTTGGTGCTTCATTTACAGATTGGGCCATAATGGGAGTGTGGTCGAAATGGTTGTGGTCTTCTTGGGGAGATTGCAAATTAAGCAAGGCTTGTATGTCCATCTCTACACATGCAGCATCGCCCAAAATTCTTGTGTCGTGAGGAACTTCAGCATGACTTGTTGATGGATTGTTGGTTGGAGATTGTTTTAATTTTGGAATTTGAGTTGGGTTCGTTGGACACGACCGCTTTACCTATGGTTTTGAACAAGAGGTTTTCATGTCAACAACTGTGTTAGGATCTAGGGAAAGGATAGGACCATGCCTCAATCTTTCCATTCCCAACCTGGCCTTTTCTCTTAAGTCATTGACCTTTTCAATAGGCAGATTCCTTCTATATTTTTTTTTTGCATTGCGTGAGTTTCCCATCTCCAAAAGTCTCTTTAAAAAAACTATCAGGCCGCCTACCCTTGCAAAAGAGACAACAAATAAGATCTTAGTGCTATTATACAATGAACTTGACACATTCCAACATAACTTACCACTTTACAAATTAACACATACAACTACAGACTATGTTGGTTTATTTGTGTTCGAATAAACATCATTATCCCTTACAATTCCAATCAATATAGATGATGGTTGGTCAAGTGTAGAGTGGAGAAACTAGTGTCTTGCCTAGCCATGAATTCATAAAAATTATGGTAGTAACACCCTACAACAGATATGGGTAGAGATTCCTTGGGAATAGTTTGATAGTTTTCCTACATCAGATAAGGTAAAGAGAATAAGTTGACTAATTACACAATGAGGAGGTTGCAAATTCCCCCAAGGAATTATTATTGGTTTACATAGTATTTTTCACCTTAATTAGTTGCATTTTTTGCTTTCTCCCTTAATGTTGTCAATTCTAAATTTTGCATCTAGTTTGATTGCTTTGTCTTCATCATGGAATGGTATATCCTTCCATTTGAGGCAATGTCCTTTACCATCATAAATTATTAGGTTATATAACACCTTAAGGAGTTGAAGAAACAACAAAAAACTATTTCCTTATCTATAAACCTTGAGATGATAGAATGCGATTTTGAGTTTAAAATACCCATGGTTGAATTCAACAATGCATCACAATAGAATGAATGTATACTTTGTATTGTGAAAAACCTTAAGGAGGATGCAAAGGTTTATAACAAGGATCATGGTCTTGGGAAGGGTGATTAGGGGGAATATAATTTGACCTTTCAATGTGCAATATCTAGGGTAGGGAGGTGTTGGCAAGTGGGGAACTAGGGACTATACCAATGATCATGTTGGATAGAGCATGAAGTGGGAAAGTATTGGTTTTTGGAAAAAAAATCATTATTAAGGGTGAGGGGATATTGTAAGGAGGGTAAATATGGATGAATATTATCATATTTGGATTCATAGAGAAAGGAAAGGTGCATATACTCACATATATCCTCCTTCCATACAATGGTATTGAATAAGAGATGAGAGAGTTGAGGTTTTGTGGATGAGTTGAACTGATATTTTTAGTCATGTTTAGTGAGTGTGTAATATTTTTTGTTGGCATAATATGAGTTGAAAAGAACAAAATTAACTTGGGGAACTAATTACACAATGAGGAGGTTGCATACTTCATCTTGTCTAGTGTTCATATGAGTTTTTTTAGATGTAAACTTGGGAATTCTTCTTGTCAAATTCATTGTTGTCTATGCATGGATATTGCTGTAGGCATATGATAAAAACAAAAAGGCATGGTAGAATCTCAAATCTTGTGAATGAAAATAATTACTTACAATTCACCATACCTATAGAAATGATCTCCACTTGCAATGGAAATTGGTACCTTGAATGTATCCACTAGATTCCAAGACCACTGAAGATGTTTGTTAGATTTAAAGGGTGGTTTTGTGTCCAATAGATCCATGAGTGTCCAAAATATCAATGAGTGTGAGCCAATAAGAAACCTGTAAGAGATTGAAACCCGCGGAAGAAATGAAACCCGTGTTTTTTGGTAGAATTCCCGGAAAATAGAGAACTCTTTTTTGTTTAACCAGTAACAGGCACGCAAACGCATGCTTAAATGCATGCATGCGTGTTTGTAGTGCGTACACATCCCTAGATAGCACGCGCTAAAACACGCACACTCGCCCCTGTATAACGTTTACACCATTTAATGCCAAACCTTCCCACACTTCGAAAATATTTGCATAAATTGGACTCGGTGATGAAGATTGAAGGGTGGGTCTTAATTTTTATTGGAAGGGCTTAAGGTGAGGATGTGCATGCATAATAATCCTTATTTATGACTATGCGATGAGGATTTAAATGGAAGAGGATGTAAGGACATGTTATTTTTATACGTATTTTGATGGCGAGTGTCAAATAGAAACGTGGTGATAAACCACATATGTTTGGAAGGACGGAGGGAGGTTACATGATCATGATCATGCCACCCATCAAATTGAAGACAATCTGAGCCAACAATAGGGTTTTTAAATTTTATTAATAACCATTGTGGTACTTTGGTCCAAATGTTTTTCTAACTCATTGTTTCTCCATATTGTGTGCCTAGTGCCACCTCTCTATATCAATGCATAAATCAACCTCTGCTTGGTTTGTGGTTATAGTTGCATGCCATTATTTGTAGTTGCATGCCATTGAGTGTTGTTTAGAGTGTTCATGAGTCTGTGGCATTCATGCAATAAATGAAGTCTTGTAGAGGAGGACTCATCAAAGAGGCAATTTGAATTTCATTTTGACAAAAAACATATTTTGTAAAGATCAAATGCCATGAATGCATCCTCAGACTACCATGCAAGACCATGGATATGTTGAAAAACATTGAACATCATCGAAGAATGAAAACATGTTCCTTGAGATCTTATTGAAGCATATTGAGCTCAATTGAATTCCACTTGGGCCTTAATTGAAAATTCTAGACCTCAAGCGTCATCAATAACACATAGAATCCATGACACTATCCCTCTACAAGGATTCTTTTGCATATGAATTGAATATTGCTACCATTATAATGTCTTGGGCATCAAGGATTTATCTTCGCTCCTTAACCATGGCTACTGGAGGGAAACAAGATCCTCCAACACTAACTCTTGCTTCTTAGGCACAAACACCATGAATGAGTCCCTGGACCACCACATATGAAATCTATAGGGTATTAGTCAACTT